>OZ010707.1:6966960-7054268 GCA_963932265.1 Thymelicus lineola | reverse complement strand
AGAAGCAGGCTTTGCACGGCTTGAACCTGCAGTTTCAGAAAAAGTAGTTGTAGCAAGAGATTGTAACGAACACCATTTGGTTAAAGGTAATGTAGATTTTGTAGCAAGAGATGATAAAGTCAAAGACAAAATAAGGCATATTGCAAATAGCGATACAAATCAATTTTTATTACCGCATGGTCTAATGAAGGCATGCAACAAATCGTAATATAACATAATTTTTTTAATTTATAAAAGAGAAAATATATCGATAAAGATATTAACAAGAGTTAACGGGCACACAGGTTCGGCATAAACTTGAGTTGAGAAACTTTTTAAATTTCATAATGCAGATGAACTTACCTGTTCAGCAGGATTTGGTGGTCTCTGACTGGGAGACGGTGCTTGAGGAGTGGATGACGAGGAAGCAGTTGATGGCAGAATGGATATTTCCGGGTATTCCCTCTCCAGGGTTTCCTGTGAAATCAATATAATCGTAATAATCCTATTAATTGAATACTCATCGAAAAATGTATCTGAAATAAAAGTTCTTTAAAATTAAACTAAATTAGAAAGGTATGTATCATCAAACTAAATAATATTACTGTTGATTTCAGCTTCTGTATCCAAATTTTAAAAGAGACGTAAGAAAACTAACATTTCTAATGAATCTCAATTGATTTTTTTTTTCTATTTTAACTGCTTTCGATTATCAAACAACTAATAATACTCACCTTTGTAGCAGCTAGTCCAACTGGCCCAGGTTCCATAGCATTGCTGTGTTTCTTCACCATGTGGCTGAAGAGTAGCTTCAAGTCCACATAACCCTGACTACAATGAGGGCAGTGGTAATGGAGATTCATACCCCCAGTATTCTTGTTCCACGGACAAGTTTGGTCATGACATGATGGTGGAATTGTTGGTCCTGAACTCTTCGGAGATTCATAAGCCTTCTTTTGTTCATACTCCATCCGCATCTTTAGTTCCTTGGACGGGGATGCATCGTAAATGCTTCGTGGTGACGGCGAAGAAGTATTACTTCGAAGGTGCGATGATGGATAGAACGTTCCTGTCGCTTTTACTACTGGAATAAATATGTATTTTAAACATTAATGGAACTCTTTTCTTTTGTAATTATTGAAATTTGTTAAGGAACACCATTTTAAAAGTAAGGTGGAGGAAAGATACACACCCGAAACGTTATCTTGCTCCCTTTCAAACTCGCTTTTAATTGAAAAATTAGTTGGTGTGTATGATTCCAATGGTTCCTTCATAGATCCAATGCTGTCGGCTGAAGCTCGTTCTTTTAGCGAATAGTCTTTGGCCTCTTCAAACTGCTTCTCCTGTTCAATCTCACTTTTGATAACTGGAGTGCCTCGTCCGTGCTTATGAGTAGCCAAAACGGAGTACTGAGTCAAGATTGCTGGACAATTGTTGCCTTGAGCGCAATGAAAGTGAGATCTTAATTGGTTCTTGAAGCAACTCTTTCCTCCACACTGATCGTATGAAGAGAAGTAGTCGAAGCCTTCCAAGAGAGGGCAGATCGAGTGAGTTTCTCTCATATGAGTCTCCATAATAATGTGAGTTTCTCCAGAAAAGCTGCAGTTGAAGCAGTGGAGATGGAGTCTCGTCATCCTGTATTGGCAGTGAGGGTAGTACTGACCACACGAGTCTGGTGTCGTAAATACTTCGAAGTGTTGGAATTTAATACGCTGTGAACAAAAAATACAAAACATTGATTTTGCGTACATTGAGAATATTGAGATTTTTATCACTAAGATTTTAAATCTAGACAAATCAAATCACAAAAGTGAATGGCAAATTAACTACTAACGTCGGTTTTAATGGTGACACTTACCGGAAATTCCTCCACAGTAGCAATAGCTGGCGATTGTATAACAGGTGGCATTTGATTGCTTTTTGGCAGCTTGAATGACGTAAATATCGCCTGGGGCGTTACCTAGAATAAAAGCATTTGTAAGTAAGCTGATTTATTTTATTATACAAATTAAAAGTGTACACTTTTTAATTGACTTACGTTGTCCGTCCAAACTTCAACGACCCTGTTTTTAGGAGGCCGTCCTCTTTTTCTGCTGAACATTTCATCCAATGAACTAGACGGATTTACTTGTTGAGGCACGATCCCAGGATTAGGGCCGAGATTTAACTGAGCTTGTAGATTAGGTGTCAATTGTGACGATAAGCTCGGGGCCATTTGCGCTAATTGTGCCAAATTGTGTGGAAGACTCGGCATGTTCGACACTTGGCCTAACTGGGCGGCCATGTTTGGGTGGAGCTGAGCTGACAGTTGGGGATTGAAGTTGGGAGCGAATCTAGCAGCTAAGTTCGGGGACATAGGACTCAGAATTGCGTGTTGACGGTGGTGTTCTAGACGTCTGAAAGGTTGTTCTTCTGAAGATAAGACGACCGCGCCACAGTTTTCCTGGAAATTTAAGATTAAATTTATTATAATAGTAAAATTTCCAGACAATTTAAGGAACATTATCCTTATGTCAGGTAAAATGAAATTTTTAACTTACCCAAGTACAATGGTAGTGAGTAATGTCTCTGATGTGTTGGCATGCGGAGTTGGGACAAGGATTGTTCCTTGTGTACGATACGAAATATGCTTCAGTCACTTGATTCTGCTGTTCGTGCTCCATTACATGCTTTACCATTGTGTTGTGACAACTGTGGAAGTAGGATAAAAAATATTACCGACCAGAAACTATAAAAGTGTTAGGAGCGTAACCGTACTTCGGACGACAAAATTATGTAGTTATCGGTCCAAATTGTTATTTTAAAATGTTATATCATAGGATTTCAGGTAGTTATTTTTCATAAAGAACCTTTTTCATAAATATTCATTAAAATGTTAACTTTTCACCTGTGAGCCATTTTACATCCTTCAGCTAAACAATGATAATGTTTGTTCAGGGCACTGCATTTACTGCATTTGTCTTCAGCTTCTTTGCAACCGTTGAAGGTTTCTATATATTTTCGCGACGCTTCTTCAACTAATGCAGGATTCTGAAAGATATTTACAAAACGTACTCGTAAGTGTATCGCTTTACTTCAGCCATGACCTAAATTTAGTCAAACCGTAATGTTACCCAATCATTTACATTCTATTGACAATGAGTTCCAAGTTTGGATAGCAATGTTGTAATACTTACAAAAGGATGAGAAAAGTCATTGTCAAACATTGAGCTCGACATATCATCATCTACGTGAAGATTGCTTCCAGGAGAATATAAAGTCAAATCCGCACCTTGCTGCATAAGCGCACTTTGGATCACCGACGTTGGTAGCCTGCAATTAAGGCAATAAATTAGCTAGAAAACATCGAAGGTACGTACCATTTAATTTGGCATTTAACCAACAATTCCACTTTTAAACTAGAAAAATTAATGCAATGTAAATATCAAGGTTGCTTCGACAATAAGAAACCGTTTATACTTACCCAAAGCTCATTTCTTGTTCCTTTCTCTCATGCTTTCTTTTATGAGTGAAGATTTGGCTACTAGAATGTAGGACGTAGTTGCAGTGGGGTCTGATGCAATGGATATGGTTGCAGGTCCTGCTAAATCGACAGTCCCTGTAAGGACATGCTTCGTTCTTCATGTATTTCTTGAAGCCATCTTTAGAGAGAGCTTCGTCCTTGATGTGGTAAGTCTTATGTTTTTCTGTAATAACATCGAGATTTTTATGTCTTGTGAATCTGATCGAGAAACCGAACATCGTGAAGATAAGGAGAAGAATAACATACCCATATCAGCCTTATTCTTGAAGGTATAGGTACATCCAGGTCTTCTACAGTGGAAATGCGTAGTCCGCTGACCAGCGAAGACACAATGCGGTGCTGCACAGCTTTCAGTGGCTCTGAACCTTTGGAAGCCTTCCTGCAGGATGGCAGAGTCCTTGCGGTGATAGTTTGCATGCATTTGCACGTCTGAGGTTGATATGTACACCTGGAATGAAGGTCACAAGAAACTCTATATTAATAATCACGGTTATAACGATAGTTAAAAGTTGATGCTTCTTCTTAAATGTACTGTTGTGGATAATTTCACTATTTTATCCTGCATTTCATTGCTGTCTTTGATATCGGTTGCGCAGGATGGATAAAAATTAGTTTTCTTACCTTATCGCATCCATCCTGAATACAGTGGTAATGGGTCTGGCTTCTGTTATGAGGACAATCGGTAAACCTTTCCGAACAGTCATCCAAAGGCGAGTATCGCATAAAGCCATGAGCAAGGGATTCATCTCGCTTCTTATGCCACTGAAAGAATAAGAACAACAATGTAAGAAATTCTGCATTAGTAACAAAATCTTACAGTAAAAATGAATTCTGGAAGAGACGATGCGTCTTTGAAATTATTCTTGCTCTGGATTTTCTCAAAGCGTACCTTGAAATGCCTGATCATCTCCTCTTTCTTGCAGAAGACTCTGGCTGTACAGTCCATACAATGGAAATGTTCCCGATAGCCCAAGTCTTTGCAATATGATGAGCCACATTCTAGAGTTGAACTGTACCTGTAAAATAAAAAAACAAAAGTTTAAAGCAATAATATAAATTGATTTGCTAAAAAACGTTAGAGAAAATGAACCTAATCTAAAATGATCTAAAATAATCAGACATTAGAGTAAAGCAAGTGTTATTTTTAAAACAACTTGTGAGAACAAATCCACAAGCGATGCTATTAAAGATAACGGCAAGGCAATATCTAACGCTATTAGCGTTTTACTAAATGTCGTAATTACTTAATGATAAATGATATTACCTTTTGACATATCTAGAGTAATCCACGCTCGTTTGCATGGAGTTCTTGCGGGCTTGGTCCAAATGGTTCAACGCTGACAGCAAACCTTAACAAAAAACCAGAATTCGTTGATACACAAAAACTGACATTATGCTAATACCCAACGAAATAACAATAACTAACGATACATTCGACCATTCCTTTTCCTTCAATCTTATTCTTTTGTTTGGAACAGCCAAATCACCGCCATGCATCATATTCAAAACGAACAATGTACTGTTTTCATCGTGTAGGAAATATTTAATAACCCGAGTCACTACAGACGTAACCGACACGTTTACGTTTCCATCTCGATCGCTCAACGTTTTTAGTTCAAAAAGAACTTAAACGTCACGCCGCTTGTGAAACCGGCCCCTCCCCGTATCAAGTTTTGGTGTATCAAATAAATTATTATGGTAATTAATCAATGTTTTCTCCTAGTCACTCTGGAGCGCTCGCCATTGTGAGTGATCGTTGACTCTACGTCTACGTACATTACATCACAAAAGTGTTTTTGTAAATCAACTCTTTTAACATGCCGGTAGATTTTATCAGTTAATAAAAACTGTTCTGGTACCTATTGGTGCGAAATAGGTACCGCTCTAGATTTGTTTAAAATATTAAACTTTGTAGACGTCGTTTTGCTTGCAACTTTCAGCGGAAATTGTATTCGTGGCAATTTCGTAGGCCACAAAAATTTTGAGGGCAAGACACTTCTGCGCGCGTCACTACACGGTCCACACAGCCTCACATTGTGTATGTCGTATCGCATTGTATTGAAAATTCGGATTATTTGTATGTAGGTACCAGGTACCGAGCTCCGAACTCGTATTTAGACACACTCTATGTTGAAATCCCACCTCTGTGCCTTTTTTACAGAAACATTTTTGAAAGACCGAATTAATACCTATACTTATGTAGATTAGCGTTCACAACACAATGGATGTTAACATACTGCTTTATAATTTGGTATGTTACATAAGTCGTGCATGAATACTCGTGATTGTAATAATAGGTGAGGTTTTAGTGAGAGCAGATTATTATTAATGAATGAGAGAGATCCGTTGGTTCATTCGATAGTTGCTTGTTTCTAGTCAGCGTTAATGGCTCACGATTTTGTAAGAGATTGTGCGAAAACGATATAGAAAAGTGTGTATTGTTAGACATCTACGTGCGTATGAAATTTATAGCCTTTAATTTTACGCTATTAGAGATAATAAACGGATTGTTACTGATTAAATGTAAAACTGGATTGTTGTTCGTACGAAAATACGCCTGTTTATCCGATTACACGTTTACAAGATCATGTAAATGTTTTATTTTATAATCATGATGATTCGCTACTAAAACACAGTTTCTTATATGATATGTTACGTTATCTATTCAAAGGCCTTATTAAAATATTTACAAACACGGATTTGTTTTTCTATCTGTAATGTAATCTTAAGTAACAGTGAGAACTCCAGCTTCCACACCTCACAACAAATTGCCCGTCGGAGCGTTAGACGGACGTCTAATTTTCTCAAACGTAAATTTACATTTTCTGATTTGACGGAACGTTTGTGAGATCCAAAATGAGTCGATGAAGAAAACAAAAAAGACAATGGACGTACGCCGGAGACCGCATCAGATAATGTTGGTTCGACATAATAAACATTTATAATATGAAGGTGGTTTTTTAGGAAATTTCGTAAGATATTGTGCCGGCTCATTCAACCGAAACAATGGGGTCCTCATAATGTTCAACATAATGGGTTTTTGAATTCACTCAATGGAACCACGCGTCGCGATCGACGAAAGTTCCTTTAAGTTATGATTCACAGAATCAGGGTGTGTTACTTCCTTCTTCGAACTGCTTATTCTTTCTATGGCTACCGGTTTGTTCGGCTACTGTACATTTTATTCAAATTATTACAATACAATGCTCCAATCAATTTCCAATCGAAATTTACAAATGATCGCGGTTGAACCGTTGGCCGAGACAACTTTTTTAAGCTTATACATTTGTCTTTTAAAACTAACAATGTATGCCCTGTTGCCTAATCTCTTATTTTAAGTACGGCAGATATGATTGAGTTTGAGATAACCTGCTTGACGGATAAGTTACCACTGGGTACGTTCTTAATAAGTGCGAGATAATTTGTCTAAGTTTTTTGTTCCCGTTTTCGTAATTTGGCTAGAGGTGAGGCACCAAGTTGATAACATTTTAATTAGTATGTACAATGAATTATTAAACGAGATTATTTTAACACAAGAATATGTATAAAACAAAGCTTAAAAGTAATTTATTATGTCGAGAACGCAATTATAATCCTAATCTTGTTCATTCAATGGATACAAAGCTAAGAAAAATAGACGATGCTAAGACAGCTTAAAGTATCGTTTTATAAATATACATCGATAAATAAAAAAGCAGAATCTGGTAATTCTACTCCTTACATTCCAAACATCAGTTGAAGTACATTTACGGAATCCATAACTCATAAATACAAAGACAAAAAAGGCATGGTTGATGAGGCAAATGATAATAATAACAATTCCGTAGCGATGGTTCACACGTTTTACCCGTTATTTTGTGAGACACTTGTGACCACTAATATCATCCAGTGGATTTTTTGCATGTTATCCGTTACTGACATTTGCTCGAATAAAATTTTGATAAATGTCATTGCGATAACCATCTTTGATCTATTTCCACATTACGAACTTAATTTTATAGACTGGACATTTGAAGTTTGACGTGTAATCTTTTTTCCATTATCTTGTGCATTTGCCTTATACTTCATACCATTGCGTTAGAACCACGGTGGTCGATTGTGAATAACTTCTCTCAGTTATGAAAAAATAATATCATCTTAGCCTTAATTCTTATAATGGATTTCGTGTTAGCCAATCCGCATTGTTCGGATTAGACAACATAAAGCTATTTCAATATTTAAATTGTATAGTTTTCTAGTATAGATTATTTATCTACACAGAACAACGTTAAATATTATTGATATAATAATACAACATAAAAATTAAAAAAATAAATAAAAAAAGTAGTTAGATTTAAGACTTAAATCACCCCCATGAACACAATATGTATTGCAAATTACATGGAAATCGATTGAGCCGTTTTTGAAAACATGACAGATATCGTTCATTATGTATACTATACATATGTTTTAATATCTTTTTCATCTATTAGCCATTAGCCTCTAACTAAACTTTATTATAACATAGTGAATTACGTATTAAAATTGATTAATATTGTACGTATCATACAACAGTTTTCCCTGAAACAACTCCTTGAAATAACTATTTTTTAACTGTTCTGTCATCCATAACATCGAGATTATTATCAACAGGGTTCAATAACTGCATCGCATCAATTCTTACATCCGTGCCTACTCAGTGCATCTTCCATCTCAATTGACATTTATTCCTTGCAAGCATCTCTAAAATGTAAATGTGGTTACACACACTTGTAGGCCCTGACATCCCCATAGCTGCAGTGGTTTCCACTGACTTTCAACCTTGTGTCTTGGAGCTAAGACAAATTTAAGGTTCTCAAGACGCATTCATTGTTTGCTCAGATCGATCGGCTAGTATAACTTGACACGTGATATTGATTGCGTTGATAACGTCTGGTATTGAGACGAAAGCTCAAGTTAAGTTGGTATGTGGTATAGTAAATTTCATAGTGGTATGGAAGGAGGTAATGAGGCGGGGCGATGGTATACGGGCGAAGATGGGTATTGACATACGCGGAGATCAACTGGACCTACTTGGGCCCAATGGTCTATTAAAATGGTGTTTAACTTGATGAATGTAATTCTTGAATATTTATGTTTGGACCGTTTTAGAATGCGTTAAGATCAATGATCTTAAACAAGATCATTAAATGTGTACAAAAAATACTTAACACGTTTTATGATTAAATAACGACGTGTGGTAAAAAATCTGGTGTGTACATTGTCCGGCCATGAAATCAGTAATATTTTAATATCGTGCGCATTGTGATCAGTATTGAGTCATTATTATGAAAAATGCCAAATGTTGAGAATGAAACCAGTATCTTAATGTTACAAGAATTCAAAAACATTCCGTGTACATTATTCTCAAAACTCGTGATGTCTACATACAAAACTAAATGCATCGTCTTATATGGAAGTTCCTGTATAACTAATTGAATCAAAATAGAATCTCATGCCCGATTTGAACGAGCTAAAGATGAATCATTCCTTGTAACATTACGTCAATGTATGAGTTGACCATCTTGCTGCCATTGAAACGCCAAATCGAAAAGAATTATGTCCTTTACGGCTTTTGAAATAAGATTATCATTTGCGGGTAATTCGTTAAATTGATTGAAATCGTAAATTTGTTGGATAAGTAACTTTTTATTAAAATATTTCGTTGAGATGTGCCGATAAGTGAGTCTGGCCACATTTCCATGGATCGATTACGTATTGTTCATCCCAGATTGGAACAGCTTAAATGTCTTCCTATTGAGGTGAAATAATGTTGTTTTTTACTTTGTTATCTTTACTTTTGACATTAACATTCTACCAATACTTAATGATAACAATTACAATATTTTAAAAGTTAAAGATAAGACTCTAAAGTGACCATATTATCTCAGAAATACAAGACGACTAGCAAAGACCAAGCTATCTATCAATACTAGCATCCAGAAACCATCTAGCAAGACATTAGTCATATCCAGCATTGTACTTCAGTACTTAATTATGTACATTAAGTGTGTAAAGTTCATTAATTACTTGCCAATATGATTGGAGACGTTTACACAGGCCGGGCGGTCATAAACTCCGGTCGGCGGATGAAAGAGCGCAGATAATTATGAACGTACGCATGCGTAGATCAAATCGGGATCCATCGATCGATAAAGGATCTAGATGTAGCCCGAGATCATGTTCTATTAAGGATCGCGATAGCAATTGTATGGAGATAGCGATTGACATAGCTTGAATGATCGATTAATATATATATTCATTAATAATTAGTAAGTTAAAATGCAAATTGTAAAGGCTTTGTTAGTGAGGTTTTAGAAGTCGTAAATTTTTCCAAAACTACCTAACTTAACTTTTGACATTTTGTTATTATTTGTTATAAGACGTTCCAAATGTGTTATTTTTGCATTTCAATGTTTGCGTTCATTAAATTTAATCATTACCGATAGAAATCAAGCGGCAATCAGAACACGTAATAAGCCTGTGTAAATCTTCGGCTTCGTTCGGCTATCTCCGCCCCGCCCTTCCAACGCAGTGATTGGAGTAAATGATTCCGCATGATCTTGTTTGGTTTTTGCTCTGTTTACGCTGTCTTCTGGTTGATGGTTCGTAACTTTTATTGTTTTTTGTTTGTTTGTTTTCCAATCGGAATCATGCCTGGTAGTCAATTAGAGCTTGCTAAGCTTCTTTTAGTCATTCAGCTAATTTATATTTTATCCGTATTCGGATGGGATACATTTTGCAATTAGGGCTTTTATTGTAGTTTGCTCACGGAGATTGAATTATTAAGCTTAGCATTATTTAAATTTTTTAGCTTGAAGTACTTTGTATGTTCAATTGATATGGTAGTGAAATTTTAAGTTCTTTTTAACTCATTTTTCTTACTTTAACCTATAAGAAGTTTGTCTTGATGAATCTTTGTATTGAAGAAGTGGATTTTGAGAAAATATTACTGCTTAGAACATAATGAATTAATTATATACGTTTTAAAAATAATTGTTTTATTATTTTTTGACGTAAGCATGAATAATTAAATAGACATATAAAAATTTATGTAGACATACCTACGCTTTTAACTCCTTATTGTAATTCGTTTCCTTAATACCAAATCAGTGCATAAAGTATCTAGGATTCAATACGTAAGTATTTTTATGTCTTTCATAATTTTTACTTCTTTCTTCTTCGGCAACGCACCGGTGAAGCCTTTTTTGTCACTGATGTCCATGTCGACAATAGTTTCTTACTATCACGTGGATCGTCAGTTCGTTTGTCAAGCTACAAATCATAACTAACAGTTATCGTTACAATCCTCAACATGCTAACTCTTACAACTTAACATACGTCAAATGACCTCGTATGTTAGACGTTACATGATGTTAACTTCGCTTTCGAGTCTTTGTCTCCTATTTTGATTTATGAACTTATTCGTGGCTTTCAACTGTACTGTATTTGTTGAAAGTTTGAAACAATGCTGTTTTATACTCATTTACAACTCTGGTAAGTGGATAATACCTCTCACTAACCTTTGATCTCATAGAAATAAAGTCATTAAGGATTGATAATAATAGATTAGAAAACTTAGTAATCGTTATAAATATAATGGCTGAAGTATTTGTTAGTGATTGTTTGGATCTTATCAATTAAAATCATATTCACATAATACAATATCGGCATTGTAAGGATAGTAAAGTTATTATTATTAAATTAAATAATGCTTTAACTAATACTAACTTCTTAACTATACGATAAAATAACAACTGCCAGGCCAGTTAATTTAATATTATCTGTAATAAACTCTACAAAGAAACTTGAAACCTGAAGTATAATAAAGACGATGGATAGTTTAAAAGAAGCTTAACAATTTAATATCTTTATAGAGCATTGTACCAGTAAATCTCGTGAAATATCATCCATTCTCTCAAGTAGGAAATTGATTTGATCCTGGTCATGCTCCCAGGTAGAGCAGTAATTAATAGAAAGCCTTTCTAGATAAAGACGTCGAGGAACAACGAATAGATAACATTCCGATGGATAGCAGCGATCTATTAGATTGAGCCGAGCGTTAATGTGGTATTGAATTTCAGTATCTGAGGATTTTGCTGATGATATTTTTAATGATATTTCAGAATCATGTCCTGTTCATGTTCATTAACACGTAATTCTACGTGTTTATATGACATTTCGGCTTCATCTTTAGATTTTCCATCCATCCAACGACCAGTTGCGCCACAATGGTTACCATGCTGGATCGCCGCGCCAAGGGTCCTGGGTTCGATTCCCAGCGAGGCGCAAATTTGAATGATGAGTTTGAATTTCTGTTTTCGGTCTGGGTGTGAGTGTACTTGTCTCTGTGTGTTGTCCATAGCACCCACGACACAGGGAATCCAAGGGTTATGAGTGTGAATCGTTATTTATTTATTTATCCAGGATTTGCAAGTATTTAAAGTTAAAATACAAACTATATTTTTAGCAATAGTGAAATAAAAGAATATTGTTTATTATTTAAACTGATATAGATAGTGTAATAAAAAATAATAAATAAGCATGAAGAGTAATGCAATATTAAATAAAGTCACAAAAAGATAATTAAAATCCGTTTTATAAGGATATTGCATTTGAGGATTAAGATAATACATAAATCAATTTGAATAAGAAAACAACAAAACAGTTCAAATTAATAAAAGATTTTACCTCACTTGACTGACTGCCAAATAATTTGATTTGATGTCCGTTTTTAGATGATGCAGGAATTAACAAAATATAATTAAACAGTTATGCATAAAAATTGTAAGATATCATACAGAGCCTGCTAAATAAACAACACTATTGAATTCAAATATAATGTAGCCTGTACAGAATTACAGTATTAAAAAGTTTTCTTACAAGTTTCTGCTGATATGCAGAACAGAGCATGTATCGATCGGTCTCATTGGCACTAACCAATCGATTAATGTGACGATAATCGACTTTTTGTTTATCTTCAATCGATTCACTCACAGGTGATAATGCCTCTTGCATTCTTAACGAGCTTATAATACTTAAAAATTACACACATCAATATGACGCGTTATCCAGTTTTGAGACTTACTTCCATTGGCGAAGGTACTAAGTTAGTTTGCATGCCTAAATATGAATATGTCAAAATTTTGCATTTAAAATTAGCTCTTGCACCGCGGTTATTAAGATTTAATTTGGAACGTAAACTTAATGTAACCTTTCGATTCTTCGCTATGCTGATTAAGAATTTTGATATTTGTAAAGTTTAATGTTATCGATTTTATTTGTAATTGATGCGATGTTCAATCTTTGTTATAGTCTTAATACTTTTTCAATTACAGTAATTAGAATGAAAACCTATTTTTACAGTTTAAACAATTACTAAAATATGTATACTTATTATCTAGTCAAACTTGAAATAACAAAAGAGAGAGAGAGTGAGAGAAGAGAAAGATCGAATTTTAATTTAATTTTGAAATAAATATGAATAAAAAGCAAGATGTTAAATTATCTGTTGGTTTATAGAAAAAATAATATTCAGTTCCATTTAAACAGAATTAAATGAAGGTTCAATTGAAATGAATTACAAATAGATAAAATACACTTCTTAAACTATTTAACAAACTTCACCGCGTCATGAAAATACAAGTAAGCTAAGAGTGTAAAATCACACGTATTATTAAAAAGAACATCGACACTCGATAAACAATTGATTGTTCCAGAACCATGGACGAAATCGCGAAACCAGTCACACGCACTAAAAATAAAATCTGCATAATAAACTATTTGGATGCAACATCGTTCTGAAGAGTGCACAAGAATTCCTTGATGTATTATCCTTAGTTATTGGTTATCGATGTGGTGGAATCGCAACGAGATTTTGCGCTTTTGAGGACCTTAAGTACGCATTGTCTGGATTCCATTGGGTTTTTTCGGCGTTATGGAGTTTTTACGAAAACTTATCAACGGTACAATACTCACAAATTCTAGCTTTCCTAACAAAGTTTTCATCATAAGTGACATCACCAAACTCAATAAGGATTGAGGAGAGCCATAAAATTATGGCGAAAACGATAAGGCAGAGAACTGAATAATTAATTTTATAGCTTACGTTGATAAATCTCGGCGTGTAATCTGACATCTCAAACAAGTAGTACCTAATTTAGCTCCTATTTTTAGACCAAAAAACGATATAAAGTAGTATTAAGATCGCTTAACAATGCATGGACGAGTAAACTCGCGTCCGCAAAGTCTAGAGCCTTTTATAACTTAAAAACGAGCACGATGCTCTGCGGGGTCACATAATGCATTATAATTTTATACAAAGATACAAACTGCAAGTTTCAAATGAATATGCAAAAGCAGTACGCGTGTATTGGGATTGAGTTATTGTGATATCATGGTTGTGTGCGTACGGGCGTATGGTTCGCTCGGTGTGTGCGTGAGCTAGTGTGGCTCGTGTTCGCTTGTGTTTGTTAAGCGTGCCTGAGTTTGTGTGCGCACACGCATCCGAAGAAATGCATATTTTATGACGTCTACTCACATTCTGCGCGGTGCCACAAAGAAATTATACGCGCATTAAATCCATGGAGGTGTGAGCTCTTTTATCTTTTTATCATACGTAGGCAAGCTCTCGATTGTGGGCTCAGGTTGTAATTCCACGTCGCCTATCAACCATTGTTTCAAAGTATATTAAAAATTCAAATTATTACCAAAGGCAGCTATGAAATACAAATATGATTTTTTATGAAATTTCAAGTGAATATATTATAGACAAGAGTGGGTTCAACATTGTTCATCAGTGAGAATCGTAAGATTGAGCTTCACCAAAAATAAAGTCTAATAGTATAATATTTACCTGAAAACTCTAAATCTACTTTTAATTCCAAATTAATACCAGAAGCATAATCGAATCTCACAAAACATAGACCATCAAAAGTAATCAACAGTTAAAAAATAAAAAACAAAGCCGTCTCTATGGCTTCTATTGTTCGATCGAAAGGATACGAGAAACCCGATGTTAATTAACAAAAGAGTGACTCGGCGTGCACATGTTGGGTTCAACCTCAATGGATATACTGTTTCCTATGTCCTGATGAAAAGCTTTTGATCTTAAAAGCTCGATTAAATAGTTCAAAATTGCAGGGAATCAATATAATGGTCTTTTAATCGTTAGAACGTTTTATTTACAGGATTTATATCAGGGGTATTGTCATAAGGGGTATTGTCAGTAGGCACGCTAATAAGTTTAAATTGACATTTAATTGCCGCAGTCAAAGACAAATTTTACAGGCAGCAAGCAGCCTTACTTCTGAACTAAATATTACTACAATTTCTGGTAATAAAGTCCAATTATAAGAAATCATAACTAAAAATTTTAGATGGGACTTGACTACTACAAATCTTAACTATAAATAAATACTAAAAAAAAATACTACTATACTAATATATAGCACAAAGATAATCATTTTTGTAAACTAAGACATCTTATTAAATAACTCTCAGAAGCCAATTATAACATATTCGTTATAATAAAAAAAATGTTTAGTTATATTTGCTAAACAACACAAAATACACCATTATCGGATATTTCAAAGCAACTATTCCGTCAACAGATCAAAATAAGTTGTTTTCGCAAAGGCATATAATCATTTAGACCAGTTTGTAAAATTTTATAACATCCTAAATCTTTATCTATGCCGCAATAAAATTGAAACAGAATTGTGTTATAATTAAAATATTTATAAACATTTACGCAGAAACAAATGTGTGAAATCCAAAACAAAGTGTTAATAAAATTCTTGTCAGTTATTTGTTTGTTGTATTATTAAAATTCCATCTTTAATCAATTTACTGTACATTACACAAATGCAGAAAATTATTCATGATCGGATTTTGTACTAATTTTGTGAATATACTATTATTTAGGGTGTCGTTCGCTGGCCCACTACTGAGCACGGGTATTGAGGGCCCTTGATGAGGCCTAGAGCAAACTCCACCACGCTGCTCCAGTGCGGATTGGTGGATGTGTTAGTGGCCAACCCAAGTGCCGCCTGAGGACCTCCGACATGGCTTGTCTTAACGACTGTTATCTTAAGAGAACAACCGGGACCGACGACTTTACGTGCCCTCCGAAGCACGGAAGCACTCAAGAAATTTTTGCTACTAGCAGTCACCCATCCGACTACCGACCGCGCCCGATATTGCTTAACTTTGTCGATCACTTAGGATAGACACAAGCCGCGGACTATGAGCGTTTCGCTATTATTTTAGAATCTAGAACATTCATTTATATAATTCTTATCACCTTCAAAAAAGTTCTAAACGCTACTTTTATTGCTGATAATTCAAAATGGTCTGTTATATTGTAAATAAAGAAAAACATTTAAAATAGATTTTGATTAACTTGGATTATTTTCTAAATGTGAATGCAGATCGAGTGATAAATAGAATACGGTAGCCAAATATCAATTAATATTATCGGTCTAATATTTTCGTAGATAAAACGAAAAAAAATAACGTGACTTCTCTTGTCTTTGAAACAGAATTGTATTGCCTAATATTAGGTTTTTTAAACAGACTAAGGTTTAATTAAATTATTACAACGAGATGAACTACATATACAGGAGTTTCGCCATGTACCTATAATAATATATCGCTTGCAAATTATCTGCAATGAATGAGCAATGCTTCACCCCTCATTAAATCAGACAAAGTCGCAGTCGGTGGGTTTGTCTTTTAAAAATAAAGCAATCAATCGAATGTATACCTAATTAAACGGAACAAGATCTTAATCGAGTAATTAATCGATTAATACAGAGCATTGGAAACAATCTCGACTAGAATTAGAACGTATTGCGTTATAGATTCGAGTTGAAATGTACAAACTTAAGTATTAATTTAATTTTGAATGTGAGTTCCGTATGTATAGCAAAATTTTCATGTTATTTTGGAGTCACGTTTTTAAGAATAGTGCTGATACAATTTTCAATCAGTCTTTTTTTAGCATTTCATATTTATTCATCTTATTATTACCATTACTTGTTTATGTTTCTTTGCATTATTTTGTTAAAAAGTCGGGTAGGTGGTAGGTATAGTGTCTAAGAACTTTTAATAATATTACATGATAATATTAATAAATTATTTTAATTTTTTTTGATTATATTTCTTTTTACCCACGACGGACGGAAGGGAACGGAGGCGGTATATGTGTTTGAAGTTAGAGGTTGTTTGTTTGTTTGTATGTATGATTGTTTCAGTTTTTTTTATGAAAACTACTGGGCCGATTTCATTGCTGTTTTTTGCATTCAGAAGGTATAATTATAGAGCAGGTTCATAGATATATTTTATGGTGGTAGACCAACAGGGGGCGCTGCAGTAGCCTGATATAGCGTGGGTTCTTTCAAAATTTTTAATTTTATGTTTATTAGCTACAGTAATGATTTGTAAGTCATTGCTGGGATTCCTGATTCTCTAGAGTTACCGGAAATTAGGTATTCTCTTTTTGTAGTATTCTTAAAGTAAATTTAAAAAATCTATGATAGTCTATATTAATACTAATCCGTTTATATAAAAGGAAAAAGTGATTGACTGATGTATCAACGCACAGACCACAAACACTTAGGTCTAGAAACTTAAAAGTTTCACACACGTATTCCTCTTATGACGTAGCCATCTACTAAGGAGGGATTTTTCAAAATTCAACCCCCAAGGGGGTAAAATAGGTGATAAAATTAAATTAATTTCCGCGTACGAAGCTGCGGGCAACAGCTAGTATTTCAATATACAAAGACGCCAGGATTGACAATATCATCAATTATACAATACAATACAATACAATATTCTTTATTGTGCACACAAAAAGTACATAAAATATTACAATTTTAGTATTATTAGACACAATAGGCGGTCTTATCGCTGTAATAGCGATTTCTACCAGACAACCTAAGGGTAGAGGACACAGACGTTCAAGAAATGCGTAGGTAGAGGTGCAAACAGTAAAAAGTTTACGAATTAATATTTAAAACAAAAGATAAAACAAACTATGTAGATAAGAAGGTACATAAATAAAATATATATATGTTAATTAAGATATATACAAATAAATACAATATATATATATAATATAGCATATACACATATATATATATATATAATTATAATGTATTTTATGTCATCAAAGCAATCCACGAAAGCAAGTCAAAGGGTTAGATAGAAATCCTTAACTTTATTCTTAAAGGAGAGAAGGGACTCAGAACGTCGGATAGATAAGGGAAGAGTATTCCAAAGGTGAACGGAGTATACAGAAAAAGATTTTTTATAGAAGGAAGTTGAGCTAAAAGGAGTGCTAAGGAAAAGATGTGTGATGATGCCGGCGCCCATACAGGTAGCTGCGAAACCACTCTATTGCAGTCGGAGATACGTTAATAGTGCGCAATATAGCTAAAAGGATGTCAAAATCGACAGTATTAAAAGCGTTACTGAAATCCAGCAGCGCCAACACTGTGACTTGCTGCCTGTCCATACCCATTCGGATATCATCAGTAACCTTGAGTAGTGCAGTAGCCGTACTATGACCGGGACGGAAGCCAGACTGGAAAGGATTAAGAAGGTTGTTACGGGAAAGATAGGAATTAAATTGCTGGTGAACAAGACGTTCTAGGACTTTAGATAGGAAAGGTAGTATAGATATGGGACGAAAATCAGAAAAGGTTAAGGGATTTGATTTTTTTGGAAGTGGAACGACTTGTGCATCTTTCCAAGCGCTAGGAAAGGAGCCAGTTAAAATGGAATGGTTTAAAATGTGTGTGATTACAGGAGTGACCTGATCAATAATCGGGATGATCATTTTACGGCTAACACAATCCCCGCCGACTGCATCCGAATGAATAGACAGTATACACTTCTTAACGCCACAATCCGCAAATAGAGTAAAGACGAAACTGGGAATTGCAGGTATGGGTAAACTAGATAAAAGATTTATGGTGTCGGTTTTAGCCTTGTTATCAATACGAGGCTTAGAAGTGAAATGTTGATTGAGACTATTAATGTCTAAACTATTTGTTGCGATTTCCTGGTCCTGTTTCCCAATTCCCAGAGATCTAAGAAACTTCCAGACTTTAGCTGGATCTTGATCTTGTACTGATCTATGGATGTGGCGTCGTCGCAAATCCCTACACAACTTGTTGCAGCGATTTCTAATAAGTTTATATTTTTCAAAATTTATTTTAGGTATCGAAGGCACATAGATATGAATATTGTAACGTTTATTAATATTTAAATTAGTACGTCTCTGTTATACAAAAACGAAGACCAAACTGAGATCATTGTATGTGACCTTATCCGAAAACGAGGAATATCTTAAAATATTGTAGAAGCAATTTAATAACCATAATTAACAATTTTCTTTGAATAAATTATGACTCTATCGCCTCGGGTGTACAGACTAATAAAACTTAGTTAAAAAGGGATAGACATAATTTTACAATATATTGGAACGAGATAGAACAGGTATGGAATATTAATAAGTGGGAAGTTTGGAAGGATGATAATTAACGGTCGTATCAATGCATCAATACTTAACTTAAGTTGCATTTATTTCTTTGGAAATTTTACTTACTAATGAAACATGTTGTCAAAAAGAGAGACACAAATGTTAGATACTTATTAATTATAATATATTATTTTACTCTATTACGCCAGCCGAACTAACTTCAGAGGCAATTATTAAATCAATGTAATTCTAAATGTATATTAACACGAATACAATACCCGAAGATACGCCACTTATAAAAGAAATCATAAAAACAACGATAAAATGACTTACAACAAAAACAAATTCAAACAAATCGATAACAACCTATTACTAGTTAATATTACTCCAGACGCTAATAAAAGTAAAATAGTAAATTTAAAGACAGCGAAAGACAAAAAAGAAGCCAACATTACAACTAAAAATACTTGGGAGCTCGCAGGGAATGCTAGTGTCGCACGACAATAAAGAACAAATCGGTCTCCACCGGACGCCCGTACCGGGTAACAACAGCGATTATACAGTAAATGGGAAACTATTTGCCTATTGCGATCCCCACCGTAGTGGAGGAAAGACTGAATTACTAGACTAGATTGTTTAGGACGGTAACCGCGGTAGCTGTTTAGAATGTACACCTTGTTACTGTAATTAAACAAACTGGGTTTAATGTTGGATGTTCTAATGTTGGTTGTTCAGCTAAAGGGAAAATATCGGGTATTTATAATTAAATCTGTAAAGTTTGAAAGGTGTAAGTGACGATACTTTGTGTTAGTATAATTTTTTAATCAAAAATTTTAAGATAACCGAAGGCAATAATTAACGTGATGATAAATTAATACTTTAAAAATATATAGGTACTTATAAAACATAAAAATGACTCAGAAGATACATGCATTTGTTGCAAGAGCAGTAATATTTTTTTTTCATTTGTAAACACAAATATCATTACATTAATTACAATATTCGTGAGATCCCGAGACTGAATCTAGTTTTCTTAATAATCATATACTGCATAGTCTATCCATCGCATTGCTGTTTAACAAAATCATACTATTACACCATCCAGCTTCGTAAATGAGGCCCATGCTTTAATTTCCTTAACGACGAACACAATGAAAAATTCCATCCTTAAATTGTTGACCTCACGCATGCGTTGAGTAGCTCCCAAAAAACTATATCACAATCGTCAGTAAGTAGCGACAATGACCATTTTAACGTGTCAGTCGACACCCATAGCACAGAGGCGTATTATGAAATCGGAATAGACGTACTTGATGTACTAGTGGGGAGCTCGTTCCCAGCGGCAGAGAGCTCAATTGAGTGAATTTGCCTCTATTGGACCAGATTAGAGTAACCGAGGTTTCTACAATTACTGGTAGGGGCCGGCTCAGGAAGCAGGGAACGATTACCTAAAACTAGATGGATTTAAATCAGACGCTCGGTAGATGGGTCAGATGTAAATCATGATTATGGTCGTATTAACGGATTTTTCTGGTTACGAATTGGAGCACAATGAAAATAATAAGTAAAATAGTACAAGTAAGTAAATAAATAATAAATAACGCTTCACACCCATAGCCCCACACTAGGATTCCCTGTGTCATGGGTGCCATGGACAACACAAGACAAGGACACTCACACCCAGACCGTGAACAGAAATTCAAACTCATCATTCAAATTTCCGCCTCGCTGGGAATCGAACCCAGGACCCTTGGCACGGCGATTTGGCATGGTAACCATTGCGCCACACGGGTATATATCTAATTGATTATTATGTATATCTTATTGAATTACATTTAAAATCAAATTTACAGACAGTACAGTGTAGTTGTATTCACGAGTTCCGATAATCGTAACACCTTATTAAATAATCAGTAAAAAAATCATATGAAGATGTTAAACGATTATGAAGATCATATTAAAATTATTACAACATTTTTATCATTTATAAACACAGATGCTGTCAAGTTTCTCACATCTTTACTACCGTCTTTCACCATAGTTCAATGTCCAGGAAACCAAATATTTGTGTATCGATAATTAAGCTGAATGATCCCAAATAACCGATCACGGAATAAATTAGAGTGCCGTCATTTTTCACGGATACGTGCAAAGAATGCACGATTTTGTGGAGAAACAAAGCCCTAGGTGTTGTTTTATTATCGTCATTCTTCATATTATTCAAATTATGTTTGAATTGCATTTCATTAACGAGACAGTTACTACGCTCTAACGAGATCATGAATTTTGATTAGCATTAAGTATTTTACGAGTTAGAACGAATTATGAGGCGGCTTGATTTTTTATGTTTAGTTTAAACATTTTCGCATGGATTCCTCAATAATTTGACCTGAATCTGATCTAATACGTATTAAAACGTGACGATTTATGACCACTATGCAACTGTACTAACGACTTCAAACGATCATAACCACGCCTAATTAGCTGACGGTGGTTAGCACTGATCAGAAACGTTTGTTGTCCACTGAAATGTCCCAGATTAGCGCATTTGCAGTCATTTGGAAATTTCCCTTTGTTAGTAACTCTTTGTGATTGTAACACTAATAGGCGTCCAGTTTCTAGCTCAGAGTTATGTTCCTATATGGTTTTATGTTAAGTAAAGTAATACATTTGATAGCATGGTTTTAACGTCGGTTACATTAAAGGTCGCCTGTATGGGTTTAGGTTCGAATCCTATAAAAATCACGTTTAAAATCATATCATTATTACTCACCACTGGCGTGCAATTTTCTTTCTTGCGAGTCCTCAGTATCCATCATTGATTGTTTATGGAAGAAACCCTGTGAAAAAATTAATTTCAAAAATCATTTTGGCTATCGTTTTTGTTAAAATGTATTTTAATAGCTAGTAGCTATGCTAATAGTTAGTTTGTTCTATAATCAAATATTTCTATACAAAATAATGTTTTCAATAAAAGAGATACATATTAAAATTGTAAACATTTAATAGTTGACCCTATAGTTTACTTAGCAGTGACCTATCTATCTGTCCAAAGGGCAATTTGTATCCTGTGTCCCTAGAGCATAAATTCATGCGAAAGATGTTTGTACATGTTTTATTACGGGTGACTGTTATGTCTCATTTCTGTGTATGTACTTGCAAAAGGCTATCCCAGTGTGGAAGTTTCAGTATGAATAATGTATTATTAGTACGCTAATTACCTGCATTTGTAAATTCGCTAAATCTTCTAAATTCTTCTTCATCAGTATGCTCTGTTGTTCAAATTCTGAAACGCTGTTACCAGCGCTTGAGGTCGTAGACTGTTCCTGTAAACATAAGTTATGTAGAAATCACTGTCTACATTCACATTTATCGTATAAATAAAATTCTTTAATATTTTTAGCTTATAATTTATTAATTCTAACTAATAAGATAAAATTATAATCTTTTAAAGAACAAACGAATTGCTCAAAAAATCTGTCCGACTTTCAACCACGCTCAATCTTGCACAGCTCTTTTGTATATATTTCTGTCGGTAAAGCTGAGCGGCAACGCGTTACTAATGCCTTCAGTACTACTAGTGTCTAAAGCTAGCAGTAGAAATGAGTGTTGTGTTTGCTAGATTTACCAATATTACTATTACTTTTAAAACAAGTCGAGTTATGATCCCATTGCATTCAATGTCATCTTTATCTATATAATCCAAAATTTCTTATATTATAGTACAAATTTCACGGACATTATAGCTATGTAGTTCTCACCTGTCCATCGGTATCTCTAGACACGCTGAGGTCAAGAGTCTGATCACCGTCTTCCGAGCCACTCCCATCCTCATCTTGACTCTGTCGGCCAAATAGCCTCATCGATTGCTGGTTGATGATTTGAAGTGCTCTTTGTCTGGATAGAAAATAATTACAATTATAGGATAATAGATTTAGAGAAACAGTTTAAATTTCAGTTTAAATTACAGGTTCATGTTACAGGTGAAAGTTTAGGTTTTTTTATATTTTGTTCAACTAGTGCAAGAACAGCTTAGAATCTGTTTTGATAAAATAATTAACATTCAATTTACCTCTGAGCATCAAGATCATTGTCAGGGGTTTTCGGTGGAGTAATGTTTGTAGATCCTTCATCTTCAGTAGCCGATGATGACCTTCTGTGACACTTTTCAGGCCCTTCACCAGAATCATGTCTTCGTTTCAAACTTAGAGGTATCTGGGTAAAAGGTTTTCCTGTTGAAATAATTTGATATTAATAAAAAAATATTTCAATTCCATAAAGAGTAATGAAATTTAATTTAATTGCTAATTACCTTGAAGAGCTTCTAAAGCTCTAATCTGTCCCGTAATAGCGTCAGCAACTTCATTTGAAGACAAACCATAGATACCCAAGAGTTCTTTCATAGTATTCATGGCGTAATCTCTCAATATTTTATTAGTCGCATTAGATACATCTCCATTCTGCTGGATTTCAGTCGCATCCATTACATCTTGACCTTCTAGCCTGTCATTGGCATTAATATCTTGCCCCTTGTTCTCTTCATCAGAATCAGAATCCCTTCTCCTAGGAGGTGAATTAGTCTTAATTAACTGAGATATAGCAAAAGGATTTTTGGCACAGAAAGATTTATTTTGTAGACTACTAAAATTAAGGACGGTTCGTTCTCTATCAGAATCCTGCGTCATTTGTAAGCTATGTATGTAGGACCTCTGAAACGAATCGGCTTTTTTGTCATCAGGTAACCTATTTTGGTAATTTGAGTCTATGTTTTCGTTGGAGTCGGTACTCAATCTCCGACTGAGGTCGACCGCACCTCCTTTTAATAGACTGAAGTTCTTCACTCCAATTTTTGCGTAATTCGCTTCATCTGTTTCGTCATCAGCCTGATCTGGACTGGTTCTATCGTTTCCGTTGATAGGACTGTTTGTTTCGCAGTGAGCTCCATTCGATTCATCAGAAAAGGTGGTAGCATTAGGCGCGCATCTTGGTTTGAAGTTCTTTCTCTTATTCCTTTTTGGTAGATTGTAGTAAGGAGACATGTCCGTGCTGTGTTCCTCCTGATTGTCCGATGTCCAAGACGCTGCACCATGATGAAGAAACAGAGGCTCCTCAGGTCCGGGTTGTAATCTCTCGTGTATAGATTCTTGGTGCGCTGCCATCGCAGTAGTCATTGCAATGTTTGGACTGTTAAGGCCACGACCTGAAACGAGTCCGTTCTGCGAAAACAATACAAATAAGTCACTTTAATATGATTATACAAACAATCAAAACTTAATTCAACACATTTTAACGTCGAATAATAACAGTGATTCATTTTCGTTTGATTTAAATGGAGACAATGTGTCGAGATGTAACAATACTCTTTTGTTGATGATGAGATTAGCTGAATACTGTAGAATGTTTTGAATTCGAATTAAAATTTTCTCTCCGTTGTTTGAAAATAATGACTTTGAATTGATTTCGGAGACCTATTCTGTATTTGTTAGAACGATCAAGATAATTTGAGGCATAATGGAATATTTGTTGTTTTCATGGAAAGATGATATCGTATCAATTCAGATTTACCAAATAAGGCATTGTATGGTAATACTCATTGTAAGAATGGAAGTTTCTTTACCGGAAGATGAGCTTCATGGGTAAGTCACATCATATTTGGCTTCGTAAATATTTTTATCAGTCTTCGGGTACAGCCAATGTATCATCTGAAACAAAATTGGGAACGTTATTAAGTTGAACAATACTTATATCTTCAAAAAATCTATAGCTAATCTTAAACAAGTTTTCGAATCCGAAGATGTTATTAGAACTTGAGATGCATTTACGTATAATATACCAGCCCAAATTCAATGCTATCAAACATAAATTGCTTTAATGAAAACGCTAAACCCATCATAGAATTAGATGCCGTAAAAAATTACCAAACATGCGATTTTCGCGTAAACCTAATAACGACAAAAAACCATTCCGTTTTCTAGTCGAATTGACGTAATACACTGTAATTTAAAAATAATGATACAAAAAATGCCGTGGAGTAACACGCATCTATCAACTGGCTATGAAATTAATTATATTCAACATATTAGTTCTATTTTCGAGAAAACGAGATTGCTCGAAGCGAGGCGAGTGAGAAAAAATAACGTGTATTCATGACGAAATTGGTAACACGGTGTACAATTACTTAAGGTAAAGTCGCCAAATAACGTCCCCTTTTTGTAAAATATATATTTTTTAAATAATATACCAAGTGAAGTTATAAATCAAACATCAGATTTAAGCTGAAACATTCCTTTATTGTTTTGAACAGTCAGAAACTTCTTAACTCTGTTACTTTTTCGACAAAAATAGCTTTAACAAAAAACTAGAAATTCAGAGATTATTTTTATCGAAGCGTAATTTCGTCCCGGGGACGATATTGAGATCACAATAACCAGTACGTAAACTAAAATTTTATCTTTACAAGTAATTATTAATAATCATTATTATAATATATAATCAGACTTTTATTAATCATTGATATAGTTAGTCATTTTAATTCTCAAAACAGATTGCACAAATAAAATTGACTCCTGGATTTTCAACACAATTCTCATGCATCCATTGAAAACATTTTGTACATTTTATCCATTTCTCTCCATTTGTATCCTGAGAAAACCTCTTCTGACATACTGGACATTCAGCGTCATCGTCGTCACTATCTTCATCGTCAGTAGAAACTAAAATTGGAGAGTCTTTATCAGACGTGTCCTCGTCAGAAGATTGATTCTTACGTCGTCGCTTATTGGTTTTCTTTTTGTTTCTTCCTGTCGTATTTTTCTTTAAATTTATAACCCTTTTTTTCCTGCTCTTCTTTCATCTTTTTGTTCTTTTTTCTTTTCTGCATCTATTATTTCCTGTTTATGCGGTGAAGCCGTAACTACCATAGCTTTGCCTCGTCTAGTTGAAGTTGAAGGAGGCTCAACAACTGGAACAGGTTGTATATCAGCTGGAATTATAAACGGGGAGGAAGGATTGCTTAAACTAGATGATGACGTTCGTGTTCTTGGTCTGGACGTTGTGGGTTCCATAGGAATTGAAAAGCCATATGTTTTAAGTCCGAAGCGGTGACACCATAGTAATTCTTTTCCATTTGTATACAATAGTTTACCAACTGCTCTTCTAATTTAATTGTTAAAATCGGTTTTCTTCCCATTTTTCCAGAAACTATATCTTCTATAGATGTATCAGACTTTTTGACATAATCTTTTAAAGTAGCTCTTGGCACATTAAATAACTTAACTGCCTTTTTATACCTTTCTTTAGTTCGGACAGCTTCAACGGCTTTTTTCATTGCTTCAAGATCCCATAGCTTTCTCTTCGGCATCTAAAAATAAGATTTAAAAACATTAAAAAAACTACTAATGACAGATGAAGTGACCTAAATATCGTCCCGGGGGCGATATTAGGCTCATGTGAGGGGACGATATTAAGAATTTGTTAAGTTTGTAGATGTCATCCATTTAACCAAAACCACATGTCATAATCTAAATAAAATTGCAATCCATTTAAATCTAAGAAATAACAACACATTTTGTCAAATATTTCATTACAATATCTCAAATACATCCATATTTAAACAGTACTCATAATATTTTAATTAAAAACTCACCTTAGACAATTTTTTATTTTTTTTTATTTCTTGCGCCAGGAGCCACGTTTCACCGTCAAACTTTTACAATGGCGGACTGACATAGTTAACTTTAGATTTAACCTATTAAAACTAGATGGCGGTATGTAGAAAAAGATATACTGATGGGGACGAAATTAAGCTCGGGGACGGAATTTGGCGACTGTACCTTATTAAAAACTAATACAAAACTTCGGCCTTCGACGAGCCGAGAGGCTATCGGTGTAGTTATCTCGGACGACTCTGGGTGCGTTTACCTTACTTGAAATGTAATTTCAATAATTGTTGTTAATTAAAAGGTATTGTTGAGATAATAGCATACTTTATTTAACGTATATTAGAAGGCTTTGTAACCTTGGAGCTTTTTGGTACTTGATGCTTAAGTACTTTGATATCATTTTTTCTTTAATTACTTATGGTGGCCATACACGATCAAGTGTACTTTTCAAGTTTGCAGTTAGACTTGACGCGGTATCCAGTATGCATGAGATAGCTATATGGCTAGGATAGTTATACCGTGACCATATACCGTCAAGTTTACTGGATGTCGTGTCAAATCCGCAGCAAAAAAATCTATTGTTATTATAAATACGTTAACGATTAAGACAACTCAAATGTCTTAAGTACGCCATACTTTTTATATTAAATGCAACATTATATTACATTATTCTAACCTCTATCCGGTTATACCTCCGGTTGTACATTTTAAAGTGATCTAATATTCTAATGATCTTGTTTTGTGAAGCTTAACAAAAACAATCTTTCGATAACTGGATTATCGAGTACGGATAGACGGTTGCTCTTTGTGTGTGTTTGCATGTGTATGTGTGTGTGTGTGTGTTTTAGGTGATGTGTGATTCGCGTTTTTGTTGTGATAACCCCTACAGTTGGCAAGGAAAACTGAGCAGTTTGAGAGAGTGTCTTTCATAATTATCATGTCTTAAAGAGTGTAAGGCCAGCATAGGCAAAAATAAAAATATTAGAATTACGCTCACGCTTAGTTTATTACTATTTGTAGTGATCTTCTTTTAACTAATTATATAATTCACATACCTACGTAAATATCTCAATATCTTTCCTCATTACCTACAAACTAGTTATAATTAGTTACAACGAGTTATAATCTACTACGCACATTGATTTCAAAAGATAGAGGTGTGTGCCCTAGATTCAAACTCGGACCCTGCGTGGGAGGGCATTTTTAAACTACTGGGTTGCTCTGATATGCATTAAATTACTTTGGACTCTTCACTGTAAGACCATAACGTAGACTAACATTAAAATCGGTGAACCCGGTTTTACGGTTACAAATATTTGACGTTACATTACCTACCAGGACATTATTGTATTAAAAGAAACTCGATTTTATATTAATTTAAATAAATAAGAACCCGGATCTTCGGTATTGTATAGCCAATTTTACACCAAGCCGATAAATGTTATAATTTCAAAAAAAGAAATAAAATACAATTGAGTTTCTACAACTTTTTAAATGTAACCATGTTTAGTGGTCACGTGCATAAACCCATTTGTCATACAATCACCGCCAATAGAAACGAATTATAACAAGCAAAAAGATATCACTAAAATCGTGAAGTAAGTTATATTTATAATATGTTTATCTACTAATAAAATAAGTACCCCGCCACGTCTGTCTGTCTGAATGCAGTAAACTCATAACCGAATGGATTTTCATACCGTTTTCACAAATACATGGAGTGATTTATTAGGAAGGTTTTCGTGTATAATTAATTAGGGTTTTGTCTAAATTGGCTGAAATATATAAGGTTTTTGAGGATGTTGAAAAAAATCATGTCGACTGGTTGATTGATGACAATTTCATCTGTTTGTCTGATATCGTTCTCATTTATCTTAGCCTACATGAGTCTATACACAAAAGTGGCATTTTTATAATAGTTAAATAATGAATCATTACATCTTTTTGTAGTTCCGCGTCATTGAAGTGTAATGTCAAGAACAGACATCTCGAACAAAATATGTATCCCGCCTGGGAGATTCGATTTTCAAAACTGAGCCCCCGTTCTCCTTTCAAAATAGAACGAATCCGTTGAAGATTGAAGCCACGTGGCGCCAATGCATTGGGACATTCATGGTGTTCGCGGTGTCGGTTCTATACGCTAGTAATTAATGTTCCGCGTCTAGTTTTTATGTACTAATTATGTCTTCTGTGGTATTATTAGAATTACAAGTTTACTAACTTAACGATAAATAAAGGGATGGTAATGTATGCTTATAAAATTGGTAGTTTTTTACGTACCAAAAATTCATTTTTAGTTCATGGTTGTATAATTATTACAAGTTTAAATAAATCTAATGAGATTTTAATCGCGTGTCGGTCACGTCAATAAATAAAATAAAATAAAAATAAAAAAGCCTTTTATTCCATGCTTGTCATAAATCACACAGTACATTTCAATCATATTTAATTACATTTTTTTATAATTAAAAATAAATTTTTATAAAAGTAAATAATTGAATTAATTCCTTATTAAAAAATATTATAGTACATTTTTTCTCATTAGTCGTCATTGAAATTGTATTCATTTTTTTTATTAATTAGTATTTTAATGTAATTAATTAGTTGTCAAAGCACGGACCCCTCTCGGGTGAAGGCCTCTTCCAAAGATTTCCATTTGTCTCTGTCTTCTGCGCATGTCATCCAATGTCGTCCAGCTAGCTTTCTGATGTCGTCCTCCCAGCGTGTGTATGGTCTGCCAACACGTCTTTTACCAGATGGTCCATTCCACGTCGTAACCCTGTAGGTCCAACGGTCGTCTTTGAGCCGTGCAATATGGCCAGCCCATCTTAATTTAAGCTGACGTGCGTATCTTAGTGTATCTATTGCTTTGGTCTGTTGTCTTATTTTTGAGTGGCGGACTCTGTGGATCCTTTTGATATTTAGCATGCTTCTCTCTAGTCCTCTCTGGCATATATTAATCTTGTTTTGGATTTTTTTGGTGAATTTCCAGGTTTGGCAAGCGTAAGTTAGACAAGGGAGAAGGCACGTGTCCATTGCCTTTTTTTTTAATTTTAAAGGTATATCGCTTTTAAAAACTTCCTTCAGACCCCAGAACTTATTCCACGTATTTTTGACCCTGCGC
Organism: Thymelicus lineola; assembly: GCA_963932265.1. Lineage (NCBI taxonomy): Eukaryota > Metazoa > Arthropoda > Insecta > Lepidoptera > Hesperiidae > Thymelicus > Thymelicus lineola. The sequence goes on along the minus strand of OZ010707.1, from coordinate 7,024,473 downwards.
TCTATCTCCATTTCATGACTATTTCTTTCAAAGCCTAGTTGTTTCCCAAGATATACATACTGGTCAACGTATTTTAATTGTCCATTATCTAATGTTATCGGTCTTTTAACGCTATTTGTCATAACTTGGGTTTTTGAAAGGTTCATTTCTAGTCCTACTTCCTCGCTGGCTATCTGGAGTGTATTTAACATGTACTGTAAGTCTTTGCTAGTTTCAGAAAGTAGTACAAGATCGTCCGCAAAACGTAAATGGCTCAGAAGCTTTCCATTTATATTTAAACCGCAACCACTCCAATTCAATTTGTTAATAACAAATTCTAGCACAGCAATAAATATTCTAGGGGATAGTGGATCACCCTGCCTTACGCCTCTCTCTATAGGAAAGCTGGACCCAATTTTTTCTAGTTTAATTTTTCCTGTATTGTTTTTGTAAATACTTTTTATGACATTTATATATCCAGTCTCTACATTTTGAGCTTTTAATGCTTCCCATATGCTGGAGTGTGAAATAGTATCAAAAGCCTTTTGGTAGTCAATGAAAGCTATGTAGAGTGGTCTTTGGCTCTCCATGTACTTTTCTATGAGGATCTCTAGTGTATGTATGTGATCAATCGTCGAAAAACCTTTTCGAAATCCGGCTTGTTCGATAGGTTGCTTCTTTTCCAATGTTTCACTTATTCTTTTATTAATGATAGAAGAGAATAATTTGTATAGAGTCGGTAACAGACTTATAGGTCTATAGTTGCTGATATTTTTTGGGTCTCCTTTCTTGTATAAAAGAATAATATTTGATTCAGACCATTGCGATGGTGTGTCAGAAGTCTCCAGGATTAAGTTATATAGATATGTCAGTGGTGTGGCTAATATGTCATATGCAACTTTAATTGCCTCGTTGGTTATATTATCTGAACCTGGACTTTTATCTGATTTTAGTTTTTTTATTGCCTGTATAACCTCTCTGTTGTTAATCGAGCTTACTGCATTTTGGTTTAATTCCTGTGTGTTTTCAGATGTCGACTCGATGTGGGCCTGTCTTGTGACTGTTTTCTTTTTGTATAGAGAACTATAAAACTCTGTTGCTATGTTCATAATAGTGCTGCGGCTATTTGAAAGATTATCTGACCGTTTTAAACTTTCAATCCAGGATTTATGTGTTCTCAGTTCTTTTTGAGCTTTTTTAAGGCTCCCTCCACTTTTTAGATGGTTTTCTAACGTTCTAAGTCTATGTTTCTGATAATCGATCTTTATATATTTGCTTGTAAGTTTGTATAGAGCGCTCAGCTCATTTTTCATTGATCTGGTTTTATTACTTGTTTGTTGTAGAGTTTGCCTCCTTTTAAGCAAAGAGATTGTTCGTTGAGTTAGTATATGGGATTTATTCTTAGGTTGATTTTCCACCTTAGCTTTTTGTAAGCAGCTATAAATAAGATTGATTAATTTATCGTGGTAGTTCTGAATATTACGTGCGTGCTCGTAGTTTATTAATTCTGGAAGGTATGTTTTTAGTTTTTCTCTATAACTTGTTATCTGTTCTTCGGTTTTAAGTGTATTATTTAGGTTTTGAGAATATTTAGATCTACTTTTACTTGGTAAATTCTTTAGCAACAAAGTCGCTCGAAGCAGTCTATGATCTGAAAAGAAGTTTAAATTTAGTGTTTCTATATTTTGGAACATATTTGGTCTATTAGATAATATGAAGTCTATTTCGTTTTTGAATTTTCCATTTGGAGAGCGCCAGGTCCATCTACGTTTTTTCCTTTTTTTAAAGAAGGTGTTGATTATTGCTAGTTTGTTTTCAAAAGCAAAGTCTATCATTTTTTGTCCTCGGTCGTTCCTTTCTCCATAGCCGTTTTGTTTCATTAATAAGTATTCGTCCTTTCTTGGTTGTCCTATTTTTGCATTGAAATCTCCTATTAGTAAATAGTCTCTGTGTGTTAACTCAATTGCCTCGTCTATAGTCTTGTAGAATGTGTCAATTTCCTTGTCATCCGCTGATTCCGTAGGAGCGTATGCTTGAATAATGGACAACTTGAATCCATGTATATTCATGTTTAGCAGGGCGACTCTATCTGTTAGGCCTATAAAGCTTTCTATTCTTTGTTTTAAAGATTTGTGTATCAAGAATCCGACTCCATGTTTCCCAGGTGTCTGTCCTATATAGCATAATATAAAGTCGTCGTACTCTTCAATTTTGTTCCCCAGGCGTCGAATTTCGGATAACCCGATAACATCATATTTAACTTCTTTCAAAGCTTCTTTTAATTCGATAAGTCGTTCGTATGATGATAAGGTTCGTACATTGTATGTTGCTATGTAGAGCTTACTGAGTTGTTTCTTTGGAAGGTTGTGGTCATAATCTTCCTCGGTGACCAACCGTCTTGGAAGATGTGTTTGTTGAGTATTTTTCATTAAGTTCTTAGTTTTTTCGAGAGGGGTCGCTAATTCCTATTTATTTAAATTAATGTTGTTTTGTTGTGTTTCAGTGTCTTTTTTTTTGTTTACAAAATATGTCAATATTCCTGGTTTTACATAGTCAGATCCAGTGCAGGCAGAGGAGGTAGATGCCGTAGACGTGGAGGGTTGTGGAGAGTAAGTTGAAGGTTTGGGACCGCTTTTATTTTTCTTTTGAATTTTTTGTTGGGGGTCTTGACTTGTCTTTGTATCTGAAGGGGATGTTGAAGGGGACATATGCCGTTTATAATTAGTAGTGTTATGGTGTCTTCTACTGTATTCCCCTTGGTTGTTGTTTAGAGTAATAATTTTATCATATCTTAATATAGCTCTTTCCCCTTGCTCTACTCTCTTCTTAAGTTCTGGAAGTAGCTGTTTACGGATGTCTAATATGTGTCGTGGGTAGTCTTCTTTAATATAGTATGATGTTGTCTTTAGAGTATGCTTATTCTTGAATATTAAGATTTTTTTACCTAATGTTGTTATGCTAACTGTAATGGGTCTGGGGTTTTCTCTTTTTTTTCCTATTCTTCTTAAATATTCTAGTTCCGTTTTTTCGCATGGGATTTGCATGATCTTGTTGAAAATATTCATAATAATGTTCTCTAAATCGTGGTAGCTATGTTCTGTTTCTTTTACACCAAATATAACTAAATTCCTTTTGCGTGCATTTTTTTCCAAAATGTCTAAGCGATAGCTTTGTTCTTCAAGTGCTTTTTCTATCTGGATATGACGAGCTTCTAAGCTTAAAAATTTTTCGTTGATGTTATCATTTATTGTTTTGGTGATACTCTCCTTCATGGTTTTTAGTTCGTTCTTTTGACTGTTCATTTCTTCTTGAATTGATCTTAATAAAATGGTTATTTCTTCCATTGTTTTTACGGTTTTTTGCTTTTTTCTTTGTTATTGTTTTGTTGCAAATAATGTAGTTGATGGTCACGTCAATAAGACAAAAAATTGTGACGTAGGACTTGATGATAAACATGATCTTTTTTATGCAACTTACAGAATGCAACGCTTTGTATTTTTGTAATTTCGCAATTTTAATAGTGCGGCCTTTCACCAATTTAAAAATCAAAGGCAGCCTTTGTAGCTAAAATGATAAAACCAAAAACATGTCAATGGAAAATTTATTTATTTAAACTTTTGAATGTAACAACAATGTAAAAGGTACAAAGACGGACTTAATGCTAAAAGCATTATTATTTTATGTATTAAAATTGAACACATCTTTGCATACCATTAAGCTAAAATGTCGTTAAATTATTTAATAAAGCTGTCAAACAAAAATATTTGGAAATGTCAGCTGTCGCTTATTGAAACCACTTATAATTTTTTCACGACATTGAAATCTTAATATCATTGCTGGTAACCTAAATTCTTTTACCCCAATGTAAAAACCGGTTGCTTAGATTTTATACGAGTACCTATACTTAACAATGCCACAGGGCCTATTTTGAACGTTAGTTACCACATTACGAGAACTAAGGTTAAATCTTATCGAAACTAGCTCTTAAATAGATCGACATATCGATAAAGTGTCACATCACTATGTGACATCGACTGCCGAAATGTCAACAATATAAATGTCACACAACTAATCCGATGCTGTTTTTAAAACAGACGCATTGTTTCTTTGTATGGTATTAAGTATAATATTGTATGTAGGTACTGTTATTTTGTTATTGTTTATAAGGTAAATTATATTGACGGCTTAGTGGGAAACCTTTCTAATTTATAAGAAAATATCCAGACATTTTAGTTAAAGTAATATTAAATACTAGTAAATTCCCGGCGTATTCGACACTTAAAACTTTTCGGAACGAAGTTCCTTGTCGCGCGTTGTGAAAGGGGGCTAGACGGAAAATTACGACACTTTTTGATTTTACGAATAACGACACTTTTTTTGAAGTGATTGTTTGTTTGTGATTTGTTGTTTGTTTTGTGAAGTGATCACGCTAGCGTGATTCAGAAAGTTGTATAGAGATGGCGCTGTATAACAAAACTTAAATCAAAAGGAACTTCGTTCCATCCGGGTGTCCCTTGACACCTTTCATGTTTTTTTGATGACAATGACAGATCAGTGTTTTTGTGTTGACGTTGACGTTGATGCAGCATTTATTTTATGCATTTATTTTATGCATTTTTGCATTTTTACCTTCAAATTGTGGTATGGGAAAAGTGGAAAATCGGCTGTATGTATTAATTAGTGTAATTGGTTTTCACCATGCTAATTAATAAAACTAAATAAAAAAATAGTCCTCGGGTGTGTCGGTCTGTACGTAGTACGCACTATTATATATTCTGTGGTAGTACTGACTACATACCAGATATTTCAAAACATACGAATAACTAAGTGTCTCTTAACTCCTATTAAAATCGACATCGAAATTAATTAAAAATAATATACAGTCATTGTTACGTTTAATTGCATTGTTCTAAGTTACCATTTAATACTTATCGTATGACTAATCGTTAGTAATCTAATTCTACCATCGAAACCCTGTCCGGGGTTGACAAATGGGTCAAAAGATTATCGCCGATCGGGTTTAACTGCAAAAACTAAAGTTAAAAATATTTCACAAGCGCAGATTAAAAATCGCCAGATTAATTACATTACTGATTGACCTTTCGCACTGGATAAATAATGAGGAATTGCAATTGGTACGTGTCTCATTGTCAAAGACTGGGCGATAACGATCGAGCGATAAAACGGTCGTTCGTTTGAAACCGGTAGTTCGTTCGGAAACGGTATCAATATCACTGATGGCATTTATATAATCTATGCTTGTTCATTACTCTCTATTCTTTGTGCTGGATTTTAGTTGTTTTTTGTTTAGATTGTGTGTGTTCGTGCACAAACAGAGAATCCTATCATACTATGAGAGAGAGAAAGAGTGTATGTTCATGAGACAGAATATAAATGCAAATGTGCATGTGTACGCAAGAGAGAGAACGTAGAAAACGATCATAAGCAAGATGTCGATACGATGATGATATGAGTATCCCGGCGAAGGCGGATTGGAAGTCATTTGAGTTTCGTGCGAAATTCGGAGACGTAGTCATATTTCCGAAGATTAAATAAGAACCAAAGATTTTGAAGTCACTCAAGTTTATTCAGTTGCTTCTCTGTTAAGAGAAAATGTTTTTAGCTATGTCTCTGTGAAGAGTCATAGCTAAGAACATTTTCCTACTGACTTCGTTGACTTGGGGATCCCATGACAACGTCCGGTCCAGAATAATCCCTAGATTAGACCTTGTCACTGTAAGAAATTGCAGTTTTGTTAAAGATGATAGGAGGCACTTGGTTCTAAAATACGACAAAACGACCCTTTTGGATTGTTAAAGATTCATTAAAAAAATGGACTGTAAGAGTAATTTTACCTCTATGATTTGGTGTGCATGGCCAGAGGCAGTAATTTGCATACTCTTATAGTCTGTCATAGAAGATTAATAATGTAACAAACTAAGAATGTCGCTATCCTTCCTACCGAACATGTCTAAAGCTTAGCACAAACAATACTAATACAATTTTTGTTCATAACAATAGCTTGTTTAAATTCTTTTAGCTATTTCAAGGCGTACCGGTGAATGGTACCATTGGTTTCTGGTTTCAATATTTACGTATTCAACTATAAATATTACTAAGAAAGTTGATTAGTTAATACTTTATCTTAAAAAGGATATAATTTTTTAGTATTTTATGCGCTGTGAGACTGTGACGTATGTATGTATGTGCTCAGACAACAACACTTTGTATACATGTCACCAGTGGGGACAAATGGGAAAAAAATTCCCATTTGTCACCAGTGGTGACAAACGAGGTGGGGACAAATGGGAATAAAGGTCGTAGCTGACTTATACGACACCGCTCCCATCCAACCGAAGTATGAGAATTCAAATATAAACTTAAAATCGTGCTCTGTAGGTACAACTATTGAGTGGCAAGGTTGCGGTTAGCTTGCTTCCCGCGCGCGGGCTGCTAATTTTTGTTGTTACTGTAAAGTGCACCTACAGAGCACGATTTTAAGTTTATATTTGAATTCTCATACTTCGGTTGGATGGGAGCGGTGTCGTATAAGTCAGCTACGACCTTAACCCTACAAAAAGGTTCTAAGTCTCGAACTCGATAGGTGCTTCTGGGCGTGTGATTTGGTTTTTAAATATTTTATTTGAATGTGTTCATGCCATTTAAGACTCAGGAATCCTGTAGGTAATATTTATAGAGCATTTATTTAATAAGCATTTTCTGGACCGTACATTAATTTTCATAGTTCATAGATAATTATGCGCTTATCTGCAAGATAAGCGGATACATGACCTTCGGAAGTACGGTTGGTGGTGATTGAAGTTCCAGTTGCAGTTTAGAACTTTACACTTTTAATTTTATTTATTTTTATATTTAAAATAATATGCAGAGCAAAAGCTGTTTACATGCTTAATAATTTCCCTATTTAAGAAACATAAATCAATCTAAACATGTTATTTTTATGTACAAAATTATCATACCTACTAAGCTTACATACTCATTGTAAGCTTATAATTGTCACAAAGTTAAACTGTAAAAGCCTAAGGGTGTGAACACACGAGCCCTTTTTATATCGATATCATGCATACATTAACAAACACAAACAATAATCCCACACTGCGTAACTCTTAAGTACCTACATATTTATGAAAATTCGAGTACAAAATGTAGCCATTAAGTAATTTCCGCTGTCCTTCGCGATCCGCCGCCATCTTGTCCGCCATCTTGGATCCGATCAATATTAATAATGCGCTCGTGTAATTGTGACTGTTTTATTGTTATTATTGGATATTGTTTCGAGCGAGGCTGCCGCGAAAATGGTATGTTTTACATTTAAGGGGCCTGTTTGAAGTGTTGATGGATTTACTTGAACGTACGTGTTGAGGATAATGAATAAGGTCCTTTAATTTGTTCTAGTGACGTGATGTCATTGTTTATGTATTATGGTACGGTTTGATGTGTGGCATGCGAGTCCTGATTTTACAGTTCTATAAACAAAAGCTCGTTCATAGATGCACTAGGTATCTCTAACAAACAACAACGGCTAAAGAAAAATAATTAACGACACGTTTAAAAAACCGGGAAACGAACCCGGGACCACACAAACTCTCCGCTCCTTCATAACAATACTACCGAGTCGCCTGTTGATACTAGTATACAATACATACAGATATAAATGTCATAATGAAGTTGAAAAAGAATCAGAAGCCTATTTCGTAAAATATGGACAATGGAGTATTTCTTATTTCTACAACAAATTAGCATAGCTTTACCCCCATGTTTCTTCATCGCCGTTGGTTTGTTGGAAGAAAATGTTGCGTCAGCATTGAGCCCGCCTATTGTACATAATTATTGTACATAATTAAGATCACTAAAGACCCGTGTGGCGCAATGGTTACCATGTCAGATCGTCGATATGGATCCTGGGTTCAATTCCCAGCGAGGCGGTTTGAAGATGAGTTTGAATTAATGTTCTCCGTCTGGGTGTGTGTTCTTGTCTTTGTATGTTGTCACAGGGAATCCTAGTGTGGGGCTTTGAGTATGTTTACTATATAATCTGTATATATAAAAGGCAAAAGTGATTGACTGATGTATCAACGCACAGGCCAACCCCTTAGGGCTAGAAAATTAAAATGTCGCACACGTATTCCGCTTATGACGTAGGCATCCACCAAGGAAGGATTTTTCAAAATTCAACCCCCAAGGGGGTGAAATAGGAGATAAATATCCATTCGTAATCTATCATACATCGTCACAAAAAAGACAACCCTGACGTTGTCAGAGAAGATAAAAGTTATGATTAGAAAGAGAGGTAAAGTCTAGATGTTAACACTTTATTGTGTCGGAACAAGAGTCGCTATTTATGTAATTACAGATCTCATTCTTTACAGATAAATAAATGATTTTGCGGAGTGACTCTTCTGTACCAATAGGTAATATTGTGTTTTTTGTGATCTAACTATAACAACAGGGTTTCACATACTGTTCGGTATATGATAAGGTAAAAGAACTAACAGCGATCAATTTTATTCAACGACTGCGCCTAAATTCAAATTCTGGGTAATTTCAAAGAAAAGCTACACATGGTAAGGTTCTTTTTAACTTTGAATTTAAAAAAAACATACCTGGAAAATTCCATTTTTAAAATTAACAAACATTATACGTATTTCGATTATAGTAAACAATTGTTAACGTCTTTATAGCTGTTTCAACTTGGTCTAATGCTTCCATTGTGTGTGTGTGATGTAATTTTCATATACTATGCTAATAAAACGTTTAAAAGATACACAATACTTAATTAACATGGCTGTAACTATTAACGACAAACCAACAGTCACTACTAGACATCAGGGGTTGCCAATTTTGTAACTGTCCAAGGAGGAACTTATTGATAGCTCTCTGATTTCTGACACTGCAACCGAAATAATTAAGAATCATAAACGATTAGATTGGTAACGAGTTGTAGCTAATAAACAAGTCGATAGGTATAAAAATAAATAAACGATTTTATAGAGTCACTGTGCTTTTATCCACTTTTTTTTTTTTTTTTTTTTTTCCGGGGGGGAAAATGCGTTACGCATACCACCCGGGCGCAGGGGGTACCCGAGTGGTTATGTGGGACTCCCGTATAGGCTAATGAGACCCACGGTATACCCACTAAAAACCCCCCCATCTTCCGCCTCGCCGCCTTGTGACGGGGTTACGGGAACGCTTTCGCACACATCCGCGACCCCGCCAACGGCAGCCGCCCACAAGCGGCTCCATCGCGAAAGCCCGAAGGCCCTCCACGATGGGCGCACCAGATGGTAAGGTGCGCCTACCTCCTCGGCCTCCACCAGTACTGTAGCAAACTCCCCCTGAGTCTGCTACTAGGAGGCCATGGATACCAGATAACTGGTACCCGGTGGAGGATCAGGTCTGTGGTTCCTCCACCGACCACATCTTGGCCGCAGAGGATAGGGCAAGCGGCGCACCGTAATACCGACATGCCTCTTCCTCTGCGGCCCCACCAATGCCGTTTCGGCGGAACGGCCCCGCCAGCTCGCAGGGGGTAGGGAGAGTGGCGCACCGTAATACCAACACGCCTCTCCCCCTGCGATCCCTCCACGGCCGCAGAAGATAGGGAGAACGGTGCACCCTATCTTCCACGGTCCCACCTCCAAGCGCGTCCGCAGTGGACTTATTCAGCCCGCTGGGAGCACCCTCCTCGGGCCAGCCGGCAGCCCAAACAGGCCGGCCCTGGTTGCCTCTTGGTTCACCGTGGGTGACCAGTCCACGGTTACTAAGCCCCCCCGCCACGACAAGGCGGGCAACCCCCGGGGGGGGGGTGCTTTTATCCACTAAGGCAGCTATGTTCAACCTGCGGCCCGCTGGGCTTTAATGGTTGGCCCACCCCACCGCGCCCAACTGGTGTTACATTATATAATATTTTTTATTAACACCTAAATAATATCAATAAGTGCCCTGTCATAATTGTGACCTCCAAGAAATAAAGACTTAATATAGCTTTGTCTTTTATTCAGCGGTGAGTACCATAGATAGGGAAGGTTGGATGGACTGTATTATATAGTAACCACTACTCGGTTAGTCCAAATTAACTGCTTAATCAATATATGTATACAGAGTTGTAAGCCAGGTGGACATGACCATTTTCTTTTTCCATATCAGTCAGCTTATCTAATAATAGTATCATTATTATTTTCATTCAATAACTTTTTACTCTTGAATAATTTATTTCCTTTGTATAGACATTTATATCACATTGTGACTGACTTTTATGTTCAATTAACGTATTATTGGTTGAAATTTATCACCTTGCTCATCACTGATAAAACATCATAAGTAACACTTTCTACTATTCTTTACTTTTTTACCACTAATCTATTAAGAGTGTCGTAAGTGTCTCATTAGTAACAATTGTTCACATTGCATTATCTACGCTGGAATTGGAATGTTTATGTTGGTATAAATGATCTTTATACCAATATATGTGGGACATGTAATTTATTTGATAGGAGAGGTAATTAATATCGATTTATCGTTGTATGTGTGACAGGGTGTGTTGACAGGTGTTTCAATTTCCTGGGACGTTTCAGGCGCTGGTCGTAAATATCCTAGAATGAATGATTTTTGATTTGAACGCTGAATAGGATTTACAATTAGGGGGATTCAGTACAATTTAATATGATAAGATTAAAATTGTTTCCAAAAAAAAATATGTAATTGATTTATTATTTAATTAAAATTTTAATTGTGTCATTATTACTCTTTATTTATAATTTTTCATCAATTAAAAAGTTCAAGTAAATTGTAAATATTTTCGAATCAAAAACCCAGTCCTCAATGTTTTAGCCTCCCATTCCTAAATTGAGCATATCCGGTCCAGAAATACTTACTTACAAAGTAGGTATGACATGCTTATTGCTAATTAAGTTATAAGCATCGACTATTGACGACTACTGACTTCCTTATTTAAACTTAAGTAAGTTTCATTACTTCATTACAACTCGAAATGCTTTCAGATGCAGGTATTCATTAAAATATTAATGGCTTAATACAAGACACCTGTGCAATTTACGCTTTTACAATGGTGCAATTATTAATTTTCAACCTTATTAAAACGCAATAAGTTTTAATGTTGCCCGTAATTAGTGATTGACCACGAACGTTCTAATTTCTAGAATTTCTACTCAAATTCAAATCTTAACACGACAAAATTAAACTTGGAACCACACACATTGGAAGTTAATAATGAAATTGTATAGCTATTGTCCTAAGGTTGAAAATAGCTTAGCAAAATAATTGAGATGCAAATTTAAGTTTGTGCTTATTATAACAATGCATGAACTTTATTGCTTACGAAATAAGGTCGAATATTGCATGAAGATTTTAGTATGCAATCAGTCGTTTCTGTTTTGCTTCGAAGATCATTTCGGAGAAGCAAAGGTCCTCTTAAAGTGGTTATATTATGTTATAACAATAACAGTTTTGCGCTGTTTATCTAAGTGTTCGATTACAATAACTCGATTCGCAGATTTGTGCGTAGGGTACGGTGTCAGGAATGCGCGGTAGGTTACCCTGGTGGTCTGGTTTTAGGGTTCCCTGACAAAAACCTTGGAAAGTCGTAACTGTAACGTATTTTATTTTCTGTACCGAACGATGCTCTTATGAGGTCACAGGAAGATTTTTTAAATAAAGTTATCATAATCCTACCTAAATGAAAATAAGGATTTTTTGTTAACTGGTCTGGTTTTAGGGTTCACTAATAAAACCCTTTTAATGTCGCAAGTAACGTATAATTGATTTTCTCTGCTGAAAAATGCTCGAGGTGTCACAAGAAGATTTTTTTTTTCAATCTAATTTTCATAATCCTACCTAAATAAAAATAAGGATTTTTTGCTAAAACATCGCATTATATACGCAATTTATACAATTACTATATTATAAAACTAAAGACTACCTACCTATAGACGATTAAAATTATAAGGGGAAAATGATTTGCCCTTGCATTTTTCCTTTAAACAAATTAGCACGTGCCATCAGACAATAGGACACCTAGGACGTAAACGGAGATACTTACACATTCAATTCGTTGTAAAATGACTCACTAAATCACACTACCAGTATATACCAGTGTATACCAGTGTATTATATTATTATATATCCTTTTTTTATATACCGCTCATCGGGTTTTTCTGTTTGGCCTAATGGTTAGCTGGTAGAGAATGCAATAGCATTAAGCTCGCCATTTGTACTTCAATATTTTATATTGTGGTCAATAAAGTATACATAAATAAATAAATAAATAAATAAACCGTCACAAGTCAAAATAAACCTTATATCAAAACAATTAAAGTGTAATGTCCACTTTGCTTAAGAAGCAAGAATCCTATATCTTGAATATTGAGCCGTATATTTTCACAATTTAAATATACTTTTCGTTGTTTAGAATATTTGAAACGTAGCATTCCAAATTCATACCAGACAATAATAGGATTATTGGTGCTGTGTTAGAGTTCGATTTCGTATATCGCAGTTTTAAGAAGAGAAGACGCTTGTATAGCAGTTTTGCTCAGTTTTATCTTACCATAACAAACTTGACAAATTCCTTTACAATTATTTCTGATGCACAGAAATCATTAAGGATATAGTTTCATAAACAATGTCTGATGACATGTCGCTGATGTAAGACATTCCTTAATAGGATAAATAAACTGAGTATTGTAGGTATGTCTATATAATATTAGTTGGCCATATTTCTTTAATACAGCAGATTTGTTGCCAAGCGACAACCTAATAAGTAATGACATAAATGTAAGCAAGTATGACACGATCCAAACAAGACCTAAGAGCGTACATCTATGTAAACAAATACCTACTTTGGATAAAAAACAAATCTTTAGGAGATGGGTACATAACGGGATTACATGGGTGTTTAAATATTAATTAGTATTTTGCATTTTACAACATAGTTTTTAAGTAACTAGTGGGTATGTAAAAGAAAATCCGTAAAAGGAAGAAAAATAAGTACTAATTGAACTAAATATTTCATTAACTTCACTTCTTAAAAATAAGAAAAAGGTAGTACCAGGATGAAAACACTCATTTACATCTCCTAAATATGTTAAAACGAAAAACCCCGTGGACCGATTAAAAAGAAAAAATCCTGCCCGCAGTAGTCAGTTCGAAAAAAGAAATTAAAATTCAAATAAAAAGAATGGATTCCATAAGATAATGCTTATTCATTCCACGTTTAAAATCAAATTTTCAAATAAAGGCGCGCCAGAAAGAGACGGAACTTTACACGTGTTCCTAAACCAGACAAAGACGAATAGCTTATTATGATTGACAGCTGAGAACGGTTAGCCTTGAAATATTTGAAACATTATATTATTATAAAGTACACTATCTGAATTAAACACAAAAGCGAAGCGGCCACTTCGATATCTGAAATAATGACTAACATTGAGAAGTAGAGATCTTATCGAAATATGAGATATTAATGGTTTTACTTTTTATTTCGTAATATTTATTTGTAGACTTTTATTTGTAGACAAACTTGAGTAGTAAATGAAATACCTTTTAAACTATGTAGCTAAAATTCTTTTCGCGTGTGTCAGAAATATAAAAATGTTGCAACCTATTGTACGCAGTTTTGTCAAAGATAACAATACTATTGTATAATAATATTCACTATAACACCATTTAAGAACGATCTTATTTAGTTTTTATTAGATTTTAGATCATTCATTTAAGAGATTGATATGGTGATTCTGAAACAAAGTAGTATTTCAAATCCTGATTTTGATACACCTAAGTATTTAATAAGTTTTTCAAAACTTAATACAGCAAAATTAATACGGCTATTCAGCAAAATTCAACTTGATTTGGATTCAGCAGTGTCTTTGAGATAAATCTGAATTCCTGAAGAATAAAAAAACCAACATTTACTTAAAAATATTTTTAGATCCAGGTATCTATCGTTATATAACCTACAATTTCATACTAAAAATAATGTTGGAAACGACCGCCTTGCTCCTATATCAATCGCTCATTACCCGTATGTATAATGATTCGGCTGCTAGACGGCCGTTTTTAGAAACGTCGAGTTTCTCCGGAACACGTTTCAAATCATAATTCGAACGTCGTTTTTGAATTAGAACGTTAACTTTTTTTATTCTTTCGGAGCCAAATTGTTGGAGAGTACATTTCAAGTTTTTTTGTTGTTACAACACTTTTAGCCCTTTACATGTTAACGATTTTACTTTTTATGGTAAAACTGTAAATTCTCTAGAATGCAATACATTGCCGTATTTGCCGTACATTTGATTTGGCTTCAACCCATTAACGGTCCACTACTGGGCATGCAGGGGACGGGTCTCTCCTATTGAGGAGGCCTAGATCATACTCCACCAAGCTGCTCCAGGGCGGATTGGTGGAGGGGTTAGTGGCCAACCCGAGTGTCGGAAGTTTTCAAACCGCCCGAGGGCCTCCGACATGGCTTAACGACTGTTATCTTATGATAATAACTGGGACCGACGGCTTCACGTGCCCTCCGAAGCACGGAAACCTTCAAGAATTTTTCGCCACTAGCGGTCACCCATCCAACTACCGAACTGCGCCCGTGGTTGCTTAACTTTGTCAATCACTTAGGACTTAGGCACAAGCCGCTGGGCTATGAGCACTTCAGTTACAATTATTTTGATTGTTATAGCCTCTTATAGATATAATATCTTTGGTTATAGGTATTATTGTTGGTACTTCTTTCATTTTCTTTAGTGGAAAGTGGAAAACAGTCTTTGAAATTCTAATTGTTTATAAAAGCTAAAGAAAATTTTGACAAAAAATATAAGTAATTTCGTCTTGTAACAGTTTCACGGTAAATATTGGAATACAATAAAAATAATAATCAAAAATAAAAATATTTTAAAGCGCAACAAGCACAACACCATAGATTATTCAGCCTAAACTTTTTAATTTTTAACACAATAATACAATTATTTTGAAAATGTAATGACACAAAATCGAAAAACATTCAATAAAGTCTGACAAAGATAACTTTTTAAGTTTTTACGTTACGTATGAATGGGCATTCGTTGCAGCCGTTGCAGGCTTGTTAAGAAATTCTCCTCGGGTTGACGGCGTTAACAGATTAGTTCCAGTATTTTGTACGGACAGAGACCATTACGTTAAATATTGTATCAGTTATTACGGTTTTAGTTTAATTGTAGGTGTTTAACGTTATATATTGAGGGGGCGGGGCTAGGTTTTCGTCATCGGTTGCCATTATTGGGCGAATTTTAAGGAGTAAACGAGTGTATTTGTTTTAGATTCCTTCTTTATTGTCAGAGTAGCTTTGTTTTAGATTCTTTCCTTTTTGTTAGTAGGTAGTTTTTTGGGAGAAGAGTTTGTATATTTTTTCTTTCTTCTTTCTATCTCTTTTTTTGAGCGGGTGGTCCCACTCATTGTTAATATAGAAGTCATCCTTTCATGCAAAAACTACTGAATTTCCATGAAATTTAGCTCACAGGTAGACCCTGATCCGGAATAAGATATAGGGTTCTTATAATCCCGGAAAATGCGAGCCAAGCTGCGGCTGGAGTGCTAGTATAACTTCCTCTCTCTCTCCTCTCTCCCTCTCCGGAACAATTCCATCATACATGATTTGTGCGTAACTTAAACCGTTTACGCAGCGCACGCAATGGAAGCTCTCAAAAAGGAATACTTTTTCCCGTTTTTGCAACATTTTCCATTGATGCTTTGCTTATATTGGTCGCAGCGTGATGTTATAAAGCCTTCCTCGATAAATGAACTATCCAACACAAAAATAACTTTTCAATTCAAACGACTAGTTCCTGAGATTAGTGCCTTTAACCAAACAAACAAATTCTTCAGCTTTACAATATTAGTGTAGACTAGCTGTTGCCAGCAGCTTTGCATATGGAAATTATGTTCTAACTTATTCAAACTTTTATCCTGATTTCCCGGAAAACCATTTAATTTTCCGAGATGAAAAGTTGTCTAAAATATGACTCAGAGCATCAGTAACAACTGTACCAATTTTCATCGAAATCCGTTCAATGGTTTTTATGTGATGTCCGGACAGACAAACAGACACTTTGAGTTTTGTTATAGTATAGATTAATTTACATAAAAACCAATATTTTCTATAACGAAACCACAACTAGAACAAGAAGCAAAGCACTTCACTTGTTAATTCACTGTCTAAAGTAGGTAAGTCTATAAACGGTGTTAGCGGCGGTCAGCGGTAAGCTTTCCGCAAACGTGGTTTCCGTTTCCGTAGCTACGACTCGCGTAGACGCTGTGCTTTATAATGAAAAGGTCGTAAATAAAATTATAACGGGGCTGAATTTGTATTAACTATTTTTGCAAAATAACTTTAATGTGCAAGGGCTATTTTTTATTCTTGTCTGTCTATCTGTACGAGTATCTCGAGTATTAAGTAAAAAATACTTAACCGATTTGGATAGTGCTTGGTGTTTTTTAATTTAGTTTGAAGGTCTATCTATAGTAATATTTCTATAACGTTTATACATTTCTAAATTGATCTAAATATTAATTCTATACGGCGTTTAGAAAACTGCTGCTCTTATATAAGTTTTTAACTAACTTAAAAACATGTTTGTGTATGTCACTTCTATTTGTTGTTAGTCTATGTCACAAGTCAGTAATAATTACAAGCTGGATGCGTGTGACGGTTTTGAATTCAGTAATTAATTTTTTTATGTAATTTTATATCGCAGCAACTAGTTCTCATGTTGCGGGATTAACGGATGATTCTTATTACGAATGGTTTTAATAATAATGTTTTGACAGATCGCGGATTGGGCCAGCATTATAAGGATTTGATTAAACAAAACTTGGCAATGCGAATCTAAGTCTGGTTGGGATTTGGGTTCCGTACGTATTTATTTCTTGAAATTTAAAGAGATTTATAGTTATGGACGATTTTCTGTATACTTTATTTCTGTATACCTATGTACTACGTTTTTTGTTGTTTTTGTGAGGCGTTGAAAAATATTTCGATTTTATTAAAAAAAAATGTTTCGGGAAAAACTTTGTTTCGACGATAATAACAGCTTCTTATGTATCAAATAATAATAATACCTAATATCAGTAAATTCATAATAGTTGTTTAAATAAAAAGATATAGATGGCGTTACTTTCTATTTCCATAGACCTTATCAGTTATCACCGACTGAAATAAATGTTGCCCTTCTATTATCACCATAGCAAAATAAATTATATTGTTATATTCAACATTATAACTCTGGAATAAACATTTTAATAACATTGACATACAAACATCTCTGTTTCGATATTAAATAATGATGAGTTGTGCGATGACCGACATTTGAAATGCGTAGGAGTCTTTGTCTTTAAGATTAAATATCAAAGTTTTAAATATCAAACATTGAACGACAATGTTGTTGAGAATAAATTTTGGTTGTTGTGAAATTATACCTTCATTTCATAATGTGATAGTAATATTGTTTTGATCAAAAGTAACGCACAATATAAAGTATGACTAAGCTTAGTATAACGTAAGATGATGAAATGTGTTGGGCACAATTTACAAGCAAATTTTACAAGCTTGCTTAGGAGCGATTGATTTATGAAGTTTTTAATACATTGAATATTATTCATTGATTAGTTGTTGCCTAAAACTCAACCTAATCATCACTTATCGATGTAATAACGATTAACAAAAACACTTTTCAGATTATTTACGTTCTAAATAAATTCTTGGAACGCTTCGATCATGACCTGAGACTCAGGGCTCGACGATTGAGATGTGAACGACATCGTGACAGACTGACATGTTTATTTAAGTTCTTATTACAAACGGCGTTAAACAAAGAATAGGCACTAACTTTTTATTACCTGTTACGAACGCTGATAGCCTGGTAAGCTGATGTCTTTGAGTTTAAAGGTTCCCAAGACCCATTCGTCATCAGGATTCCATGACAAAGTCAGCTAGGTAGATAAAATTTGTATTTATGTACATGGGAAAGGTGTCACCAAGTCTGGTCTGTTTTGGCTGTCATAATATCGGTAATGCCTTTGGTATGGTGGGCTAAGATGATGACCATTTATCATCAATTTCGATGTGACTTAGGCAGTGGAAGAAATGTTTGTTTGTGTTTATTTGAAAGATATATTTCTTAGTAAAAGGTCAAGCTACAGAACTAAAGCTTAACGCTTTACAACCTGAAAATTTCAGTAAGAAGAAAGATTTTTAATTCCCACAGCGATGCTATTTAATCAAACTGGTGCAATTGTGAGTACCCGATATTAACATTAAATTTAAATGTGATACAGAACTAGTGTTATTCGTGGCCTATCTATAGAAACATCAGCGGAATAATGATTACAGGAGCTACTTCCATATGCCATTGATCCAACTTGGGTCATGAATACTGGGACCATAAATTGCACTATGATTGGGATAATAAATAAATAAATAAATAATGAAAATGACTTCCTACAGTCTCATAGTTCATACTATGAGACAATTCCAGTCAGTGTTGAATGATAAGCATGCATTTAATAGTTAGATAAAAGTGTAGGAAAATATTTTGTGCTATTAAATTGCTAAATACGCATTTCAAAAACAAAATTGTAAATTATTTGAATACTTAATTATTATTTACATGCAAAACAAAAAGTAAAAAACATTTTGCGTAACAACTTTACGTTTTAAAACAACATTGAATTTCAATATTAGTAATTTTATATTACATTTGATAACCTTTAAATTATATATTATTTAAGGTATAATATTATAGTACCTTTTGTTCTTAAAGAACATCAAAATTAATTTTATCAATTTGCTAACACAACATCATAATATTTATTTATTTATTTATTTAATCTTTATTGAACCAAAGAAAAGTGGTACAATAGGCGGACTTAATGCTAAGTAGCATTCTCTAACAGTCAACCTTCAGGATGTGCAGAGAAAAGTTGAAGGCTGACCAATATATTATTACACCTAAACATTATATTACAATCAAGTCCTACATTTCCCAAATGCTTGGTAAACCTCCCCACGTATTACCTAATACAGCTAAGCTGCTATAAGTCATCATACGAGTAGTTAGTATTATGCATTCAAAACGCACTGCGAAATACTCAAATGCATTTAAATGGTCGCCTGTCACCTTCGATGGCAGGAAAATGTCAGAGCGCAGACGGAAAAATTTACATGTGAGTTAAATACATCCCTAACCGTATACTAATACTAATACTATAATATCTAAGTTACTTGTTACATATGCATATTATTCGAAGAGTGATTCAAGTGTCTGCTTGATAATTGGTACTAGGAAATACGTCTGATGCGTGATTGTTAGGTGTTTGACCGGGTTGAGTGATATGCGTTTATGTGTCGCTGGGTTCACATTTGGCAGTTCTGAATGTTGTTCGTACTATGGCAATTCGGGGAGTTTGGGATTATAATGTTTTTGCGAATTTCAAGTGTGAATATAAAGTAGATATTGAAATGTCAATGTTTTTAGCCGTTAGAATCGAGTACTCATGATATTTTTACATCTGTCATTTTCTTTGCTTTTAATTTTTTGCCGATTTATTACGAATAAAACATTAAGTTTCCCAACCGATAAACAAAACATGACCATCAAAACCAGGTGTTATTTTTAAATTAATTTTCACGCTACCTACGTATTATATGGTAATAAATTGTTGACATACAATCATTATTTAAACTATATATAGAGTGATGTAGAACGCCGCCGGCCATCATAAATAAGTTCATAAAAGTCGTCGATTTAATATTAATATACCGCTTAGAAAACATAAAGACAGTGACTCCCACGCAGCGTTCGAACTAAGAACTAATTAAATTATGTAGACATCGATTATAAATCGATTGAGTCGATAACGATTAATCGAGTCGCTTAATCTTTCTTTTTTGGATTCCAGTGGCAAAAGGATGGTTTATGGAGCTTCGTCACGTGAACTGGTTAATGATTGAGCTGAATTAGTAGTTATATTGAGATAGTAAATTAATAATTAATTATTTATTTCAAGCTTTATAGCCTTACTAGCTCTGGCCCGCAGCTTTGCATACGGAAATTATGTTTTAACTTATTCAAACTTTTATCCTGTTTTCCCGCGAAACCTTTTAATTTTCCGGTATGAAAAGTTGTCTAAAATATGACCCAGGGTATCAATAACCACTTTACCAATTTTCATCGAAATCTGTTCAAGGGTTTTTATGTGATGCCCGGACAGACAAACAGACACTTTGAGTTTTATTATAGTGTAGATGACTTGTGTCAGGCCTGGCGCACTCCGCATTTTAGCTATGACGTTACAAGTATATGCCGCGCCCGACATGTCTGGCTAATTCAGAAAACACATAATAAGTATGACACATATTGTCACTAAACTTTCAGATTAATGTTTTTCAAAAAAGATAACCCTGACATTGCCAGAAAGGATAAGCGATAGTGTTAGAAAGGAAGGCAACTCATTACGCGTTTTTCATTAGCGCTGTGCGACTTAAATTACACTTTATTGCGTTATAGCTAGAGTCGCTATTTATTTAAATGATTTTGCGGAGTTAACCTTCTGTACTCAAAGTACTATTATTTCTTCGTATCAAACATCGATTGATTGAGTCAAGGAACTACGGACGCTCGAAAGGGTGACCGAAGCAAAAAGTTTATAAATGCATCTCCGCTTTGTTAAGCCCGTTAAGCAATTAACATGGGTTGTTATCGTTAGATAACAGTCGTTTATATTAAAGGCAATACGACACGCATCGCTACTGACTCATTTATCAATTAAGCGTAGTAAAGCTTTCTTACCTTAGCTTTTAACTTCTCTCTTTCTTAGCCGGCGACGTATCAGTTATGCTTTTGTTGCGTTTTATGCCACGCAAATCAATAAACTCCTACTATCATAGTAAGAACGTATCGTTCATCTATATGCTTGCTTGGATAAAGCTCTGGGGCATAGTTTCATTGTGACGTCACACGACACGATTTTAAATTATCCATAAAAAAGCAAAAGCAAAGCAACAACCCGTAATTGTCCCACTGCTGGGTCTGCTGGGCTCGGGGTCTCCTCTCACAATGTGAAGGGTATAGGCCATATTCTACCACGCTGGCCAAGTGCGGATTGGTAGACTTCACACACCTTTGAGAGCATTATGGAGAACTCACAGGTGTGCAGGTTTCCCCACGATGTTTTTCCTTCACCGAACCAAGTGATAATTAACTTGTAATACGCACATAATATTAGAAAATTAGAGGTGCGTGCCAGGATTTTAACTCGGGCCCCCGCGTTCGAGAGACCAACGTTCTAACCACTAGGCTATCACTGCTACCCAAGTAACTACTAAGTATCCATAGGTATCTGCTATGTACTTGGTATTTCACATAACTCGATATTTGGTTTCGAATAAAAAACACTGGCACAATACAAGCACGACGGAGACGGGGCCCACGGTAATTGAAAATAATAATTGAATTCGAATTAAGAATACGAAATCAGAATAGAATGCGTTCCATATTTGAAATTTGCCCGCCCGCGTACCTACGCGCTGGTCGTTTGGGGGTCCGCGGGTTGAGGTGATAGACCTTGTATGATTTGTTAATAGACTTATGTTTATAAATAATCCTAATAGCCCGTTTTTGGAGTATGAAAATTTGTTCTATACTGGCTGTTTTGCCCCACAGCAAGATGACATAAGACATAACACTGTGGATATAAGCAAAATAACTTAGCAGTTTTGACGTCAGTATACTGCATTATTTTCCTAACAGCATAAGCCCTACCGAGCTTAGTCGCGAGATTTGTTATATGTGGGCCCCATTGAAGTTTCTGTCTAATGCCACTCCTAAAAAGACCGTCGATTCTTCTATAAGCAATTTTTTAATATTTAGTTCGAGAGATTTGTTAAATTTTTTAACATTAGGTAGTACAAACTCCATATATTTAGTTTTTTTAACCGACTTCAAAAAAAGGAGGAGGTTCTCAATTCGACTGTATTTTTTTATGTTTGTTAACTCAGAACTTCGGACTGGGTGAACCGATTTGGATGATTCTTTTTTTAATAGAAAGCTGGTGCTTGTCGTGTAGTCCCACACAAATTTGAGCGAGATCTGACAATGGTATCCATGTCAAAAGTACAATGTACTTCATTTGAAGTCGGTTATTTTTTTGTTAAAATGTTAGATTACATAATATTGTACCAAGAAATTATGCGGAATGAATTTCACATTTTTCTCCGAAACCACTGGCTCTACAAGAAAAATATATCAGACATAAAATGTGAATCTTTTAATGGGTTACAACTTTTATATTATCATTTTTCCGTAAAATCAATACTTTGCCAAATAGACGTGAAAAACAAAAATCATGTTTTTTCACGGGGATCTTGAAAATGAAAAATGCAAGTATTTTTCCTATGATATTCGTTATCAGCGCGTTGAAATACATAGATATACTAAAATTCAGATCAATCGGGTGTATGGGCTAAAAGGAAGCTTATCCAGCTCGCACTTGGCCACTATTTTTTAGTCCAAACTTGAATTTGGAATCGTGTGTGCTCTATTGTGTAGCAAATGGAATTCTTGTTGCGTACATTTATATTTTCCAGTAAACATTGAGCTATCCTTTAAAGGAGTGCCTTCGGAATCCAAGCTCTACTTTCAGTGGTCCTTTTAACGGAACAAGCGTAGTGGGAAGTTTTGCAAAAATTTTAATAAAGATTTGGACTGATATAGCTTTGATTGTGTATTTTTGTAGGTAAATTTTGATCATGTTTTTCATCACCTCTATACCTATTGACAATGTGATGGTAATGTATAGCTTTATTAAGATTTTTTGCCGTAATTTACTTATAATATACTTACTTACTTATACTTTATTATAATTATTTATTGTGACATGATTAATTTTACTATTATTGACTTACATATTTATATTTGATGATTTACTAACTGTGACATGATGATTTTACTAATATTGACTTGTTTTATTTTGTAATGATGATTGTACTAGTTTTAATTCATATTAATATTATAATGTTGTCTGAATTTATGTGAAATACACTAGGACATGCCTGTAATGTTAGTGGTAATATTTTGGAATGAATAAATAAATAAATAATAATTTTCATATTGAAAAAATGTGTCTCTGTTTATTCGGCACCCCTTTTACGCAATTGCTAGTAACCAGATAATTCCAGGTTTGATTCCCTGTAAAAATTTTGGTGGCAATTGACTTTTATTAAGTATTGTCGTTTGCATAAACAAGAATATTACGTGAGCATTTATTATAGGTAATTTCTTTTCCCACCGACCTAAACTACTTGAAAAATATACTTGTTCATTGCATAATTAGTTTACGTAAATTGGTTACGCAAAACGACCTAGAGGCTTAGTAAACAAAAATAACTGGCGATAACTAACTACGTAGTAATTAAACTTGAAATTTTACCTCCAAGATAATTGAAAGGTGTTAAAATTCCAATACTTTTAGATGTTAACTTTTTTCTTTATTTGTTAGTGTCTATAGCAATTTTGCAACAGGAGTTAAACTTTAATTTAATCCCTATCCTATAATTTTTCTCCGCTATGTGGCACATTATTTATTGTACTTAAAGCAGAAGGAGGTATTCTATGGTATTGGTTATGAAATGATATTCCTTTTACTTTGCACCATGATATATTTTCAGTTCTCCTAACATTCACATCAATATTCCAAAGTACTTCCACACTACGTGATCAATAATAATCTGTTCTACATTATTGACAATTCCCTAATCTCAATATGACATGACATTTCTTATATGCCAGCCTCTGCATCAGACAAGCGCTGTAGAACAAAGAGGTCCGTCCCTGGACCTTCACTGGAGATTCATGGCCTCACCGATATACTTAATAACTAATGACTTCCGAGATCTAAGAAATAAGGGTTATTATTTTATCACGTTGGTGACCCATAAATGTCATAGCTGGGTCCGGGTCTCTCCTGAATGGGACAAGGCTGTACCACCACGCTAAGTGCATATTGACTGACTTTACACACCTTTGAGAAAGTTATGGAGAATTCTGGTGATTAATAAACCCTACATTCATGTTTTTATTCATCGAAGCAACTGACCGTTAATTTCAAATTCGCATGACCTAGAAAAGGAGCAAATTTTTTTACATTTCTAAAACCTTTCTTAAGACTACAAATTGCACCTTTAGTGGAAAAAAGCATAAGTCGTCTTACGTTAAATTGTAGTTATTAATATGATTGGAAAGGGACAAAAGCTGAATATGTTAATTTTTTTCAAATTTTTATCATTAATCTTGACGGTTTTGTGCAAGAAATCGTAATATAAATTCCTTGTTCTCCTGTAAAATTACAATTTTTATCTTATGCCTTTTTTCCACCGAAAATGCAAAATAAAAACGTTAAACATTCGTAAAAGTAGACATGCCAATAAAACGTTAAAAATGTTCTATAAGTAGTACAAGGAACAATAGTACAGTCACCAAGTAAAATGTGTGTCTGTAGGAATGTGTGTGTGCAATCAGTCGAACGTGTCATGCGTTACAATCACAGCTCACTTACACCGGAAATTTATGAATTTAAATGAGAAAAGTGTTAGGAATTTAATGACAGAGTTCGAAGTAAACCGCGCTATGTCTTCCTGGTGCCCTATTACATAAATATTGAATAGTTTTATTGTTTATAGTCGTTCCATTGCGCATAGACAATTCCAGCGTTTTAATCGCTGTCGTTTCCTTTTGGCGGGAACGTTGGGTTCGTTTTTGAGTTTGGAACGTTATAAAACTTTTTTTTAAGTTATTCAATTAAGTATATGATTTGAAACTTATTCGAATTTCGTTTTCTTTATTCGATTATGTCTAGAAGGAAAATAAAAAATAAAAAGATTTTTTTTCAAGAAATTTTTAAGAAGGGATAACGAACTTATTTATGTTATATTTATGGTTTAATATTTCAGAGCGCATCGTAACCAGACAAATTACAAATAATTATGTATCTTGAAAGTAGTAACTGCGCTCGTTTCGTTTCTTAGAACTCATGGCCATAGTGCCCACACTTGAAAAGTATGGATGTTTGTAACTCTTTCAAGCGAAAACTACTCTACGGATTTTCATGAAATTATGCACACAAGTAGATCATGATTTAGAATAACATATAGGGTTCTTATTCAGGAAAACGTGGGCAAAACCACGGGCCGAGCGTAGCAAACTAAATACATATTAATCATATTTTAATCAGAACCATACACAAGCACCGATACAGTTACGACATATGACATTCGATCGGGCCTATTGTTCGAAAATATTTTTGTATATTTCTAACACATAATCCGATCAGTTGAATCTAAAGCCTTTTCTGATCTGACAAAACCGTGTCAACTCTAACTTAAACAACGTGAAGAAATTCCGAGCAAGTTTTAAGATTACAATTTCGAGTGGCTAGATAATTCTCTATTAGCATACAAAGGAGAATTACCGTCTTGCTGCGCGTCTGTGTGTCTGTGCTTATATTACCTATAAGAATTATAAGCGACCACGCCTTGTAACTGTCATATGCTGCCTAATTAGGCACGAGAGCTCACAGGTTGAGTAACTAAATGAACTTTTGTTGTTAAATTTTTTCGAACTGGTTATAAATCAGTTGATAATAATCCATCACCACTTTTTAACCCACTCAAATTTGATAAGGTTGCTAAAACTTATCCGTTTTTATAATAATTTTCGGTTGTGATCCGTATTTTCAAATTATCTTACTTAATTTCTTTGAAATGAAGCGGATGAAATAGCAATTTTTAAGTAAAGAATCTGACGATTTGTGACACTAATAAGTGATTTAAACTGCGTTTGGATGGATGGGTTAAACTGAACGATTTCGTATTTCAAAGCGTATGTTTAGCCATCCTGTTCTTATCGTAGTCAATAAGCCTTAGAGTGTTATAACAATGGACTCTATGGATTAGTGGCGTGCCTAGGCCGTCAGAACAAGTCTTAAGCCCAGTTGTGTCGTACAACCCAGGATCTCAGGATCTTTGGCCCAACAACACAGAACACTCCATTCCATACATATAATATTTACCAACAAATAATATGAGTGTTAACAGCTGCAGAGTGATGATAGTAAAGCAATGATAGTAAGCTGGGCTTTTCGACTTACCTACTTATATGGCTGTACCGCCACTGATATGGATATTAACTCCTCTAAATCGTTCTGGAGTGCCCTAGACTTACTAAATATTGAAAAGAGAACCGTGAAATAGACCGGTACCGTAGAGTAATGATATCCCAGAACATTCCCGTATTATTTTGTTTTTCGAATAGTCTGTTGCTGTTGGCAGCGGCCTTTAAAGTTTCGCGCGACTAGACCCATATTGGTAGCCTGAATGGTCCAGCTCCAGTGGATAAAAACCTACATAATTCAGAACTTCACCCCTTACAACAAGCAAAAACTCTATTGAATGATCGAAGCTAAAAAGCTATTAAAAAAGAAATTGGCGAGAAGAATTTTAATGAATCACAATTTATATAATTTGTGATACGTTCATGGATGAATTTACGAACCAGTTGTAACATTTTTCGAGTAAATAGACAGTTTCGGATCACGAGATTAACGACCGCTAACCGTTCAAATCAAACGTTCACTCAAATTACCGGTTCCTATAATAAACAATTTGCGTGTTTTTTGTCCAGCAATTCGACTAAAAGTAGTCTAAGCGGAAATTTCGGAAACTGATCTCTAATCACTTTATAATCAATTTATGAGTATATTTTTATATTTCAAGTTTTTACGCTTTTATATTTTTAAGTTGCTAATAAGTTTATAATCGACTCAATAGCGGGCGGTTTTGTTTGAACTAGGAGAGAATAAAAATGCCGATTTGAATAATGACAGTCATGCTTTCGCACCCTCAGTGGAAAAAAGGGCATAAGTTGAAAATTGCAATTTTACAGGAGACCAAAAAAACTGTTAAAATATTAGTATGTAGTCAAAGGAATTCACATTACGATTTCTTGCACAAAACCGTCAAGATTAGTGATAAAAATTTGAAAAAAAAATTGAGCATATGCAGCTTTTGTCCCTCTTTCCAATCATATTAATAACTAAAATTCAACTTAAGACGACTTATGCTTTTTTTCCACTGAGGATGAGATTTGACATCAATATTATTTATATTAGCTTTCAGCCCGCAGATTTGCCCGCGTTTTCCAAGAAAATAAGTTTAGATCATGTTCTAAACCTCTTTATTCTGGTACATTCTCTCGTCACTAGGGATTAAAGTAAACCAAATTGGTTATCCATTAACACTAGAAAGACGGACAGGGGTCAAATGACCCATTTTGAAATTTCGACGCCGATTATTCTGGTGCTTTTTCAAATAATGACTTGATATTTCTTGACTTTTAATAAAATAGTGTTATTTAACATATTCTAACGTATAAACAGAATAGGAGTTGTGGGAATGTAAATAAACAAACTTCTACCAATAAAGACGGCTGGGGTCGTATGACCCATAATCATCGTAAGTGTTTGTAAATAACGGTAGATCGATATTTTTGATTATATTATAAGTAAATTTTATTGTACTGGTCTATACCTCGCTAATTTGATTTGTTTCATTACCCTGATCAATGTCTTGAAGTGAACATTACTATTTTTTCCGTTTTCTTCAAGAACAACTTCCACATAAGAAGAGCTACAATATTTACAATCTTTACCAGAATTTCAGTCAAATAATAAATAAAATATAATAATATTACAATAAAATAATAAATAAAAGCAGACGTGACATTCCTCCCTACATGAAAAATCTGAATTTGGACATGTAACATCAAACTCAATTCCTGGAAGCCGAAAATAACCAATAGTCGTTGATAGTTTATGAAACAAAAACAAAAAGAAATAAAAACGTATTGTTACTCACTAAATTGTATAATACAGTACACATAGATGCTAGTAACTCAAAGAAAAACCTGAAACAGTCAAATTTTACAATTCTATAATACTAAGTCAATGTGTAAGATCGATGTTAGCCAAATGACTAGAAGATGCAGTGTCTAATAAAGTTCTAGAAGATAGCGTATACAGGCTCTTTACAATATATTTGATTTAGCAATAAAATAAATCCATCAAGAAACTACGAATAAAAAAGTACGTAGAACTGTTATTCAGCTGCCACTTAGTTAGTAATTATTCAGAAAATTCTACTGCAGATACCACCCTCACAACAGTAAATTTTGCTGCTATATCCAGCTGCAGCAAGAATCAAGAAATAGAAGACATTGCTACCGACCAAATTGCAAAAATAAAATTAATAGAGAACGTGACTTTTCTAAAAACATTTATGTCGAAGTTGTAATCAGTTAAAAACATTATTTTGTGGATTATCGTAAATTAGCTTGAGGTAATTGCAATTAAGTAATGAAAAATACATAAATTAATAAGACATAAATAATTTTATTTTACTTTTATTCAAAATAATTTATATTTGTCAAAAAAATAAGCAGATACCATGGCCAATAGTATTGGGGTCAAAGGACCCCTAGCCGTCTTTCGTGGTAAGCCGAAATTTCAGTCTTTCTAGTGTTAACCCGCATTAATTACAAAAAATTTCTAACATTAACATTAACTTTTAACACAAACCAAAACAAAATTAGGAACGATTCCATAAAACGCACGATTCAAAAACCATTTAAAATATGAACATAAAAGTCTTCATTCCTCGAATTGTTCGAAACATAACCCTTTAAACGCGGAATAAAATCGAAAATTTCAAGAATTCGAAGAGTAACAGACGCAGTTCGTAAACATTGGTGTTATTATAACAGGGGAAAAAAGGGGTCATTGACACACGAGTGTTCCCACTCGACTGTTTTATAGAGAAAACACTTCAAATGTTATATTACTATTTCCATACTTTATTACGTACTTACACAAATACACACCCACACATGTACACCTCAGTAATTATAGTATGATAAACATGTGGTCGAGGGAACAGATTACAGACTTGAATCGAGATATAGGAATAAAAGATGATTCTGTAGGGTTTTTAGGGTTCTGAAGTAAAATCGGAAACCTTATAGTTCCGTCATGTTCGTCTGTCCGTCAGGCAATAAAGATGATAAAGCACATAAACAGTTCTATACGTTACATCTATCCCGAATTGGAATCGAACCCGGGACCCATCGCTCTTCATAGGATTACAAAGTTAAACATAAATTCGGTCAATAAAAAAATAAAGGTGCCTGTAGTTTTTAAACTCAGTCTCGTTTAGTTGACAAATATTGAAGCAACGAAGTACCTATAGATACTTAGTCTGTGTTTAATGCAGTTAAAACAATTAAATAAGCATAAGTTGCAATGTAGCCGGTAAGTGACGCCAAATACTATTATATTAACTACAAAATAAGCATATCAGTGACACTAAGGACCGAGAAAGCGGAATGAATCATTCCAGAAATTCCTGTAAATGAGACCGCGTATCAGGACTTTGCAATCAGTCGAAAGAAATATGCGTTGCAAAACGTAAAAATACATTTGTAAAAATGTTTATGGCTTTACTTTTACATACGGCTACATTTTGATGATTAAAACGAACTTACGTAAGTGACGTTCTATCATATTTATGCTATGTTAGTACGAGTATAATAAATGCGAGTCCATAGCTCATCTTAATATCAAAACAATAAACTAAGTCCAAGAAAATATGGCGACATAATAATTGCTTATTGTATAAAGTCTATTAAAACGTACTGGCAACAATACGCAACAGGAAAAAGAACTCGTTCCACATTCAAATTGGTAAAATAATTTGAATACGCGATTGTCATTGGTTGACAATCAATCATTATAGTTTTTGAAATTTGAATTCTTCGACATACGTGAGGTTTGATTCGATCAGCGACGAACGAGTGTGGTTGTGGCCCGTTGGTTTCTTTTTTTTTAAAGCACTTGTATCAATGACAGCGAGTAACGAGAAGCGTTTTTAAATCATACACAGATAACCCCCAATAGATACCGCATAAGTGGAATTTTCTTAGAGTTTGAACTCACAAAATTTGGCCGAAGGCGCGGCTTGCGGGGGGCAAAAAAATGCGCTGTGATTGGCTATTTCTAATTCATACTTGGACTTGACGGGTCAGTATTGGTCGACACTAATTTCGTGAACATGCAAATGCACGTACGTGTTGGCGCGCGTCAGTTGCCTTGTATGCGGTATCTATTGGGGGTAGTCTCTGAAATCATATTACGGTTAGGTATATCTGTGTACGATTGTAAGCAAATTTACTCTATTTTCGCTGATAATGCATCAGTGCTGCTTTTGCTGTAACTGATGACCATAAGTAAAAAGAAATTGTCTACTTAACTTCATCTCAGCTTTGTGCTCTATTTTTCATAGGCTCTATCTAGATTCTATAATCATAAGCTCAGTCATACACCCACTTAAAAATATGGTACACAAAAATTAGACTAAATATATGAATCAAGCAACCATTGTATTATATCTGTAAATATCTGTGTCATAATATCTTACTCTTTTTTTTATTATAGTAATAATCTAAAATTTTAACAAAAAAAATAACCGACTTCAAATGAAATACATCCAATAAATAAGGAATCATCGAAATCGGTTGGCGTGATATTGAGTTATTCGTCCATTTATCGCGCACATACTTAATGCAAATTAAAGACTTATATGTTTTTGACATGGATGCCATTGTCAGATCTCGCTCTTTATGTCAGATCTCGACCAGCACCAGCTTTCGATTAAAAAAGAATCATCAAAATCGGTTCACCCAATCCAAAGTTCTGAGGTAACAAACATAAAAATAAGTCGGTTAAAAATTTATCGCATACAATTGAAGTTATGGTGGGGAAACAAGTCCGTGATAAATACCACTTTTGTAATCGTTGTAATGATTAGGGACCGTTACTCGAAATATCACGTTAGTAAGTGTATTAACTATTTTATTCTATTTCTGATGGTTGTTGCAGATTATAGGAAATTTTCGGTCTGTACATCCATTTGTTTGTATGATAGTATCTATAAACGTCACTTGATATTGATTAAAAAAAGTTTTTAATAACAGAAGTGAATGAGTTTCTAAATTGAAACATTTTAATTTTATTGTGTTTTGTATTTAAAATCACAAAATGATTTATGCTTCAGTTTGTTATTGATATTAAACGTTTTGTTATTAATCTATACTAATACTATAAAGAGGAAAGATTTGATTGTTTGTTTGCATTGAATAGGCTCCGAAACTACCGAACCGATTTGAAAAATTCTTTCACTGTTGGGAAGCTACACTGTTCCCGGGTGACATAGGCTATATTATATTTTTTTTTACTATTTTTCCCGAAGCGAAGCGAGGGCCATTTCCTAGTGTTTTATAAAATCAATATGAAGTTAATCAACTTATAGGTATAGTATAGTATATTTTTATTACGGTTACTTAAGTTATTTATTTATATTAGTTGCACGAACAAAAAGAACTCATAAAATATTTCAGTAGCTGCAATAACTGTTACCTCAATTAAAACTTTTACTTTTTAACATCAATACTTTTTGGCAGCCATTAGTAACACGCAATACTCATAAAAAGCTTTTAGGCCTTCTTTCTAAAGCCTAGCTTAGTCACAGAGATTTAGCTAAACAGATTATAAATAGTTTTGGAATGTTATACCTCTAAGAACTGTACGATTACCTACTGCAAATCGATAAGGTGACAGCTTATGATGAATTATCAATTGGTAGCTAGGTAGGCTTACTAATGGTAGGCTTAATTATACAGATTACCTATTTTATTGTTTACTAGGTCAACTGATGGATATTGTTTACTAGCTGATGCCCGCAGCTTTGCATACAGAAATTATGTTTTAACTTATTCAAATTTTTATCCTATTGCTCGGGAAACCTTTTAATTTTCCGGGATGAAATGTTATCTAAAATATTATTATGACCCTGAGTATCAGTAACAACTTTGCCAATTTTCATCGAAATCCGTTCAAGGGTTTCTATGTGATGCCCGGACAGACAGACACTTTGAGTTTTATTATAGTATAGATTCATACTACGGATTATGTTGAGAGGTCGCTGATACACAGTTTCGAACTAACTCGGGGATCAGAGGCTTTATACTCTTTAATGTATAAAAAATATGTCAATAAAGTATTAATATTAAAAAAAACGTCAATAGACCTATCGCCTTTGTTCTTTAATCTGAGCTATCGGCATCTGTTGCTATAATCTACCCATATAGAAACGATTGACTGTAAAAATGTATTTAGAGAATATTATGAACTGAATAATTTAAGTGGTTTACTCTCAATTACTGTCAATTAATACCTAAATTAAAGATTGCACTTAGATATGTATAAATGTCTATCACATAAATCTAACCGGAATCGAACTCGGGCCTCTCGATTGCAAGTAAAGCTACCTTTTACAGTGTCATCAATATCCAATTTTCGCGAAATCGGATTATGTCCGTTTTTCATCCACTCCAATCAGCTTTCCAATAATTCTCAGTTGCATGATAGGAAATACCGAATGTCAAACAGAACAATTCATATAGGTTTAATATCACTACTAGAGCGCTTTGCCGGAATAATAAGACATAAGTACTCGTAATCTTAACAATTCGTGAATTTCGATTATGGTCATAATAGTTTATGTGCTACTGAAATACTTAATCTAAAATTTTAACAAAAAAGAACCGACTTCAAATGAAGTACAAAAAAAAGAATCATCGAAATCGGTTGGCGTGATATTGAGTTATCCGTCTATTTATTGCGCACATACTTAATGCATATTTAAGACTTATATGCCTTTGACATGGGTGCCATTGTCAGATCTCGCTCAAATTTATGTGGAACCACGACAAGCACCAGCTTTCGATTAAAAAAAGAATCATCAAAATCGGTTCACCTAGTCGAAAATACGGAGGTAGCATACACAAAAAAATACAGTCGAATTGAGAACCTCCTCCTTTTTTTGAAATTTGTTAAAAACAAATGTTTAAAGTCACAATCCGAA
Source organism: Thymelicus lineola (assembly GCA_963932265.1). NCBI lineage: Eukaryota > Metazoa > Arthropoda > Insecta > Lepidoptera > Hesperiidae > Thymelicus > Thymelicus lineola. Next base: position 6,991,403 of record OZ010707.1, on the reverse strand, counting down.
AAGTTTCGATTCATGCACGACGGAATAAGCCCTTACAAATTGTACAATGTTATTAGAATTTCTAATCCCTCTTCACTTATTTAAACATCGTATCTCACAATCAAGAGCAAACATATTCCTCAAGTACCCTCATACGTGTTTCTTTAAATCAAATACGGAATATTTTTTCCGTTGATAAATCGAGTGTTTGTCCCAACTAGAAATTTACATTTTCTCATTTACTAAATATTGATAGAAGATTTTTTACTTTTAAAATCTTTGACGCGTCTGTTTATTGAACGATCTATGGACGGTTAAGGCTATTGCATATGAGAGATATGATGTGTTAAATAATTATTAAAATAATAAATATTGTATTATAATATAATATTGGGATGCGATTGTCTATTGACATCTATTTATTCAGAAGCAAACTTGAAGCATTGGAATTAATTCTAAGGCGTTCCATATAAAAATATCTAAAAACGCTAAAGCACAACTTTTTGATTTCCGCAATATTAAGTGATAGAGTCCTTTTATACAAAATGCAATAAATATTATGAATCGAAAATTCTTTTCAATAATATACGTCAAAGATAATAAGAATGACAGTGTGCAACAAGGTTTACGATAACAAGAGTTACGTCTTGTTTTTGATAGCTTTAGCAGTTAACAAAATAACACGGTAAGTCGTGTCTTAACGGCAATAAAATCTCTTTCTACATAAATAATAGGTTCAGTGAATACGAGTTTATTAAATAGTTGGTATGTATATTAAATACTAGAGCTTTGCCCGCGGCTTTACCCGCCTTTTCCAGGATAATAACAGTGAATGTACTACTAGAATATTAGTTAATTTGATAGTAAGTACTGTATATGTTATATATCTTTTAATCGTGGTATACCTTTGTGCTGAATTTCGTGAAAAAGTTTAACAAACATCCTTACATACACTTTATAATATTAGTAGGATATAATAAATATAATTCTTAACAAAAAAATAACTGACTTCAAAATAAGGGATAACTCAAAAACTACTCATCATCTCGCTCAAATTTAAGTGGGACTACATGATAAGCAACAGCTTTCAATTAAAAACAGAATCATCAAATTCGGTTCACCCAGTCGAGGTAACAAACATAAAAAATTCAGTCAAATTGTGTTTCTTCCTTTTTTGAAGTCGGGTACTTTGGTATGTAAATATATTTTTATGCATTTTTCATACAAACGTATTATAAATTATAATTAATAGTAGGTAGATGATTAAGACTTGGAACTAGAATAATACGTATACCAGTCAATAGAATTTGAAAGTAAGTATTTCAAAGTAAAGCAAGAGGAAATTAGGAGGAAAAACACTAAAAATAATGTTACGTTATTCTTACCATAACTATTTATAACAAATTGATTTATTTCGCTCTTCATCAATATATTAGTGACAAATTGGACGACAGTGTCAATAATAAAGCCATAAAATCATTTCCGCCTATTCCAATCCAATCGCTCCAGATAATAGGTCCAACTAATTGGTACAATTAATGGACTACTCAGATGACACTGTACAGAAATGCCTAAGCTTTGTCCATTACGCATAAAATGGTCCTATCACAGCTGCTATTCCGCGAAATGATGAGAGCTTTCGCGAAGCCATTCATAATTACGTTGAGTTTATGTCATATGTTCATCATCTCGTAAATAATCAAAATCAAGGGCCTGTTTATGATTATTTACGAGATGTAAATAATGGTAATGAAGGTAAACATATTGGCATTAAATCCTGTCCATTGTATACTTGTGAAGGGTAGATTAATAAGCACACAACAACCTCGTAATAGGGAATATTACGCAAAGTTCGGCGTAAATAAACCTGCATCATGTTTGCACTAATGTTATTAAAATGTAAAAACTGTATGTAAAAAGTTACATATTCGATTAATTTAATAATAATTATTATACTAGCTTTTGTCCGCGGCTTCGCCCGTGATAGAGATCGATTTTTTACAAATTCCGCGGGAACCCTGAGTTTTTCCGGGATAAGAAGTAGCCTATATGTTAATCCAGGGTATAGGCTATTTTCATTCCAAATTTCGGCCAAATCGGTTAAGTATTTGTAGCGTGATTGAGGAACAAACATCCAAAGATCCAAACGTCTTATAGGATATTAGCCTGTATCTAGACACGCGGCAGCGTGTCAAGCCAAGTTCAAGCAAAGGAACTGGCTAGCCAGCGCCGAGTGTAATATTACACGAACCACTTGGTGCCACTTTTGACCCTTTTATAACTCAAAACCTCTTTAACGTAAACACATAAAACTACGTGTGTTTAATTATATCCATATGGAGATGTAGAAGACCAAATTTCATGAAGCTAGCTCAAACGGTTACAAAGATATGAAGATCAAAAAGTCGTAAATTTTAGCACTGACTGACTGACATATAGTACCTAAATCTAACCTACTTCCAGATAACCTAGAAGGATGAAATTTGGAATCCAGCTCGGTAATTGTGTGTAAATGTAGGAAAAAATCAAAAAATTAAAAAAAGTCGAAAAATAAGTGGTGTCCCCATACAAAATTTGTATGGGACCGAATCAGAGCCATCTAGCGGCAGTGAAAAGAAAAGCTTCGGTCCCATACAAATCTTAGCCAACTCGCATTTACATTGTGAGCCCGTTATGTCACGTAAAACTCGGACTAAGGCCTCTGTGCACGCGGGGCTCAATATGACATACTTCAGCGCATGGAGTATTGAGGTAGAACGAGGACCGTTTCATATGAAGGGAAAGTTGAAAAAGTTTCCAGCTGTTTACAAAAAATAGAGGTTCCAATAATGGCCATTTCTAAATGGCGCTAGTGTGTGACAAATAGATATATGAAAGAAAGAAAGAAATTATTTATTTTGCTGAACACTGCAACAAGTTATAAAATTTATACTAAATAAATCATTTACAAAATATTATAAGTTATAAAATCGACATAACCTGCTGCAGCACTGCTCAACAAGCATATGCCTGGCTTGTCGTGGCGGGGGGGCTTAGTAACCGTGGACTGGTCACCCACGCTGAAGCTAAGAGGCTACCAGGGCCGGCCAGTTTGGGCTGCCGGTTGGCCTGAGGAGGGCGCTCCCAGCGGGCTGAACAAGTTCGCTGCGGATGCGCGTGGAGGTGGGACCGCAGAAGAAGAGGAGTGCCGGTATTACGGTGCGCCACTCCCCCTACCCCCTGCGAGCTGGCGGGGCCGTTCCGCCGAAACGGCACTGGTGGGGTCGCAGAAGAAGAGGCATGTCGGTATTACGGTCCGCCACTTGCTCTATCCTCTGCGGCCGAGGTGTGATCGGTGGAAGAACCACAGACCTAATCTTCCACCGGGTACCAGTTATCTGGTATCCATGGCCTCCTAGTAGCAGACTCGGGGGAGTCTGCTACAGTACTGGTGGAGGCCGAGGGGGGAGGCGCACCTTACCATCTGGTGCGCCCATCGTGGAGAGCTTTCGCGAAGGAGCTGCTTGTGGGCGGCTGCCGCTGGCAAGGTCGCGGATGTGTGCGAAAGCGTTCCCGTAACCCCGTCACAAGGCGGCGAGAAGGAAGATGGGGTATTTTAGTGGGTATAACGTGGGTCTCATTAGCCTATACGGGAGTCCTATATAACCACTCAGGTACCCCTTGCGCCCGGGTGGAATGCATAATGCATTTTCCTCCCCGGAGAAAAAAAAGGGTAACCACGGCTACTGATTTTCAGTACGACCTTTATTGTGTATATGAACATGGCTGTTGTAAACGGAGTGAAGTTTGCTGAGTTATGCCACCCTAATCAATGGTGCTAGTGTCCGCCAAATAGATATTCGAACATAGCTGTTGTAGACCGCACCGCAGCCCCACCCGTAATTTTACGCGTTTCCACCCATGAAACGTCAATTTAGTCTCTAAGATTTGTGAACAGGGTATATTTTTCTTTACAAAAAGTAATGATATCCCACCAAAAACATAAATGTGAAAAAGGAGAGCCAAGTTCAATACAAAAATTATGCTTGGCTGTGGGCTTCGCTGCAAAAAGAATGGAGATCTAAATGAGTGCCAAGTTCTATGCAAAATCTAAATATGTATTTATAGGAACAAAATAACATTATGAACAAGTATTAAACTCTATTTATTTGCTTTATTGGATACCTATAACAATTGCTGTTATTTAAAAAAGTGAGATCTTAAAGTAGGTTAGATTTGACTTGGCCAGTTTTCATTACATCAGTCATAAAAGTCAGTCTGATAAAAACTGGCCAAGTCAAATCTAACCTACTTTAAGATCTCACTTTTTTAAATAACAGCAATTGTTATAGGTATCCAATAAAGCAAATAAATAGAGTTTAATACTTGTTCATAATGTTATTTTGTTCCTATAAATACATATTTAGATTTTGCATAGAACTTGGCACTCATTTAGATCTCCATTCTTTTTGCAGCGAAGCCCACAGCCAAGCATAATTTTTGTATTGAACTTGGCTCTCCTTTTTCACATTTATGTTTTTGGTGGGATTGCATTTAAACTTTGTGATATGATGTAATCCTACGGCCATTAATGAGTGGATGATCTACGAGTATTATAAAGTATCAATGAGAACGTGGTGTGAGTTTGAAGGGAAAAAGAAAGATTTGAAGTAAAATACGATAATAAGGATAATTAACTAACTTGTAGTAATTGAAACTCATTCAACTTAAATTCAATTAAACTAATTTCACAAAATTTACTTCTTTCAGGCTCAAATTGTACCAATTGTACGACGAAAATCAAAACTTTTGTATCATAAGAAGTGGTTACTTTGACAACGATATTACACTGAAATCTTTATTTATTCCATCAATCGATTTTGAAGATACACATAGATGCAAACATAAACAAATTAGAAGGCACTACAAATTTTAAAAAGCGCGTAGTGTTAACTATTCCTGAAAATAACAAGATTTTAGGTTAAGTTCTAAATAAAATAATTTTTAGTCTTACGTGATAAAAGTGAAGATTATTCTATAATTCTTAATACTTTCCAGTTTTTATGTTAGCTTCGGGTTTAAAATGTGCTGAATACGAAAATGTGCTGATTTCGAAATGAATGGATCCCTTCATTGCTACATCCAAATGTGTGTGTGTGTGTGTGTGTGTGAGTGTGTGTGTGGTTAGTAAGGAGACCACGTCTCGGAAGAAGAAGCATAGGACTAGGTGGATTGACGAACTGAAACAACAGCTGGTATCCACTGAATACAGAAGACTTAGAACCGGTCAGAGTGGTGCAAATACTCGTAAAGGCAGCAGCCATCCATCCATCCTGCTGGATGGATGTCTAATTTACTTCACCATCCATCTATCCAGCAGGATCAGACAGCACAAAGACCTTATTAAGGACTCAAATTTGAAACTCATCTATAAGAAGTTGAAAATTTTGACATTCAATCCGGCTCGAAGGACCAACTTTTTAAAATTTTAAAGTTATGTTTTCCACTTAAACAACAAGTTCTCTCTACATTATTTGCGCAACGTCCGCCCACATTAAAATGTAAGTCTCAATTAAAACGGGCAACAAGTTAATACGTAACGAATATACGTTATTACTTATTATGCTAAGGCCTCGAGCGTTTACGGTACTCGCGCTCCACATACCGTGCGTCAGATTCCGATTAGAAATTTAACTTTGATGGAAAACTATTATTGACCGCCCATTACCGGACGTACAGTTTTTGTGAAGATCAACGATAAGACCCGTTTTGTGTGAACCGAAGTCCGAAACACACCTAATTAGATACCACGGTTTTTTTGTGCTCAATTTCATGTTATTTTTCGATTTCGTGCACTTGTTTGACTTTCTTATCGCTTTAACATTATTATTTGGAACGTTTTAGTTTCAGATTTAGGAGTACAGGAAGGAAATAATGTATTATGGATCTTGCATGTATTATTTAGGTTAAAATTAATTCTTTTTTTAATTTTACTCTATACAATTATTGTATCGGGTCAGTAGTTTATAATCATAAAAGATTCTGCAATATGTCTACAATGGAAACTCTGTAATCAAGCTAATAATAACTATTATGAAAACTCTTATCATCGTATGTTGCTACATACAAACATTCAAATGAAATAAACCATTTGTTATTGAACAGATTTCTAAATAAAATACCTTCATTATTTCTGTTCATAAATTTTGGACATGTCAAAATAACTTAAAATATGCATATTTATTAAAGGTAATCGTATACGTAATAATGTATCCGATAATGAAAATACTGTGCGATCCAAAGATATTTCCCGAACATCAATCAACTAAGCGAACAATGCTCAAGAGAATTCGTTACCAAATGAAGTAATTAAATTCCTTCATCCATATTGTCTGATACCAGAAATGAATGTACTAGACCCGTGGTTATGTAAATTAGATAGTTATACAAAATCCGTATGCCCAAGAAATAAGGTGGGTTTTTGCGTGGCACGAATCCACATCGTGTTATCGGGGTTGACAAAAATCTTTATATTTGCAACGGCGCTCTATGTTTGCGGTGTTTTGAACACGTGGCACTTGAGTACCGTTTGCACAAAAATATTATTGTAATAACATTAGAAATTATTTATTTTTAAACAAAAAAAATTTCGAAAGACTTACATTTTCAACCTTCGAATGTAATTGATTAATGAATATAAATGTTCGAATATTAATTAAAATTATGTTCGATTTCTTTTTATAAATATTCGAAGTTAATAATAATCTTTATTCGAAATATTTTTAATCAATATTCGAATAAATTCTATATTTGAATTGAAAAAGTTTCACATACTTTCGAGTACGGTAACCAATTTACCTTATTAACGGTGGACGTGTCCTATTTGAGCGGGATTAAATCTTGAAAATGCTAGCTCGGGTTACCGCGAGACGTGATCAATTCAATGGCACTGAGTCAACATAGTTTTTTGCGAACAAACCTATAAGCAACAGATTGTACAGAAAACTGGTTTAAAATTGTGTAAAGGAAACTGGCAACCTATGGGCCTCTTTAGAAAAACGAATCTGCTATTTGAATTTCAGAGATCGATTTCTTCGTAGGAATACTTTGGTATCTAGTACCTACTTGTGTAAGAACTAAGAAGTAAGAACAAGTTTAACAGATGACGATAATTTGGTTGCGATTAAAAAACGTCATACAAACAATAACTGTCTAAACAAAACCAATGACATTAATCAAAACGAACGATCACGAGGGCTTGCGACATTGGCCACTGCCAGTTAATCTATCCACGGCATAGTAACAATTACCATAGGAGGGTCTTATCACGATTGTTACGTCATGAGTGTCATGACAGTCGAAGTGTCACGTCAACAAATGTTTGATCTACGGCGGCTACCAAATCCCTGGTGATCGATACTGACACCGTATGAAATTAATTAACTGATGCAACTTACTGTTTGCGCAATGCAATGGTTAAAGAGGACCAGTTGGTCAAGCGTTGCGTCGTTACAAAAATAATGATTGTACGTGACAGTTACGTGGGCTTACTTCTGATTAGGTTTTCATTATTGAATTGTTAAAAACATAGAAAAAACTTAGATCTATAATTTGTAGTGACAGGGATTCTCAGGAAAAAATAGCAGAATAAGTAAAAAAAAGTTTTTAGGCTGATAATTAAAAATATTACGATTCGTTTTGCATTACACGATTGTTTAAAAAAAATATTTTTTTTTTTAATTTAACTTAAAACGACAACGTGCTGAATCGATGCTCACTCTTTATACGACTCATAAATTTCATGAAAAAATCTGAAAATTAAAAAAAAATTAAAAAAAAACTGTAGGCATTAACGTCACAACAGCCTCGCTACCGGTCATGCTTGCGCTATGCCGATAATCTGGTAGCGTCGAATGCCGACCGTACATTTTATCTCAGTCGTGGATCAGATCGGCATTATTTTGAGAAGTAATTATTAATGTAGAGGCGGTTACCGAATTTCAGGTCGCTGTAGCACAGGCGTCCCCTCACTTCGTTACAATGAACTAATGAATAATAGAAAATGGCCAAGTAGCTGATACGAATGCTGATAAATGATGAATGCGTTTGCTGTACTTTTAAGAGTAATTATCGACGGTATTTCGGTACGGTTTTTTTGGATTTAGTGGTTTGTTATGAGAATTAGTGTTTATAGGAATTTAATACGTGTCAAATTTTTCTGACTTGAACAAAAAAGACGTAAAACTTTCAACTTATTAATGGTATGATATAAGGTGTAGATTTATATTTTGTTTTTTAGATTTAGCATTCAATATTCAATATAAATACAGAAAGCAAGTATGGTAGGTATAAAAGGAGATCTTTTTCTAGAATAGAGTTCACATCTCCAACTAAAGCAAGCTAACCTGTGGGGGTCAATAAGAATAATGAATAGGAGAGTAATATTCAAGAGCGTTTATGGGGTAATAGATAAAGACGAGATGTTTAGTAAGACAATTGACAACCTAATACAATTTAATATAATAAGATTTTCCATGGATACAATGATATTATAATATATTTAATGCTCTGATATTCAATACACAGCGGCCGTGAGAATCCGAGCCTTACATCGATGGTAAGCGGGAATATTCCCCGTACTCCATAATAACTGCCAGAAAAACCAACGTAGACGATGATTTCGGTAAAGAATCCAGCAGTTTACCACGCACGTCCACTTTATTCGGAACTGCGACGTAAATTTGACAAAAGAATTTTATGAACGTATAAACTCAAGATGTCCGAACCGTCATCCGATCGGTACACTTTAATACTTTGCTTTCGGAGAAACATCGAGTTTTTGCCCACCCCGGGATCGCAACTCGTTCAATTACAGACGAAATTAATGATTGAACACATTTTAACGTACGTATTCATATGAACGCACACTAAACCGGGATACACAATAGGATTACATCGCCATAAATGGATCGAGCCAACCAGTTATGATGCTTATGATTCTCCTATAGTTGCTATTTAACATTTTTGTAGCTTTTGTTTTGAATAGAACTGTGTTCGTGCATTTTAATTCGGACTTAGGGACGGTACGGCAACCCGTTTCAGCTCGTACCATTTATACGAACATTATACGACTTATTCGTTTCGTTTTGTCTAATCTGCATAAACCCCGCAAAACGTTTTACGAGTCGGCGATGAGAGGAATAGTACCGCAAATTGAAAAAGGACTCCCATTATATAGTGGGCGATTTATCATAATACCTCATATACCAACGCATGCTTCGTAATAAAACACCGGGTACAAAAAGCACCAGATTCTCAAACCGCGATTAAGCCGGGCGGTTTTAGTTGGAAGCGATTGGTATTATCAATCTCTGTGGAGATATAAAATTACTGAACGATATTTTACTTCCATTTATACGTCGTTTGTAGATTAAACAACCATAAAGATTATTAAACGGAAGCCCGGTTTACAAGAAATAAATTCTTATAATACAACAAACCATGTGAATCGTAATAAAAATTCATTGTGAACGAACGCGCGGGTCGAATCGAACGAGTCAATATTAAAAAAAATTAGGAACAATTCAAATCAAATCTTCGAATTCTCGTTAGAGCAGGACGCAATAGGGTTGATGACCCGTTGAAATGTCAGCACACATCCATCTCACTCTCTCCTTGCGCCCCTGTAATTTGTTATCTCATTCTATGAGATGTTGATCTTGATACGTCACATTTTTAATAAACGAACTCCATATGACATGGCGCACGGAAATTCGTTCCAATGATTAATATGCCCGCCGCGTACGTAGACGAAAGTAATACTTTGTTTTTAAACGTTATTAGAAATATTGATAGTTTCATGTCATTGCTCGTGTTTTGTGATCGGCCGATAAACGATCGGAAGATAGAAAGTCTGTCGGGAACAGAATTGAATGCACGAGAGAATAAACAGTATGTAGGCAGCAACGCAAAAACAACCGTACACTACCTATCTCCAAATCAGATATGTAAAAATCTTTGTTATTTTTTTTGTTCCTCGTTTTTTGGATCCGAGGCATTAATGTACGCGGGTAGGTACTATTTCGCGAGAATGGATGACTATTAATTAGGACGTAGCCAGAGCTATGAAGCGAGTTTAATAACGTAATAATCTTGTCGCCCGTGGCATTTCGGCTATTACTCGGATTCTTATTTTAATTTTGACATTAATAAGGACAGTGAACATACAGACAAAACGAATGAGAAACGGCCGGCATGATCCGACAAAAAGCGCCAAGATGTACTGTACTAGGCTTCATACTGAGCGGCGTTTCATTACAACGGAAATAAAAAGTTCATATTTGACGTTTAACAAATTGTTCCTTTTTCAAATCTACCAATGAGACCATTGTGTTCGTTCCTAATGGCGCGTTCTATTTCAAATCTCATTCTCTTTTCAAATCTGACTCGCCTTTCAGATTCATTCGAATTTGGAATGTGTTGGATACGTTTTCCCACACGTCTTTTTGAATTGTTTGTCTTTTAAATGAGTTGATTAATAGGACGTTACGTTAGCGCTGATTGTTCTTGCAGACGGCGGTCGGTGTAGCAACTTAGCAAGCACGAACGACGATCGAATTTGTATACATACTCGTTCTGAGTCATTAAGATTTGGCAAAAATAAACAAGTATAAAAGACACCTGATGTTTACTAGTGAGGGTAGATCTAAAAATGGAACGGTATTTTATACGTGTTTTGAACATTGAAGTATTATTACTAGCGTATACAACAGACGCCGCGAACACCATGTATGTCCCAATGCATTGGCGCCACGTGGCTTCAATCTTCAATGGATTCCTTTGATTCTGAAAGGAGAACGGGGGCTCAATTTTGAAAATGGAACCTCCCGGGCGGGACATACATTTTGTTCGAGATGTCTGTTCTATGACATTAAGTATACTTCAATGGTTTTGAAGCTTTATTTTGATATACATACTCCCGTTTATTAATCTATACTAATAATAAAGAGGAAAGATTTGATTGTTTGCATTGAATAGGCTCCGAAACTACTGAACCGATTTGAAAAATTCTTACACTGTTGGAAAGCTACACTATCCCCGAGTAACATAGGTTATATTATAAGTATTTTCAAAAAAATTAGGGATCCTAAAACTCCAATAATGTAACCCAAGGTGTAAAAAATAAAGAAAACCGAAGCAAAGCGAGGGCGGTTACTCGTATGTTATATATTTATAATATACACACACGCACGCGATAAAAGCAAAAATGATTTATTGCTATGGCATAATCTTTTTACAATGAATGGGCAGTAGTAGCATTAAAGTTTTAATCTAAAATATGCATCGACAAAATCCTCAAAATGGCCAAATGTCGCGTACTCGCAGCTATTCGACCGGGAGATATAGCTATTGCTAAAACGCATTACCATCAAAGGGTTTTTGTTGAAAAAAGATTTAAAATTGAAGGGCGACTCCCTAGTTCGGCAAAATGGCGACCGAGATTATAATAACGATTTTAAAGGTCCCCTCTGTATTTTATTTTTAAGTTTTTTTCGAAGGGTTGTGTAAGTGGACGCGGGATGAAATTTTGGGCTAACACTGTTTCGAAAATGGGGTGAATCTTTACAAGTAATGTTTACGCGAGAGCAGCCATGGAAGCCATATTTGAAAATCAATACAAGTTTTGAGACTTTAGGTTAAGCGTTTTCATAGTATGAAGAAAATTTTAAAATGCAATACTTGTAAAATAATAAAGTTAATCCCTTACTTTTCCGTTTTTAATAACTTGTAATTTTACTAACACTTTTGATTTTTTCTTTATCATTCTTATCAGAACACTTAAGAGATGAGTGTTTTATCATAATACATTATTAATTTATTATAAGAGCCAAATAGTTTATACACAAATAATTGGTTTATATCTAATAAAATACTGAGTAGTTCATTGTGTATTAAATCATTTATGTATTAATAGCAAAAGATTATTGAGTAATCCTATGTGATGGAACATTGTATTCCGTTCCAAAACACAAACCATTCCAAATCCATACCAATTGTATGTACAACGGTTTGTCAATAAAAATAAAAATGAAGGAAGTCTCCAATTTGTATCCATGTTTGTAGGGAGCCTGTTGTGAGTGCACTGAAATCTCAATTCTGCTGCTTATGTAAAAGGGTAGCTAATCATTTAATACTTGATATAGATTGGTGAGCAATTAGACTCTTTTTTATGGGCTTATGACTACTGACAGTAAGCGACACGGCTTGCGGCTCGCGTCTTGCGACTGCAGTAATTGCGGCTAAGGTTTTATGAAGAAAATGATATAGAAAAATTCATTTAGACGTCACGCTGTTGGAAGATTAGTCTGATTTAAGAGAAAATGACGTATTCGCTTTTATTTACTAATAATAGGTTAATGAATTTCTGCAATCCTACTTGATTGTAAATGGCGTATTATGGCGATGTTAGATACATTTACTTTGTTAGAAGACGATTATCTATATACTAATATTATAAAAAGGAAAGATTTGATTGTTTGTTTGCATTGAATAGGCTCCGAAACTACCGAACCGATTTTAAAAATTCTTTCACTGTTGGGAAGCTACACTATCCCCGGGTGACATAGGTTATTATTATATTTTTTTTTACCATTTTTCACGAAGCGAAGTGAGGGCGATTTCCTAGTATAAAATAAAATAAACTTGAGAGGTGTCAAGGGACACCCGGATGGAACGAAGTTCCTTTCGATTTAAGTATTGTTTTACGCGCTCAGCAGTGTGATTCAGAAATATGAAACTAGATGGCGCTGTACAACTTTCTGAATCACGCTAGCGTGAACTACGTATTACTGAATCACTTCAAAAAGTGTCGTGACAACTTTTCGTAAGAATTTTTCCCGTCTAGCCCACTTTCATAACGCGCGATAAGGAACTTCGTTCCAAAAATAAAACTATCGGGTTTCTGTTGCCATGTCGTGTGGTAAGTAATGACATGTGACTATACTAGTGATTGTAAACGTCAATTTAAATGCAACGTTCACACTTAATAGACACCGTAACGCCATACATCAACGATTATGGCAAAAGGTACAAAATTATTTTCGATAATGGATCGTTGAAATGTCGAAAACGGCGTAGAAAGTCGTAATAACATATTTGATGTCACACCGAGGTATCATTTCACTGGTACGTGATCGGGAATCGAATCCTGGACTAGAATACTGATGGGCATTCCGGCTCGCACGTTCTCGTGACGTTTTCTATGAACACATACTATTGTCGCATTTTATGCGCGCGTTTTTGGGTCATTTGCGAAAATATGTTTTTATGGTCTGGATAAAATAGAACAGTCTGGGGTACTTACACTTTTAGATATCTAATCTGTGCCGTGTTTCGCCTTATTTGAATTTATACAAAAACTTTGTTTTCTTAGACCATTAAAAGTACCCGAATGACCGAGCTTTGCTCAGACAACGCCATCTACTGAAGTAGCTTTAGTGTTTTTACTCGCCAATAGATGTGCCAAAACACGGATAAAACGACATTTTATAAATAATTATGAATTCTAGCTAGGATTTATTGCCCCCCAAACCCCCTGCATACTTTTCATGAAAACCGTTGTTTATCAGCTCAATATTTTTTAAGCAATTTGCAAGCGCAAATCAAAACCCTTTATAAGCTTCGATGTCTTTCACACTTATTATAAAAACATAAACTTCAACCGTTGACTTCACTAAACATACAAGGCGAGTAAAGAAACTACAATTATAAGGCCAGTAAAGTAATTCCAGTGACCATATTCCATCCATTGTGAAACTTCAATAACGCACGCGTAGCCCGCATATTAAAAACCTTTGCCCGCGCTAAAGTATGAGCGAAAACGGGAAACAATCGAGCTCCCATATTTGAAGCATTTGAATATTAAACTATTTAAAATTTCGAATCCGTTGCGTTATCGCCGAGACGTGACGCCATTTCCCGATTGTTCTTTTTTAATTCGAAATTGGAACGCTGCGACAATATCCGTTTATTAGCTTAGGACCTTAGGTTGTGTTTATGTAATTAGACCTTATGTGCTTGGTTATAGAGACTAGTTGTAATTCGGTGTCATAACGGTCTATGCTTAAATGGAATCGAATGAAAGACGTCAGTCGGCGATTCATTCTTGTCATAAAACTTTATCATCTATAGGTCTTTCCTGTTGACGATCGAAGTACGTCGAATTTTATGTAGCTTTAAGTATTATAATAAAATATTAAAAAAAAAATACTAAAGTGACAATTTTTCGTGTCAAAGCGGGACTCGTACGGAATTTTATATACTTATATTTATACAATAATTACTATCGGTTCTGCGCTCAGACTAAAAAAAGAGCTCATCGGGCGTAATCCCGTAGTTTAAATGAATTGGATGTACGCAAGGTAAGTTTATACATTTGGTATAAAGCGGGACTTTTTGTTCTCGCAGGGGAAAGCGGGACAGACATCCTGAAAACGGGACATTCCTGCCCAAAGCGGGACGTATGGTCACCTTAACCACTTCAGTGCCTTAACCAAAACCCAATAATTTCCAATCGCTGCTTCACAATATGATTAGTTAGGTAGGTATACATAATTGTTCTCATGTAACAGATAAGATGAACGCTCAGGATGAAAGAACGCATTGAAATTAGAAAAAAAAACATGAGTTATAGTCATTGAAGTATTATGACATAGAGCAGACATCTCGAACAAAATGTGTGTCCCGACCGGGAGATTCGAATTTAAAAAGGAGCCCCCGGTTCTCCTTTCAAAATCGAACAAATCCATTGAAGATTGAAGCCACGTGGCGCCAATGCATTGGGACATACATGGTGTTCGGGGTGTCTGTTCTATACGCTAGTAACAGTACTTCTATGGTTATAGTCAGAATTTTGTATGCGCACTAATAAGACATTAAAAGGTAGATACTATTAGCCATATCGGACTCGCTACTAACAGATTTTTTGTTATAGGATTTTATGAGTGTCAATACTGTTAAGGTCTTATAAGAATCTTGTTGCATTTACATTCTTGCTATAATATCTTGAACAAGTTTGAACTGAACAAATTCAGATTTCGAAAAGGAATTGTTGGGCGCTTGTCGCACTTTCAGCGACAAACGAGCACAATGAGGACGCGAACGAAGAGAAGAATAATTTTGTAATGGGTACAACGTTGTATCATTTTATAACAGCTAAATCGTATGGCAGTAAAACCCTAACGTATGAAGGAGCATTAGGTATTGTATAATAAAATACCTGCACACATAAAAAATGTAGGCTCACTTAATGCATTTAAATCAAAATTGTAACAGCATATTAGGATTGGCGCCAGTCAATAATTAAGTATTATAATTATTTACAACTCCTGGTTTAATGCGTTAAATGAGTACCTACTCTTAAATAACATGCCTTCAATGACGAATGATTTTATTTAATTATCTTATGTTAATTTTATATTCTCATGTAAGTGACCATGTATGTCTTTTTTGAGAATAAATATTCTATAAACCTAAATTAATGGAGAAAGTACTTTAAATGTGTATCGTTTTTATAAAGGATAGGGATTGTTCTTTTACTATAATACTTAACAATCTTATTGCTTAACACTGAAATAATATATATAGTTTCATTTTATTTGATTAAATATAAAAGAAAGTGCAAAAAAGGGGCTTCAATAATTTGGTCGTCGACAGCAGTACCTTCAAGATTTATGTTTAGCGCTACCTGTCTTTATCAATTACTAATTATATCTCGTCAAGCATTCGCTTTAAATTTGAAACGATAGATACTTACTTCAGATAGATTTGTACGCGAAAAATATCGCTGATCGCCTATCGCTATTCGCCGAAGGTGCAGCAAGTGGTCAACCCACAGTTTGGATATATCTCACGATTCAATCATTCGAATTTGGTTGGCAATGGAACCATCTTGTTTTTTTATAGCTCAATATGGTATTCATAAAGGTGGTACTTTTTCGTAGACGCTTTAAGGTTTAAGAAACAATTGAGTATAATTCGATTGTCGCTTCGTATTGCCTTTTCGGGATTTATTTATTATCATCGCGTGGAATTAGGTACTGTAAATACAAATTAAATTTAATTTTAAAGTCTCTCGTTTTTCAATTAACCATAGTTAAATATTATTTATTTAAGGCGCTGACTTCAAATGTGAATCTATGCCGGAAAAACTAATTTCAATAACAATAAAACAAATACGTCTTAATTCAGTATGAAAATGGTCATGATTTTTTAATTTATTTACTAAATGCGAAAGTGAGTTTGTTTGTTTGTTAAAGATACCAGAGAAGGATAAAGAATACCTTTTATACGGAAAAGTAATACAATAACTTACTAAGTTTAACGCGAGTCAAACCGCGGATAAAAGCTAGTATTCTTAAAGTTACTACAGTACATGTATGAGAGTGCAATAGCGATTTTAAATTCTCTGATAATAAGCTGAAAGAAGAATACTGAGGTAAACGTAACAGCATTTAAAAATATTTTCACATCGCAAACGAAGTTGCGAGAGTCTGTTAGTAGCTTATAAAATAATATGAAAAAAGGTATGAAAACACTTTTTGTGTGAAGTGAAACAATCGAACATACTTCGTTTCATATTTCCTGCGCGCCCAGAACTGGACATAAATAATGTTAATGCGGAATAAAAGGAGTTTTTCCATGAATTTATACCCAAAATCGTCCATTCGAACCGAAATGCCCGGGAAGTATAAAGTTGTTCATACATTATTCATGTACTTTTGGAACTTAGTCACCTCTGTTGCAGTTCTGGTAAAATAAACTTTTAAAATTTTGCCGCGCGATTTTGTGTACGTCTCCATGTGGTCAGCTTTTGTATGGTTGACCGTATTTATATGATATTCGTAACATTGGGGAAGCCGGTTCCTATTGGCGGATTTTTTAGCTATTTCATACAACGCCATCTAGGGGGAAACTAATGAAGTAAAATTTTGTTTTACTATCGTGTTTGGATGTGTTCTCTTATGAGAATTCCATCTAAATCTTACTATGTATTAGTAACACTAAAGCTAATATCAATCGAATAAGCAAAAGAAGAACTTTACAACCTATTCAATGTGAATCAAACTTGGATAAGTGGTGATAATTCTGTTTCCAAAAATTCCACTCATTCAGCCTGATAACGGTTTCTTTCCATAAATTTATGAAACATAATATAAAACTTGTAAATTAATTGCATTAGAATATCAATCCAAAATCACTAATAACGCTGTCGCTTGTCACGGATGAAGAAACAAAAGACGTCAGAAACGCCGTGAGAACCCGGTCCATGGAGACGAACCGGTACACTCCTAAACAGTTTTAAATTCTCATCGATCCATATATGGCGATCATTAGTATCAAATGACTAAACGCCGCGAAAGTCATCTCTTGCCGATCGAAAAATAATTTTAAATTAAACGCTCACTACATCTCCACTCCGATCTCCGCTAGATATTAACCACAATTATCTTCTTAAAGTATGTCGGAAAAAAATTAAATAGATACGTCGTTTTGTGAATACGGACACAAAGAAAGGTTTACGCAAGTCACTTCATACGAATTATCGATTCTTTGTTTCAACTATCGAGTCACAAAAACATCGTTTTTAATATCGATTGTTAATTGTAATTGTGTCGATACGTTCTATTGATGTATGGGAGTTTTGCACCTATTACAAGGTTTTTAAGGCTCTAATTGGCTTGCTCTATATTGAGTAACGCACTTGATTGTCGAGGTGTATAGCTGCGTTCTAATTAAGGTGTTAATGCTATACAAATCGCTGTCCTTTGAAAAATTACGACCTTAAATCGAAACGAGCGTGGAATGCAAAATGCGTTGGACGTGTTGCTTGAACGAGTCTTAAATATTTTATGCAACACCTTTTCACATATCGAATTAGGTTCACGAAGTTGAAGAATCTGTTTTAGAAACTGCGTCAATGAGGGATGAGGCACGAACCACTCCTGGTAAATCAATTGTCGGATTTATCAGGTCTTCAAAGTCTTTCTTCCCTAATTGACGATTCTGCGACTAATTCTTGGCCCTAATTCAAGCCCTGCTGTCTTTTTCAAGTCACTCTGTTTTTTCTAAAGTCCCTATTCATGGACTTTCTTTATTGGTTTCTAGTCCCTAAAATGATTATTCCTATCCATTATTAGTTAAACCGGATTCTGTGAGCTGTTTAACGTTTGATTTATGAATTTTATTGTTACGTCCATACGTTTTTTTATTTATTTATTTATTCTTTATTGTATGAACCTTAGACTAGGTTTGACAAAGGGCGGACTTAATGCCTATTGGCATTCTCTACCAGCCAACCCAGTGTGACGGAGAGAAATGCAAGGTAGGCGTAAATACACAATTAAAGAAAATTTAAAAAGAAAAAAAAAGAAAATATTTACAGCTAACTATGAAGAGAACATTCTCGTACGTTGTCTCGTATCGAAATATCTTTCTCTGATATCGCCAGTTCAATGTATTTTGGATTGAAATAAAATATTGTAAGCTGGAAAGGTACCACTGTAGTATATTCTGGAGAGATTTCCAGTAGTCAAAAACCAAACGAATTTTAACAGTTTTACCAATGATCTGAGTCTAGTCTCTAGTCTTGACTACTAACAAATTAGGGATGTGAGAGTTAGATCTATGTAAGAGTTACTTTTGAGATATAAGAGGCTAAATTTAAAAGGATGCTGATGAATACTAAAATATCATTCCATGTACAAATAATTCAATCCTAAGATATAAGGGAAAAATGAAATTTAAAATTCAGAATATAGCAATAAAAAATATAACATAAAACGTATTCCATATTGTCTGTCGAACAGGATTCATAAATAACTTTCTTTATCTGCTCACCCCAGCAGATTACGAAGGGGGTGAGTCCAGTCGTCATCAATTATTTTCGTTGCCCGGCTTTCCATTTTTTAAATAAACCAGAGGGATGGGGAATGTAATAAAATTACACATGGGGAGGATGGCGACAAACCTAAATTTGAAATTCGAAATTTTAAATATCATGTGACGATAATGCGCAAAAGAGAACCAGAAATGGTTATTTAAAATATTTGAATGAAAGCTGATAACATAATGTTAAAAATATGGATTGACGGCACGCTGACATCCATTTAAAACTATGACAACAATGAAAAGCAAATAGAAGCCATTGAAGTATTATTACTGAACACCATATATTATGTCCCAATGCATTGGCGCCACGTGGCTTCAATCTTCAACGGATTCGTTCGATTTTGAAAGGAGAACCGGGGCTCAATTTTGAAAATAGAACCTCCCGGCTGGACACACATTTTGTTCGAGATGTCTGTTCTATGACATTATACTTCAATGATAGAAGCACGTTAATACAAAACATTTTGAAAGGTTGTAATATTTATCGTAATCCTAAGACCAATCTATCCTCATAATAACATTGAATACAGGCTGGAAATAATTAAAATTAGCTGAATCCGTAAAATTATTCAAATTTCGAAATCAATCTCGCGCCAAATAAAACGCGAAGAACGCTGCATTTTCAAATTTCCATCCCATTAAGGATCTAACACTCACTCTTTCTCGGAAGAGATCGTGACATTCGTCCGTTTGGGTGTTCCTTTTGCGTCGACTGTAACCATCATGTCTTGCAAATACCTGGAAACAAAAGATTATATTAGAAGTGTATTTTATACGATTAATCTAATTAGGTAACTAGCATTGAAACATAGAACATTCATAGAACGTCAATTTGATCGACTGGTTTGTGCAAATTATTACTGACTGCTTCTATGCTCTGAAGAGCACGTTAGGCAGTTATCATAATCGTCAATAACCTTCGAGCCATTGCCAATTCAACTTCTGTATGTTTGTGATCGCAAAACTCGAAAAGTAGATGGCTTTACTTTAATTTTTTAAGCAGCGTAAGTGTATTACTTTTTGTTACAAAGTTCTCACGAGGATAGGAACTTTCAAAGGTTTTAGATTGACTTGAAATTTACCATCGCTGCTATTTTTCTTGCTATGGTAACCATAAGTTAATTTTTATAATAATACTTGTAAAAGCAGCGGACTTGATACGGCATCCAGTAAACTTGACGGTGTATAGCCACGGTATAAATTTTTAAGCAAAATAGTATTATAACGCGTAAATGTATTACTTTTTGTTACAAAGTTCTCACGAGGATAGACTTTCAAAGGTTTTAGATTGACTTGATATTTACCATCGCTGCTATTTTTCTTGCTATGGTAACCATTAGGTTAATTTTTATAATAATACTTGTAAAAGCAGCGGACTTGATACGGCATCCAGTAAACTTGACGGTGTATGGCCACGGTATAGCTATCTGACCATATAGCTATCTCATGCACACTGGATTCCGCGTCAAGTGAAACTATAGACAAGTACACTTGATCGGGTAGCTTTACCTAGTTCATTTACAATATATTAACTTGAACTTAATTGACTAACGCCCCAACTCAGAGTCACTAACGGTTACTTTAATTTCTCTTAAGTAAGGAATCACCATGCAGATTCTGTATTAAGGAGCCATTTAAGTACCTATTAGTGACTGAATTGGGGCGTTAGTGTTGACATAATCTGTCCCCTTGGCTCTAGTTTTACATAAGAAATAAGTATAACGTCATTAATAGAACAATTAGCAGGCGAGTTAGTTGTCAGTTACTATGTAATATGAATGAGGTGGAATTTTATTTTAAGTAGGTATTAGCAATCAGCTTTGTTGTCTGATTGTCTTATTGTATTTAAGACATGCTACGGAATCTTACCAGTTTGTTCATTAACTTATTGGATATTGGTTATTCAGTTATTTGTCTATACTAATATTATAAAGAGGAAAGATTTGATTGTTTGTTTGCATTGAACAGACTCCGAAACTACCGAACCGATTTGAAAAATTCTTTCACTTTTGGGAAGCAGCACTATCCCCGGGTGATATAGGGTATATTTTTTTAATATTTTTCCCGAAGCGAAGCGAGGGCAATTTCCTAGTATAAAATAATTACAAAGTAAATTTTGTTCTCCACTTTCTCAACAATATGCAAAAGGATAATTAGAGCCAATGAATTTTAAATTAAGAATTTAATCAGGTCTGAATTAGTAGCAAGCTTAATCAAATTCCAAATTACGCATACAGACTAACTTAATCAAACTAAAATGTAATTCAAACACGCCTAAAATTCAAACTCACAAAAATAACTCAATAACTAATAAAATTCTAAGCCTAAAAAATTCCTTACTCCCTTCGAACAGGAAACGTGAAGGACAATGGAAACATTTTATCTACACAATCATGTACATACGAACAAGTCGTAATTACAATTAAGTTAAAATTCGATCGAATCGAACGTTCGAATCGATCGTTCCAAATAGGCATTCAACGCTGCCGTATTGGTCAAAGTACAAAGGAATAGAACGAGCATGACGATTCAAATATTTTCGAAAATGGATAAAGTGAAGCCATTATACGATCGAATGATTACTATTCGAATATCGAGTGGTATCGCCGAGTGACGCCGGTAACCTGTTATTAAAATTTTTATTTTGGTTACACGTGAAAATGGTTTTGGAGTTTGATGGACTGATGTATCCGTGTACGTTGAAAGTTCGTTAATAGTATTCGTATATTACATTAAATATTATTTCAATGATGCTAGTGCCACACCTAATTTTTATAATACATCTCGGCTTAAGTTTTTCGAGGCTTTTCTGCAGGTCATAGAAATAAAGTAATGTAACCAATTCTGATACCAATGTATGATTTTCTTCTAAATGTTGCTTCAGGCATTAAGGGTCATGTATGTTACCTACTACGTAAATATTGAGTTGTATTGAGTTACGCGAGTAAAAACTCAGGTTTCAAGTAGCTTTCTAATTCTTTTGTAAAAAGTATATCCCACTACCTAAGCTAAGTTCTGTACTTAGCATAACAGTTAATAAAATTATAACCAAAAAATCTCACCAAAAGTTAGAGATAATCCTATCAATTAAACACACAAAGTTTCCCAATAATTCGTGTCTCGATAGGTTCAGAAATGTTAAATTTCTTGTACGACAATCATTGTTGTTTGATGTTATTAATGTTAACACTGTCATTCGTCATTGTTATTAGTGATTGCAATGGCTGATTTTTTTACCTTGTAAAAACGAATCGTAGACTAACCTAACCTCTATATAGCAAACCTCATCATAACAAATTACTTGACACAACGATTTTTTTCTAATCCCCTTCAGGTTCGTTATACAGAGCACTATATTCTTTAATTTCCTTAAAGTTTTCCAAGCTCTAAAATCCATAAAAAAATTATTATGAATTAAAATCAATTATTCATGAATGATATGGACATATCGCGGTAGGTGTCAAGCAGTCCCTATTGGTATCGAGGGCATCGACTTACGCATGCATCGCGCGTCCGATGCGTCAAGTGACCCCTTAGCGCGACTTATTGGTCACTCATACTCATAGGTGATCGTTCACAGAGTAACTAACGATAATTCTTGTGATATTAAAGTACTAAGTACCTGTGGCGTTTAGATAATATTATATAGGTCGCTAAACTAAGGATTCTATTTAAATGTTAACACTCAGTTTACAAGTTAACATGCAGAGACGATCCCCGCCTTGCCAGTGACGTACGTCTCGCTTGACAGCCAGTGTCACCGAGAGACGTCACTGTCAATACGTTACAGTACCTATTCTAAGAACCTGTTATCGCTGTTATTTCTGATACTGGTATGTTAGCTAGGTAATGATTTCTGATCCAATTTTTTCTGGAAGTGTATACCTTGTTATGACTTATGACTGTGGTTAATTTGCAATGATCACAGCAAGCACTCTCTTTAGTAGCATGTCTCATAAAAAACAGTTTCAAGTTTTAAACTTAGGAATCATTTTTAGTGTCTTTTTGAGATACTAATGCTAAAGATGTATATTGCAATGACATAAGTTAAATTGCATGCATTAATCTATGGATGTAAGTATGAATTGAATGAACAATGTTAAAATGATTTGACTATGATAGCTATCATGATTTTAACAAAACACTGATTCAAAAAGGTCTTGTATCATATTAGAACACGACTCCCAACCCAACATTTAAATAAAAATAACTGCATTGTGTTTTTCCTCATCCTAATTTAAAATTGAAAAACATACTATTCTGGAGCAGCGCTAATGAAATTGTCCTACCGGTGATAAAATATCACCCGACTAAGCATGTAATAACATCTATCAGTAATTTCTAATCTGTGGTAGCCTTATTGGTTTCTCATAAGGGCTCATTGTGACAGACAATAAGCACCAAACTGCCTGTTGATCGGTTATAAAATTTTATAATGGAAATGGGCTCTATTAAGGTCGATAAGTTTCATATTACATCAAGGACTGATCGGTTCTCATGTAATGGATATTCTTCTTATCTTCGATACGTTGGCGTTGTCCAGTGGAGAAGTGTTTGGACTAAAAATATATTTATTAATTTGATGAATTGATTCGATTGAATTAATAAGTAAGTTATAAAAAACTAAAATATTGCAAAACGTTAGATGTAAGAAGGATAGTTACATGATAACATAAAACAGACTTAGAAACTAAATTATAGCTTATTTTGTTCAAAACAAAAAACAAAAGCGGAGTTCCACAGAACATCATTAAATTCAATATTTTGTTTAAAAAGCACTCCACATATCTGTGCCATTAATCACTAAAACTACCGACCTTCAAGGAGAACATCGGAATAAAATCGGCAATCGAAATAAAGCACTTAAAGCGAAACGTCATTATCGCACAACATAAATAAAATAAAAATAAAAACGTAGGAATCGAACGCAAAAATTGAATATCGGAGTCGATTTAAAACAGAATACGAATTTTAAAAATACGAGCACAGCGGAGCGGCATTAATTAAAAATTCTCGGTAGAATATTCAAAAATAGAATTCGCATTCGAAGGCCTCCTTGTACGGAGTTGAAGTTTGAATTTGGAAGCAACAAAAGAAGGAGAGCGGGAGCAACCCTTTTAGCGCTGATAATCTGTTCCCGGGCCGTGTTGTGTTGTGTTCTCTTTTTTATCTGTTGTCACTTTTTTGTCCGAACCGAGATTGTACACAACATTCTTTACTCCGAAACGAAGCTTTTAAACTCGCCCCAAGATTTATTTCTTTTTTATTCGCTTTAATAACGAGTCCTCGTCCGATTTAATTGATGAATGGTCACGGGGGGATATGTTCAAACGATTTCGAAACTCGACTCCAAATTGACATTTTATAATCGGCCTTTTAAATTTTTTCTTCGATAATCGCAAATGAGCTAAGATGAGCTTATTTTTTTAGGACCGCATAAGGAAATAAATCTTAGCCGTATGTGTATTTATTATAATTTCTGGTGAACTCAAGCGAAAATAAGCGAGAATGACCACATGTTACTTTTCTAGACAGAC
>OZ010707.1:6912594-6966760 GCA_963932265.1 Thymelicus lineola | reverse complement strand
TACTTTATGAATTCCCACTATTATAAAATTAAAATTAGGTGTTTAGGGCTACTATTAAGTGCGAGATGTAAGGATAACTTTATTGTCAGATGACAAAATATTAGGTACTTAGAAAATACAATGTAGAATAAAATTTTCAAAACGTTGCCGATTCCGCAGGTTTCAAATTAATTTTGTGAACTGAGGGAAACTTTGAAATAGGCATATTGGTTATAAATATACCGAGAACGTCTTTCAGTTTGTAGAATGAAATGCGAAAATAAGACAGCGCTACAAAAAACACAGAATATTTTCCGGAGGTTTTTTTCTTTACACAGGCTAGAGAAATGGAGAAAATTTTAAACTGTCAAAAATTTCGTTAGTTACAAATATTATTTTAATATTTATTAAATACCTAGTTTGAATCACAAAAAAAACATAAATAAAATATAAACTATCCGATTTAGACATTCAAAGTTAAAAACTAATTAAAAATTTACATATTTATTTAATCCTTCTTTAATCAAAATCAGACCTACACACACATGTTTTATTACAAATAATTAAAATGTCTGTCAGCGCTTCATTTTTGTGAAACATTTTCGCGTCCGCATAGATAATTACTTATTAAAAGCGGATCAATAAATTACATACATTTGCATATCATCGCCGCTTGTACGAAAGTCAACGAGTACAATAACTCGTATGCAATGCACTATAATAGACTACGCGGAAAGAGAACCGATAAATCTGCGCGCATTTTTCGCAAACGCATAAAATCTCGACGCACTATTATTGTACGCGTATGCGCTCACAATCGTATTCGCGTCTCGTTCCCGCCGCATACATCCATCTCGCTCGATAAACGCACGCGTTCACAACAAACCCGATCGAATAGTTACAACCGATTTTACAGAAAAGTTAAATTACAATCGTGTTAGCCGCAGTTACAGTCTATATTCCAATAGCATGCAATGCGCAAATACGCCTCTGTAACGTATGACAACGCTATTGTGTCCGATGTGACGTTCGGAATAATAGTTATCTCTGTTTAGCGCGCTAGCTCCGTCCCTCTCGCTCGCATGTCACTGCATTTTATTGTAGACGTTAATGGTTCTGATTACGAATGTAAATTTCCAACCCGCGACGGCGTTGGTCGGTTTTTTTTCTTCGATTTCTCCTTATGGTATTAAATTGTAGCTGAATTAATAGCTTACATTTATGCTTGTAGCTTTTTTAAACACAAAAGCCCTATTGTTTCGTTAAACACAATTGCCATCCTTAATCATTTTAACTTGTAAGTACTTAATAAATACAAAATGTACCTCTGTATTAAGACGAAGATTATATAGACAAAAAAAATAAGTAATACGAAAAACTCGATATTCTTTAGGTGTAAAATTTGCCATTAAAACCCGTAATCCGTGCGCACGCGCAGGTGAGGCTGCAATAATCATTGAAATATTCACGCGTTGTCTGTCTTTGGCGCGTTAATGTAATTTATCGAGTATAAATTATCATATTACAAGCCACGACAAAGCCTATCAGAACTAATTTTAGATCCTCTCGTGATATACTGTGACGAAGTTACCTTTTATTCGCATATCAGGGCACTTTATTTATAAAACGCGTCCAGCTCAGATGGCATATCCATTCCGGCCTATTCGTACTAAGGGTACTATGTTCGATGTACTTGAGAGGTCTTGTTAAACTGGTGAGATGTACAACGGTTTCCCAACTGAATACCGTTCGCAAAAGACTCACACTGCTGCCAATTTTCAGAAAGACAGAGCTAAAATAATTGCTACAAACGCGCCCTATTTCGAGCGAGCACTACAGTTTAGATAGATTTAATTCTAGTACGTATTATTCGGTTGATCGTTCCACTCTTGTGCTATTGGCCGAAAATAAATCCTTTCATGTTCCGTTCGAAATTTAAGTTTTCAAATTTATTGCCTACGCTTCGATTGGCCGACTTCGAGATTAATTTGCTCCAAGTTTTCTAAATTCGAAACATTATTTTTGAAGTTTGCGTTATTAATTGTGTGTGTTTGTTGAGTTGTTTCCAGAGCCAATATCTTGAGGAACTTTTAATGATAACGATACTTAACTCAATTGCTCGTTTCCTTTTATAGTTTTTAAAAGTTCTTAATTCCTTTTTGTAATCAACTTTTAAACGTAGTATCTCTTGGCATAAACGAGTTCTTTTAACAGCAACATTTAATACAAAACTGCCTGTCTTATACATACCTAATTATCGATAGTTATTGCATTCCATGTATACTTATAATTGATCATTATTTTAAATGATTGAAACAGATCGATCTGCAAAGAAGTTAAATGAGACAAAACATAATGGATAAAGTATATCTCTCCTCTACTTACCTATGCATAACATAAAATATTTATTTTATTCAAGAATCGAAATTCTTACGTTAAATCAATTTTACTGACTGCTCAACAATCATTTAAACGTAAAATGTAATACCTAAATGAAGTAGGACTAGTGTCACTGTCAAACATTTAAAATAAGTGCATTTATTTACGCGCAATTGAAGTAAAACTTCTTTGACGTTGGTGTCACGTATTACCACAAAAATTAAACTTAATTAAAAATTAATATAATATTACAGTTGACTCATATTTATTAACAATAGGTATACCTACTTTACAAAAATTAATAATTATAAAGCTATAATTACCGTTACCCCGTGATACTTATTTAATCTATAGACTTGCCACAGATACAATGTAATCTTAATAGAATTATGGTATCTGTACTTCAATTTTGTTTATGGTTTTGTTTTCATTTGAGTTTTGACATTCAACAGACTATAGAATATAGAGCCTTATTTCCGTGCGAATACTTCCGTCCGAAAAATAATCTGAGTTACTCACAAGTCGCGCCTAAAGAAGTTTTACTTCAAAAATGATGTCGTTAAATCTCTTTACAATCATAATAATATTCATAAAATTAATATTGTTAATAATTAGGCTAAATGGATTCTTAAAAGCATTTGTCATGTCATGCAACTCGGATAAATGACATTTGCCATTTCCTAACGACCGTTATAAATAAGCGCACATCCATCAAACGATGTTAAACGAACAAATTGTTATTTGATCTAATTAATTTTATTTACTTTTTTATAAGTACAAAGTGCCAAATGTACGCACGAAGAAAGGCTTTGATTAATGTATAATTTTTCATTTATTTATTTTACTGTTCGAATAATTGGATATCATCAAGAAGGCACGAGGCAATAATTTAATATTAGTGGTACCTACAGTGATTAAAATAAACATTATTAAAATATTTTCCATTTTCATTTACTTTAAATTTTTAACAACAATTTTAAAACTTATATAAATTTTACTGTAGTTACTACCTACTGTCATAAAAATAGCCAATTGGATGTAACCCAACTTAACCTCAATTTACCCCTACGCCAAGAATACAAAATAAACGCCATCTATAATTTAAACGAAGAACAACACAGACAATATAAATCAAAATCCAAAATGGCGGTTAAGTTTTTCAGTCTCACTTATTTATTTCACACACGACCGTATCGGATCTAGCGAATTCAGCTATTTCAGCTTATTTTCAGCAAACCCGGAACAGACGATAATTGTCACAATATCAAGCATAGATGGGCTATAAATCCGCCTCCACGGATTCGGATTTTGGCAGTAAAATACTTGGCAGAGACACAATACGTTGTACGGAATGCAATTTCTGTTTACTTGCATTATTGTCTCACCGTGATGCGAAGGAGCATTGGCGTAAATCGTTATATTTTCCGGGGCAGACACCCCCATTTTTCTGAGAAAACTAGCCTCTTGTAATAGGTACTGATAGGATGTGCTGAAGCCAAAATTTTTTGTTCACTAATCACTACGTAACTACTAAAAGTAGGTAACTTATAAAATGTTTTTCAATGTTAAATTGTACCTACAAATTACAATGTGGGTACTTATTGTAAGTTAATAAGTACATAAGCATTTTAGTTTAGGACAAAGCAAATGCAAGGCGAATTTAATGTATAAATCGATTTATTCAGCAGCTAAAGCAGCTATATTACTAGCGTATAGAACAGACACCCCGAACACCATATATGTCCCAATGCATTGGCGCCACGTGGCTTCAATCTTCAATGGATTCGTTCGATTTTGAAAGGAGAACGGGGGCTCAATTTTGAAAATCGAACATCCCGGGCGGGACACATATTTTGTTCGAGATGTCTGTTCTATGTCATTATACTTCAATGCTTTAATATGCCTAAATATGTATCCACTATAATAATAATTATACGTAACTTAATACATATCGATAAATGATATTAAGTTTGCTATACCTAGGTGCAGAAAAGTAATTTAGTCCACTAAATAATTCTTCACCTCAAAAACACAAAACCCCATTCAATACCAACACAAAAAATCACACTTTTTAAAATTGGAATCGATTGTGTCAAAACTCGACCAATCTATATAGCGTCAAGTTGTCGTAAACATGTCGGATTGTCGGAGGTGTATCATGTTTACGGGATAACAAAAGCCATAAACACCGTCATGTCGGGCGTCATCGCGTCATACGTCGGGATCTTTTGATACGCAACTCGCGAACTCATATCGACGCGCGACGCTTGAAAGGAAAAATTGACTAAGCGACATTGAGCTAACTTTACAGGAGAGCAGTTTAAAGTTGGAATTTTTTGAAAAGTTGTTGTATATGCCACAATATCTTAATATATATAAATTACGTGTCACGTTGTTTGTTTTCAACAACAAAATTCCAACTTTAAACTGCTCTCCTGTAAAGTTAGCTCAATGTCGCTTAGTCAATTTTTCCTTTCAAGCGTCGATATTAAGACGTTTGATCAGTAATCAGTTTAGTGACTTGATCAATTGTTTTGAGATTACTTTTCTGTATTGATATGCTTTGTTTAAAGTGACATCTGGTCGATAAGTTTAGTGACTGATCAAATGTTTGGAGAATATCTAAGAATAACTACATGGGATAAATTGTAAAATTACTTGGTTTACTTATAAATTAAGCTAGTCCTTTTTTTCGCCGTTGTTAATTGACGTTGAGTAAGATTGTTATTTTTGGTATCCAATTCCTTATCCTTATTCCAATCAAAGCTAAATAATTTTGAAAGTAATCAATATTATTAATACAGTGTAAAAGTGACTTCCTTACCTTTAGGATTTCCAGCTTTTGACGTAAAAAAATCGCCATTCTCAAATACTAAGACTGAATTGTAAGCTCAGACAATGTTTCACCAAACGCATTCTTACACCAGACTGTTTGGTAAAAACATTTAATGTCTTCAGATATTTAATGATACTTTTAAATTTAACAACTTACAAATCAATAAAACCACACGACAAGTGATCGAAGTAACTGGATTAATCTAAATGTGCCTTCGGAACGATAGAGACGGCAACAATAAGGTAGAGATTGCGGCTGCGGCTTGCGATCAATGCGGCCAATGCGATATTGTTTAATGTTTTAATAGATATTTCTTTTGTTTATGTAGGTTTTGTGTAATTCATTTTTAAACGCTTTTATTATTATTTAGCTTCACTTCGGAGCATCAACGCATCAAATCTTCAATATTATGATCAAAATGCTACTCTATTTACACGGCAATAAGGTTATTAATCGCTTTTATATTTAGCTTCACTTCGGAGGATCAAAGGATCAAATCTTGTAACGTTAATTTGAATGACTTCCCTTTAATGAAAATTGATGAAATTTGGCAGACATGTGTATTTCCGATGACAATACACGAAAATCATATTTTAAACTAATTTTCATTGTTTATTTGTTGTTAAATTAAAAAAAACGATTTTCAGACTTTAGACGCATAATTCTCTATGTTCTATTTTACGTAGAGACTTGAAATTTTCACAACTTGTAGCTAATTTTATAAACTAAACATTGAAATAAAAGCGTTTAAAAAAAAAATTTTTTTTGGATTCAACTTATTCTCCTAATTTAAGGTAGAGTGTTGGCTTCAACCCATTAATGGCCCATTACTGGGCAGAGGTCTCTCGTCTTAAGGAGACCTAGAGCATACTCCACCACGCTGCTCCAGTGCGGATTAGGTAGAGTGTTAATTAATATAAATTTCCAATTTTAAACACAAGCAACTCACGATTTATTTCTTATAAATAGCATTAATTAAAAATTAAGGATTTACCAACAGCAATATTTTAACATACCAAGTTTCAAATGAAAATGTTTGAAAATTTTATATTTAATAAACAATATTTTAAATTTTTCTAACAGTTCTGTCGATTTAAATAAAGTTAATCACTCAGAAATCATAACTCCAGGCGTCGATCGCAAGCCGCAGGCCGCAAGCCGCAAGCCGCAAGCTGCGCCACTCGCTCCCATTACATTAGCACACAATGACGTGCAACAACAGAAAGAAAGCAATATGAACGAATTTCTAAATTCGTATACAAAGCGAACTTCGAAACGCGAAAACGTATCGGCCAATACTGCCGGAGCGTATGCCAAAATGCCAGGCGACACAAACAATTAGGAATGCGCTCTATTACAAATCCAGATTCGAATACGTATTTTAATTTAGAAATAGATCATATTAAACGAAGCAGAGTACTCGGGATATGATTTAATTGAATATATAAATAGAGTTTACAATTTATTAGCCGGCGTATTTATAAATTGGTTAAAATGTCACGGGAACAATGGTGCGGCGTCTATTTGAGATTGATGAGCGACGAGTAATCCGTTGTAGGAAGGCAACTTGAGTCTCGTGCCTTGCGCAAGTCGAGACTGATCTCGCACGAGAACGTCAGATTACGGCCCCGTATTATTTTCGGTAAACGATACGTATCTACCAGTACGTCTGTTGGGAGTCGACGTACCGTTTAATAGTTTAAGCATACGTATTACCGTATCACTAATCTTGACTGGCAAAGGCGATTTCTCTTACCGTTGTATTCTTTTTTACCCGCAGAATTTTAATGAAAATCGTGATTGAACCTCTAAAAGCCAAATTATAATCGCAGACTCTTAATCGCCACTAAAACGACGTCTTAAAATTCGACGGGCGCATTCATCAAAAATAAGAAAATAATTAATACTCGCTCCGAAACGAGAAACGGAACGGTTAGAACGGACGTAACAATATAACAATACGCCGCTCGCAAGCAAGCCGAAACAAAACACAGAAAAATATGAATTCCGATCGAAACGGCCGGGAAACAAAAGATGGCGGATTTTAATGAAATGAAATAAAATATAAATTCCTTTCGCAAGCGAGAATTCTTACATTTTTAATTTGCTACCGTGGAAAGGAATGGGGCTAAAAACGGTCAAATTCCAAATTCATAAGCAGCGGCTGATTGAAGCGGCTTGCTTGTGTCCGAATTACGAGCAAAATATTCATTGTCATTGTTTATTTGGTTTATTTAAATTAAACATGTTTTTTATCTATTAAATTGACTTCACGGGATCGGCTTCCTAAAAATTTTCGAACAACTATTTCGTGATCCCTTTATTGATTAAATGACAAGGCGCTATAAAACCAAAACAATATATTTGAACGCGTTTAGTTTTTGAATGATTCGGTACAAATTTCATATTTGGAATGTAGCTAAATGCTAAATATTGATACGTTTGTAGCTAATCCGCGAATCGGTTCACAAACGTACCAGGGCATTGGCTGTTATACATAAAGTTTATAATATTCAAATAGGGCTGCTTCACAACCTCACTGCTTTCAATTTGATTTACCTTAACTAAAATAAATAAAGTCTTAATCATGCTAAAATTGTCGATTATTCAAGTATTAAGTTTAAACGAATATTCCTTTTCCGTCGTTATATTCTTAACACTTTTCCAATACCATTGATTCTTATAAAACTCTTAAGTTGTGTCCATTGAAGTATAATGTCATAGAACAGACATCTCTAACAAAATGTGTGTCCCGCACGGGAGGTTCGATTTTCAAAATTGAGCCCTCGTTCTCCTTTCAAAATCGAACGAATCCATTGAAGATTGAAGCCTCGTGGCGCCAATGCATTGGGACATACATGGTGTTCGCGGTGTCGGTTCTATACGCTAATAATAATACTTCAATGGTTGTTTCTGATGTTAATACATAGCACTGATCAGTTACCCTACCTTTGACCATTGATCATTAATTGGATTGTTAATGGATGTTTTGGAATTTAATGGATATTACCGGCAACCCTACACCAAAGTGATCCAGATGTGGTTATTGAGAAAGAACAGACCGCTCCAGCAACCATTGCTTGTTTTTTTATTTATTTTCTCAAACGCTTATGAGTAAATTATGTCAGTTCGAATGCTGCGTCTAATAAAAACGTCTCTATCGAGTTCTTGATAATCTTTAGTGTGAGGGTAATTATGTTTACATACGAATACATGAGTCATGAAGGGTCGAAGTACTCTAGAGGTTAAGATCCTTTTACGAGTTTAGTTCAAGTGCTAAAACAGTTACAGATGATAAAACCAACGGTTTCCGTGGTGACCTCTAATGATCATAGCAGTTACACGCAATCATTTATTATCGTTCAAAAGTTGGAGTTAATCCTTTTGAATTTTAAAAATTTAACAGCCATTAATTTCGCTTAATGTTGCCAATAAACGTACAATTTCCTATTAATAGGTAAATCTTGAATTTTATTAAATGATTCCACTGATTAAATTGATTTTTTGTTTTACGTAAATTATCATTAGCATTACGTTATAATGTTGGTACAAATAAATTTATTACATTTATTAAAATACAAATAATATTAAATCAAACTGAAACAGCAATACATAAAATAATGAACTAATAAATCAATAAATATAATTTACATATTGAATTTAATTCGTTAAAAGTTAACTACACCAATCATATAACATGCGCACATTAACAAATCGTGTGAAAATATGACTTCAATCGGTTAATCCAATCAGAATTACCACGACCATACCCATACATTACCACCGGCGTAATATTTAATAAGCTTATACTTAATAGCAAAATTTAAATTAGAGAACGTAAATTAGCTAGATTTAAAAAGTAAAATGAACCGAAAATATAACAAGTGAAAGAGCTAGGTCGTCACGGGTCAAAACGTAATCGTTTTAAATGATCGATTATAAGATTTTAAAGATGAATCGAAAGTGATGCTATTTAATAATAACGTTTTCCTGTTTCGGCGTAAACACGAAGATAGGAGTACCAGGCATTCATAAGCCAGTAGTCACTTCGATACGTCAACAAAACCGCTGCCAAAAGAGAATTAGATATCGAACGGGCAACATTTTCCTGGAAATAACGCAATGGCAACAAAAAGCTTTGAGCCGATTTCAAAACATCAATTCGGGCAGCAATAAAATCAATCATTTCTCAAACGACTATTCCAGATATGAAATTTTTACATTTGCCCGTCCGTCAGCCTCCGCTTGTTCGGTTTTGGCTTAAAAATAGATATTTTGAGTGCTTCCCCCGAGATAAGTTAGATGGATGCTTTAAGCAGACGGATGAATGGTTTTTATACTTTTTGGTGTTCCATACTTCATATTTTACGCGCCTCATAATTACTCGGCTTGGTCGGAAATAAATTTCAAGTAAGCAATTAGGATGTTTGGTTTGTTTCAGGCCAATGCTGAATATATCATTACTAAAATTTATTTGTATCATTCTATTAGTTGCGTTTTTACAATGTTCTTTAAAAAGTTGTAGAAAAGTTTTGGACCAACTTTTTTATAGTATTGGATTTGTAGATGCGTATCATAATCACAAATTCAAAACCATAATTATCCCACTGCTGGGCTTGTACGAAGGAAAGACTGAACACCTATTGGCATTTCACCCCAATACACCTCTTAAAACTGTGGGTAAGCTATAGGCCTATAGTTTATAATAGATGACAGTTGAAAATCATAAAAATGTATGACCATCGTATTATTCAAAGACGGCATTCCAGTCAAATCACCTGGGCATCTACAGAGATGGAATTAAATCGATACGTCAACAACCTCCATAAAGGCCCATATTAACGTCACAATGGAAGGCGTGGTCTGCGAACTAGCGAGGAATAATTATACCTCCCCCTCCCCTCTAGTACCATCCCCCCTCGTGCCTTCATTGAGTATTGTCTTCGAGATGTGACCCCTGACGTCGCTAAGGTCTTACTTGATTAAAAGCGTTTGCTTTAATTTAGCGGGGCTACAGTAAGGTGCTATGCATGAATAAATTGAAAATTTGAATTGAAATTTGAAAGGTGTATGTTCTTTAATTAGTTTGAAATGTGCGTGTTATTTTACGCTATTTTTCTTAATAATTTAATAATTTCCTTCTTTTACCCCTGTGGTTTAAGTTATTATTCCATTTGTATATAATATTTTATTAATTTTAAACATTAAGAATAACTATATTAAGCACGACAGTGGATTCAACTCACGAATTTTACTTTCACCAGCAATGTCGGTAATAATTAATATGACCTCTCGACTAGAAAGTCAATTTTTGGACCGAATATTAAATCAATTTATTTTTTGAAACATAATTTTTAAAACATCTTCAAAAAAAATTAAAATACTATAAATAAAACGAATAATGCTACAAATACAGCATCGAACTTTAATTGATGCTCAGTTGCGTTGTTATTAAATTGTATTACAAAAGTTTTACACTCCTTAAGAAATCTAAAAAAAAATACCTACTTAATATTTCCTACAAAACTTAAAACACGCGTTCTTTGAAACAAACGAGCGTGGATTTAGAATAAAGGTTTCTAGAATTTATGATGATATAAAAGCTCGCGCTATAAAATATTTGAGAATACATGTGCCATTCGTTATCAAATGAATGGACGCCAAAAGTAAAATCCAATACGAAAACAACACCTACAATATAAAATCGATATTGAAATCGGATTGTTTGTAGCTGTTTTTGTTTTATCTTTTTTATTTATGATTTGTACGGATGAGAATCAAATATTAAAATGATTCTTACTCACGTAAAATGCCTTATAATATATTTATCTGTATCACATAAATATTTCACTATAGAATAAACAACGACCGAAGATTGTCTAACACATGATGTGTAAGTACTAAATTAGCTGTCAAACAATTTGGCGTATAACATAATAACATACAATCTCTAAAATGTAACCGACGAAATCGCAAACTGGCACCTACAGCCACAAATAGGCCCGAAAATTTACTTGGACATCATTATTTAACAGATATTTCTAGTAACTGCTTCATGAGTAATATTGTGAGTGTGCACGCGTAAGAAATCGCTGTCAGTTTAACGAGTCCTTACGTCGTGGATGACGTACGTGGAATTTTGACGCCTCATATCTCTCTAGAGTTGATTAACGTCATATTAACGTACTACGAGACTTGTGTTTTATTGGCTAAATAATGGATTCTCAAGTTATTACTGGATTTATACTTGGAAATACGATTTATACTTTACGTTATGTACATTAACGATATTATCGTAAATACAGAATAATTAATGGCTTATTAAACACTTCACAAAATATTACTAATCATAAATTGCATTCCAAAACCCTGTGCATATTATTATTCATATTCGCACTTAAGAATCTATAATAAAAATTAATCATTAATCTAAATTAAATAATTTAAATAATTCACACATTGTTTAAATATTCATTTAATGACCTAATTGATTATTACAAACATATAATTAATAAGCATAATGGAACAATCATTCGTCATTGAAGTACCAGGCGGCCATAGCACCTAAGAGTCTACGGGAATTCTGAACGAGATCCAATTGTTATGTGTCATTCATCGCACAGACTGTACAATGCATTGTACATGTAAAATGTAACTATGATAGGTGTCTGCGAGAATGAGAATCATAAGAGGGCAAAGGTCTAAAAATAAGAATTGTAATCGGCTACAATTTAATTTTTATGACTTTCATGAACATGGTCAATCAATCTAAGCTCTAACAAGATAATACCCTCAAGCGTCCGATAAGTATTACGAATACAATTATTATTTTTATTGTATACAGATAAGAATCTTGTATTAAGAAATGCGACCCTTGTGTCAGGGGACCAGATGTGAATTGGCTAACTACTGAACCGAAGCTATGAGTTGATCTGATAAGGAATAGTGTTGTGCGACTTAGTATAGTACCTACTTAGCCTTTGGATCTTGTGTTGTTCATTATAATAATAGGTCTTAACAATGAAATTGGAGATTTTATAACCAGCATTTTCACATTTCATTATCTGTGGATTGGGGCGCTATTCGATATTCAAATAAATTTTATCCGAAAGCCGTGTTTATATTAATTTCAAATTCAGTCATTTGTTTTTAGATAGTATTTTGTTTTTATGAAATTGTGGTAGTTTTTGGCGCCATGGATAAAGTGAAAATTCGAACAATTTTCGAATATGAGTTCCTACGTGGAAATACGGCTGCGCAAACAACACGAAACATTAACGACGTGTACGGGGCCTAACACTGCATAAACACGGTCCATCTATTGCCAAGAATTGCAAACAATGATGGAGAAGCTCGCAATTCAACAACCAAGACAATCGCTTCATCGGTCAATCGCTTTTCCCCATTGCTTCTCCACGACAACGCGCGAGCTCACACTTCACGACAGACCATCGCAAAGCTACAAGAGTTACAGCTGTAAGCTCTTCGTCATCCATCATATTCACCAGACCTTACCCCAACAGTTTTTAAGTGGGAAAAAATTCAACACCCGAGAGGCACTACAAAACGCTTTCGCTGACTTCATCGCCTCCCCTCTAGCAGACTTCTACAGTAAATGGATAAACAAACTGCCATCTAAATGGCAAAATTGTATACATAATTTGGGCCAGTACTTTGATTAGCTAAAATAAAAAAAAATCCTAAAGTTTTTATATTTTATTATACAATTTTCATATAAATCTCCAATTTAATAAGTAAAGACCTAATTAATATTTATAAGACGAAAGGTATTCTTGTAATATTTAAGAATTGATCAGTTTTAATTTTTGTTTTATGTTAAATGTCAAACATTAACGGTTACATTATATTGTTATGTTATTATTGAATTATTGAATAACAACACAAATTATATAAAAATTTGAATCGTCTGTAAACTCGATGCAATTGCATCGAATTCTATGGCATTTAAAATTCGAAACCACAGATTCGTTCCGCCTTCCAATTTCAAATGAAATCAACGCGGGAGATTTTGACAAACTGTCAAAGTATTATAAAACTTTTTGCACTACTCTGTGAACTTTGATAAAATCAAAGTGTTTGACGATTATCTTTGGTTGGGTTTTACTAAAATTGAATAGAAAAATATTTGTTTTCCAAAACGTACAATCAATTTTTAAACATGAAATATAATAATATCGTTATCATAAATCTTATTTGTATAAAGAGTCGAAGAATATTCGAAACCTAGCCATGGCCCCGAAAGTAACGGTTCTATTTTTTTTCAATTTATATTTAAGTCTAGACAAATTTTAGTGAGCAATAAAACCATTGTACTGTCACGTCATTCTTAGGCGTATGAAAGGTGATAGAGAAATCGTATAGTGAATGCAAAACGCGTATTGTTACGTAACTCGCGTATTGTTATGCGCGGGGCCGGCACGCGCTACGCAACAGGGTGGCCGGCCCGGGACACATTCTTTTACGCGCGTAAAAAAAGCATACGTGCGAATAGATAACTACAAAAATCGCGTGTCGATTTCCTGAATGTAAATTCTTTTTTCAATTTAATTCAATTTATTTATTTGCATTAAGTACTTTGAGGCATTTAGCCTGTAGTAGGCATACAAGTATTGTCTAGTACAAACATAATTATTCATAATTTGATTAACATTAAAATTAATTTTATATATTGAAATTAAATTACACAATTAAATAAATTACATGAATTAATTTATACATTAAATAATTAAATTACACCTTAATTAATTTAATTACACATTTAGATTAAAATTTAAAAATATAAATACAAAAATCACACCATTTAAATACTAAAGATTAAATAAATTCATTTATGTCATAACTAGGAAATCGCCCTCGCTTCGCTTCAGGAAAAATAGTAAAAAAATATATTATATATGATATAGCCTATGTCACCCAGGGATAGTGTAGCTTCCCAACAGTGAAAGAATTTTTCAAATCGGTTCGGTAGTTTCAGAGCCTATTCAATGCAAATAATCAAATCTTTCTTCTTTATAATATTAGTATAGATAACAATTATTTATTAAATGTCGCTTAAGTTGAGCTCTAAATATCGATTTTTATATCCAATTTGAATTTGGAATTGCGGATATTGTGTCTTTCTGTTTTCATATTGCCTGTTATTTGTAGTTGTTGTGTTAGCGGGTCTGGTGTTACAAAAAGCCGACAAAGATAACTTACTTGTCAGATGGTCGTTTTGATATTGATAGTTACTATATTATAATAATGTAATGCAATCAACAAATATATATACTTACCTGCCCAAAAACTTACTATGTTTAGACGTCGCTACTCTTTCTATTTCCAACAGTTATTTTTTCATTAAACTGATGACCGTCTCTTTACCCGCGTCAAGTTAAAATTAATGATTAAAATGTTTCTTTGAGTCTGTAAGAATCAAAACGGTTATTAATCAAAAGCTGGTACTTATTAGGTACTATGTTTACGTAAAGTCTGCCTAGTTTGCCACCACCGTCTTGTTTCAGTCAGCCGCTAAAGCTATACACTCTCAAGCAAGTAACGATCATACACGATCAAGTATACTTGCCAAAGCAGCGGACTTGATACGGCATCCAGTAAAGACGGTGTATGGCTATCTGGCTGTATAGCTTATCTCATGCAAACAGGATAGCGCATCAAGTCCGCTGCATATTTGACACGTGAACTTGATCGCGTGTGGTCAGCTTAAACGACTCGTTGGGTTCCGCCTAAGAGTTTGAGAGACAGTTCTTTCTCTAACTTTTTTCTTGGTCGTCAACGCAGCAGTGATTCCTTTGGTGCTGCTGATATCTATGGACGACGGACGCCACTTACCATCAGGTGGATCTCAGCTAATTTATCAACTAGTAACATAAAAACTTGGAAACTTAATATTGTATTCTTTGGTTATAACAGCGTTTATTGTTTCGGCGGAATAGGTGTTAGCGGTCTGGCGCCATTGACAAGCACGTGGAATTCTTGATTACTTTGGAATTTCCGATAAAATATCCTCGACAAACTAGTAAGCATTAGGTAGTAGGTATTATTATAGTACTATATCGTGGGGTAATATTGTAATAATTACAAAATGGGGTATAATATTTCAGGGGC
Source organism: Thymelicus lineola (assembly GCA_963932265.1). Taxonomy (NCBI): domain Eukaryota; kingdom Metazoa; phylum Arthropoda; class Insecta; order Lepidoptera; family Hesperiidae; genus Thymelicus; species Thymelicus lineola. The sequence continues at coordinate 6,951,438 of OZ010707.1, read as the reverse complement.
AAATTCGCGCGTAGTAATTGGGTATCAGTAGTAGTATCACTTTGATTGTTCCAATACCATTTGGAGAGAATAAATGAATCGGCAAGTATTGGATTTTATTGCCAATAATTTACCAATTGTGTTGTAAAAACTGATTGCTGGTTAAAATCTGCTACTATAAAACGGTTTGCGGATTTGGCGTTTTTAGAGTTCCGTAGCCAAATGGCAAAAAACGGAGCCCTTATATATTCGTCATGTCTGTCTGTCTGCCTGTGCATCTGTCTGTCTGTCCGTCCGTATGTCACGGCCACTTTTTTCCGAAACTATAAGAACTATAACTGTTGAAACTTGGTAAGTAGATGTATTCTGTAAACCGCATTAAGATTCTCACACAAAAGCAAACAAAGGTAAAATGTGTGTTCCCCCTGTAATTTCTAAAATAAGAGAATAATAAATCTAAAAAAATATATGATGTATATTACCATGCAAACTTCCACCTAAAATTGGTTTAAACGAGATCTAGTAAGTAGCTTTTTTTTAATAAAAAAAAATACATTATTATTAAAACATCGATCAAAGTTACAAGGAACTACAAGAACTTTTATATTATGTTACTTGCTGCTACGGAACTCTTCATGGGCGAGTCTGACTCGCACTTGGCCTCTTTTTATAATTTTCTACTATAGAAACTAGGGATGTTACGGAGGTTAGATTCCGATTCCGAAAAGTCGGAACTTCCGATTGTTTTTAAACTTCCGGTTCCGATTTCTGTAACGAAACTTTAATTATAACATTTTATTGTTTTTTTTTGCTATTTTGCTATTTGCTATTTTGGATGCTATTTTGGACAAATACCTTCTAATATGGCCCTTCCATATAACCTCACTTAATAATGAGTACAATGTAGAAAAATGTATTCCTATCAATGACGATCCCTTGTTATAGTGAAAAGTAAATACTAAATTCAAACCTCTGAACTCGATTGCCCTCCAATACTTGTCGTTTCTACCAAGCCCAGTAGCAAATGAACAACTACATGCTGGCCTAATCTACGACCTTTTGAGAAATAGAATGGAAAGAGAAAAAGCTGCGAAGTTTTTATTCTTTAAGTATTACTTGCTTCTTTTGGACTGATTAGATTTAATTTACACGCATTTTATTTATTTACTATTCCAAGTCAAAAGAAAAAAAAAATTTTTTAATAATAGAACTTATACTGGTGCTTATTTAAATCCAAAAACAATTCTTAATTTAATAAGTATCACTTCAAATTACAATATGCTTTTATGTGCATAATTAATATAATGATTATTTTATTTTCAAAGTGTAGTTAGTCTAGGTATTGTTTGTAGGTGAAATTATAACGACTGATTGTATTGATGTATGTATTATTTTATTAAACCTACTTTCTCGTAACATATATTTCGTCAGCCTCCGCCTCCGATTCCGATTTCGGTTCCGGTTCCGATTTCGATATACCAAATCTAAAACCTCCGATTCCGATTTTGGTTCCGATATCATCACTTCCGTTACATTCCTGATAGAAACCCAAGTTGAGCAGTGGAAAAATATTAACTACTCAATGAGAATATGTTATGCCTATGTAACACTTGCTTGTATATAAGCGATAATTGTGGGAAAATGCAGTTGTGATGAAGACAGGAAGAGAAAAGAGAATAGTTGGTAGAGTCTTCTAAAGACAGCCTCTTGGCACGTGGCAAGTCGCAACGTCATCTTTACTGCAGTTTAATATTATATTTTTACCACACACTAAATACAACGGTTTATGTACACAGATGACTTGAATTAATAGGTTTTCTAAGTGGTTATATGCATTGAGATGCAAACGTATCGAAATAGTAAGCAAGCATCTCTAATAAGCTCAGATTATCCTATGATACTAATTGTAAGACTAATTGGTTAGGTAATACCCTTCTAATGGGTTTGCGAACGTAAAAACTCGCATAGTCTAATAGGACTGTTAATGATATTGTTGTTAGGATAAAATCTTCGAATTCCTTCGTTAACTTCAATTTCATTCAAGCCAATGTTCCATGATGAACCTCTGAGTCCCCGCTAGAGTTTAACTAAATACAAACGTGTCTAGTTCTCCTAATTCTTATGCTTAGACTGCCTGGCTTAACCGTTTTATCGACTTTTGGTACAAAAAGCATTACCTAAGTCACTGATTGCGCTTATAAATATACCTAATCATAAGCGAAAATGACTTACGATACAACATTTACATTTACAAAACGTAAACCTCCAAAACACGAACTCAATCCGAGTCATTTTAGGAAAGAACATTATAAATTGTTTATGTAAATTCAAAGATGGTATGATAGATTACAGTTTATTTAAATTAAGATATGACTGCTCACGGAGCAGGGTATCAATCAATAATAATAATAGCTACAAAAATACCAGCGCTCGAGATCACTGATAAATGCTCACACGTCCAATTTCCAGCTATTTCAAAATTCAAACGTCACAGAGTATAAAAGGAAAAGATTCGTTCTTATCTTAACCCGTCGTTCGTTCTAAATACAAAATGAGTGAAGCAATTGAAAAACGAACGTTCATATTATGGGCGCGTTCCAAATATGAATTCATACGTAGCCGCGGATTATGAGGCGGAGAGGAAACAAACGATTACATTGTGCCTTTTCCTGCTTTGTGAGAATATAATTTAACGGTTTGTAAACAAATATTCGGTAACGTAATGTATAATATCAGGAGAGAACGTGGTCAAGTAATCTACATTTAGATAATAAATATAATGGAATGACTGAGATTGTAAAGAACATAAAAAAAAAAAAAAATACCCGACACACAAGGTTAATCAATTGACGTAAAAATCATCAAAATCCATGAACGCGTTTGGTCTCTACAACGCCATAATTATATAGGAACAAATATACATAGACTGATTATCCTTATCCTTCTTTGCGTCGCGCAGTGGGGTCACAATTAAATTAATTTAGATCATAAAATGTTACCAAAATTTAAAGGTTAAAGAGTAAAGAAACTTAAATTCATAACATCAAGGTTTTCTTCAACACCTTTCACGTTTTTAACTGAATATGCGGTTAAACTTACGGTAGTACATAAGAAAAATTGTTCACTAAAATTCAAATTGTATGTTACGATCGCTATAATTTTATACTCTTTTCATATACTATAGTTTATATTGTAAACTAGAGATACTTGTGTATGACATTGTAAGTTGTAACGAATGTATGTCTGTCCATAGTGTCCATTTAAGATACTTTACTGTTTAATTTTCTTTATAAAAATTACGTTAATTTGCCTTTTATGTTACTATCGATTTATGTGCGATTCCTCCATATACATTCATAATATAGTTATTTGTGATAAAGATTGATTCAGAAGAACGCACCTATTGTACGAAGTAAATATAAAAAATTACCAAACAATAAGTGAGTATTAACAATTATCATATTTTTGATTTTGAGTAATATTCAAACTAATATTACTAATAATAGTCGATCCTAGGTGATCGACAAAGTTAAGCAACAGCGGGTGCGGTCGGTAGTTGGATGGGTGACCGCTAGTGGCAAAAAATTCTTGAGCGTTTCCGTGCTTCGGAGGGCACGTAAAGCCGTCGGTCCCGGTTGTTATCGAAGATAACAGTAGTTATGCCATGTCGGAGGCCCTCGGGCGGTTTGAAAACTTCCGACACTCGGGTTAGCCGACCCCTCCCCCAATCCGCACTGGAGCAGCGTGGTGGAGTGTGCTCTAGGTCTCCTTTAGAGGAGAGACCCGTGCCCAGTAGTGGGCCATTAATGAGTTAAAGCTAAACTAATATTTACCAGATTCCTAGGAACAAACTCGTACGCAAAGCCTAGTTAATACTTCGTGGGAGTCTATCTAATATAATACCGCATTTAAATTGCAAAATTTAATGCTTTTAATCTGTAACGAGTAGATTCAACGAGGAATATTTATAGCCACATTTTTTCATATCTCAAACCAAACGTCTTAACTAAAACATTCAATCAAGCGTAGATTTGAATAAAATATTACCCAAACTTATAAAATCATAATGTTGGTTCAAAGATAGGGTAACCATGTTTTGGTTTTTAGTGGGACCGTCCCACTAGTTAATTGCAGGGTAAAAGGTACGAAACAAGTGATTAAAATGTATGTTTTAAATACATAGTTACTGGAACTACTTACTCTATTTGATTTGTTTTTAAGTTAGGATAATGTCCTAGTGCATAACTTGAAATTATTTTACACGATATGTGGTTAAATTTATTTTATAATTCCTCTCAGTTAGAAACATAATTAAGAAGTTTAAGCCATGTTAAAATTCATTTGTAATATAAAAATATCCTTCTCCTACCAAACTCATGGTCACCCTTTCCCAGCGAGTTTAGTTTCGGCAGAGATATGATTCCATTGATTGATGGGTAACCAGCGTATCTTGCCAAGTAAACAGATCCAGCGACGTTGACCTCTCTCCGCTTACAACTGTAAGCGCGGTAGGGGTCAAAACATCCTGGTGTTTAACTTAGTATAATGACCCCGTCTATGTTCTAACTATTGGAGTAGAGTTAATTAAAAATGTATGGTTTGTACTGTATCTCACGACTGTCCAATCGATATCACAATTTAAATTTTCGATCAGGGAATCTAATAATTAAATGGTAGGTGGTAATAGATAATTATCTAGGCAGTTTTTATTTTTATTTTTACCTAAGACATTTGAAAAAATTAGATTTACTTAAGCCGTATCTTAACTCTGAAGTTAAATGTATTTTGGGACTAGGAAATCGCCCTCGCTTCGCTTCGGGAAAAATAGTAAAAAAAATAATATATAATATAGCCTATGTCACCCGTGGATAGTGTAGCTTCCCAACAGTGAAATAATTTTTCAAATCGGTTCGGTAGTTTCAGAGCCTATTTAATGCAAACAATCAAATATTTCCTCTTTATAATATTAGTATAGATGATTTTAGTTTGATAAGAATTTTAACTATGTAGAAGATGGATATAGCAGTGATATACTCGTAGGACGACATTTACCAGGTTACTCAAAATTTTGAGACTTGAATTAGCAACATAGCACTGTTTATAATTAGATTTATGCAAATTTTTCGATATTGAGTTTCCTGCTCAAAAATATTGCTTTTACTTTGTCATTTTATAGGGTTCCGAAATTAAATCGAAACCCTTATAGTTTCGTTATGTCCGACTGTCCGTCCGTCTGTCCGAAGCAAAGCGCCGAGAGTCGACTCTTAGTGCTAGAAAGCTGTAATTTGGCATGGATATACATATTTATTAAAACTCCAGAATCGTAGAATAAAATATTGAAAAACATTTTTTTTCATGGTATCTCCCCTATAGGTAACGTGAGGATGAATTTTTTATTCGTCGCGTACCCTATAGGATATTATACCACTATAGTGTGGGGTATCGTTGAAAAGGTCTTCCAAAAATATTATGGGCATTTTAAAACTTTTTTTAGAATTAGGGGCCCGTTTGTGAAATATTTGGCTTTAAAGTGCTAATTTTGGTTGTCAAGTGTGGGGGACATGCGCCGGCTAAACGGTTGGAGTTGGACAAGTGAAAAAATTCTCAAAAATAGGTTATATGATGAATTTATAACAAAAACTATCACGGCTATGTTTAGCATTAGTTAATGAGTAATAGTCGATAAACTTACTACTTCGGAACCCTACAATGCGCGTAGCCTGACACGCACTTGCCCAGTTTTTTAAATTTTGTATTTAAGGCCATTAGGTGTGCAAATGTATAAGGCCGTGTGGTCAAAATTGTTAAGGTCATTTTACCAAAATTATTAAGGTCGTATCAAAATTAGTGTTCCGTAAACATGTTATTTTACTACGCAATATTTTGGTTCGTTTAATCATTATATATTTCATTGTATTATTATATTTATGCTTTATATAAATATTGCTTTAATACTTATGGCTAAGCGCTAGTAACTTAATAGATCTTTAATACTGAGCTTAGGACTTAGTAGCTTTTTTCAATAAAACATATACACTCAACAAAATTTAACGGTTGCTTTTGAGAAGCAGAATCAATATAGACTTCAGTTTTTAAGTAAGGATCATTGCTATACCCTTGTATTAAGTTAAGCAATCAATAATAATTTTAAGAATATGATAATTTCATGAAACTTATTTCTATCACATACAATATTTATCAATCTATACCGGGTGTAATCGTTAAGTGTGCACAGGCGATTATTCCGTAACTATTACAGATATCAAAAAACTTTAAACTGATATCGAAAGCTCTTTACCTAATGAGTAAAATGACAATAATAACTTATTAAAAATAAAACGAGAAATATCCAAAAAAGTTACATTAAACACTATCATACATTTAGTATAAGATAGTATAAAGAATAGTAGTAATATAAAGAATAGTACCTACTCATTTTACTCTTATCATTTTAAAATTATGTATGATAATATGATATTTGAGATGTCCCTCTTTTCTATATTGGAATATGCTATTTTTCAATCAATAGATGCAACAATCATGATTATTAACTCAAATTGAAAAAATACAACAATAAATTGGCGGGAACGAGAACCCGTGATAAAGAATTTGAATTTAGAACGAACACCAAAGAGTATCTTTCTTTTTGTTTTTATTAAGTGTTGCTTTTCAGCCAGTTCAAATCAATACGATATTGAAACAAGGTTTATTATTAATTTGCAGTGGTAAGATAATTTATTGTAGGTTAATGTATCTACTTGAAATTCATCAATATCATATCATACATAATTATAAAATGATAAGGGTAAAATGAGTAGGTACTATTCCACTTAAAATAAGGAAAGTAAAACCTTTCTACTATCTCATACTAAATGTATGGGAGTATTTAATGTAAAGTTTTTGGATATTTTTCGTTTTATTTTTAATAAGTTATTATTGTCATTTTACTCATTAGGTAAAGTGCTTTCGATATCAGTTTAAAGTTTTTTGATATCTGTAATAGTTACGGAATAATCGCCCGTGCACACTTAACGATTACACCCGGTATATAACACCTCAAAGTATATCAACAACTTCAATTATATTTCATTGTTTTGAATCACAGTGATTCATATTGTCCGAGTTGTATTCGATGCGAGTGTATTCGATACCGCAGAATCCATAATTTAGTTTATCTGTATTCAGCCATTTGTAATCTCATGTCATGAGCATTCAATCAACCCGCCACTGCCGCAGTGCTTTCCAACCGATCCGGAAACTTCAAATTCTAACACCTTAAATGCTACTATTACACAAGTAGCTTCAACTTTGTCGAATCGTGATCTTTTTGTGAAGAACGCATAATATTCAGATGAGGAATTAAGTCGGAGTTGAAAAATATAGAAATGGCATTTCGCGGTTGCCTAAGCAGATTAGTATTATTAAGTATAATCTAAGGTTAAGTATTCCAATAATTTATTTATCTTTAATTTCCATACACAGAAACCTAGTTTACTTTGATTAGTTAACAGAATAGCTATTATGAATTTTAAAAAGTCTGATGTATTTTAGAATGTTACATTCCTTTGGTTTATAAGTTTTAAAACCAAGAAAATAACATAAATTATGTGCGGTAATCTTGGGTAATAATAATATGTATATTCTAATACTTTACTCCCTTTGCTTGATTTAAGTATTTAATTTAGGCAAATCAAGCATACCTACCTAATTATCCTTTGCCTATAATGTGCAATAAGGATAATCATTTAAAATATTCTTAAGCCAAAAACGCTACAGATATTTTATAAGTACAGACCTTTCTAAGCGTTGTTAATTCTGTAGCAATGTCCAATCTCCGGGCGTACAAAAAGAAACAGATCGGTCGAGGCATTAATGCATCAGTTACTAAACCGTCAGACGCATGCTCTTACGCATCCTTAACGCATTCATAATAAGAACAAGTCGTTCCATTTTCGAACGAATCACAAACAGAGGCATTCCATCATCCGTTACGTTTCATATTCAAATTTCTGTTTTGAAAATAGAATGTTGAGAATTGAGACTCGTGTTCAAAAGTTAAACTCCGAAACACGATTCCATGAACACGAGTATTTGACACTAACGGAAATTAGGAAATGCTTGGCGAATATTTTTTTATTTGAATATTGAATGTTTCGTTTCAAAACGAATTTCTTACTGTTTGCTGAAATATTAATGTTGACGGTCATAATCCAGAAATTCCAGAAGTTATAAAATCAATTTAAATACATTAACGATAAAAATCTAAGTAAAAAAAATATAATTTAACATTAGGATTCATGATACAAAATTTTAACAAAAGCATTGTAATGGTTATAAATAAATATCGTATCGAAAACTATAATTAACGATGGTGAACGTACAAAAAACATTGTCGTCTCCTCTCATACGTAATTAACGTCCATATTCCTTAAACACGAGAATTAACCCCAATTGAGGGATCGCTCTATTTAAATTACTTACGTACTATTCAGCTTTATGGAAGCATTTTGTCACGTCACTAGTCTTCTCGTGAGAAACAAGACGTTAATAATATTGAATGAAATCAAACGGAATATCCGTTTCGTTTAATTTGTTAGTTAACCGCTCAGTGTTTAGAAAGTTTTTGAAAAGAGTTATTCTTCGCGAACACATATTTTTCCTTTTACCTATCACATGGATCAAAAATGCAAGCTGTCAAGAATACCAAAAACGTATGTATCCTCTTTGACCAGCCAGTGTCTCTATACAAAAGTAAAATGATCATAGTTATTGATTTTAATATGGACACAATTTAAGGAAGCTCTGGTTAATTATTTTTTTAAGCAATTAAAAGGTAAACATTTTATAAAAACTTGCCAAATATTGTTGTTTGATCGAGGTCGAATGTCTACTGTCGAAATAGAGCCTCAAGTCATTTGAACTATACATTAAAAATAACTTTTGCTTTTTATTGGTAACACACCGACCTTGATTTGTAATTAAAATGTTACCGAGTTATACCTAAATTTTAAAGGTCATAACCAGAATGATTTAATCTACAAGCTTTTAAGTCCTGTTCTGAAAATGAGATTTATTTGGCGGCAAGATAACAATGGTTTCAAATTTAGAAACTAATCTTGATTCTTGAGTCGTTTCCGTACCGTGCGAATCTTTTTCAATTTCGTTCTGCTTTTCAACCGGAATAACAAGATGGATATCCGTTCCAGCCTTTTATGAGTTATAAACAATTTAGCATAAAAATATACGTTATTGTGTGCCATACAGGGTAATAAAATTATCATAAACTCGACACAATAGTAATAATCTTATATTTGAGTCCGTCCGGTCCGCCATCTTTAAAAACAATGAACGTTATTGTCTCTTCTTAATTCCATTTTTGAAAAAATAATCCATTTCGCATTTCATCCGAGAAGCTCATTGATTGTGACCGTCCAGGCAAATTCAAACCTTACATGCGTGATATAGAACGTTTTTTAGATTGAACGTACGGACAGCAGCTGGGATCTTCACGTTTGATTTGTTTAAACTAAAACGGATCTTATCTTATAGATAAAAGACTGAAAATTGTTTACTAATTGGTTAACGACAATTGCATGTGTGAGATGAGTGCGACAGCGATATGTTAGAAAGGGATACGAGAATGCACGATTCTGCAATGTGTTCGTTTATTATGATAATTATGCGACGACAAAATCGTATTATATAAAATATTAATCTTCACAATTTATGCGTTATTTGTTGCTTGTAAAACACGAACGATAAATGTTTGTTGAAAGTTTGATAAAAGGTTCGACTTTTAAAGTACAGATAATGAAGTCACGAAATGTAAAAAATAAATTCCTTTAGGAAAAGTTTTGTGTCCTGTTCGAATATTATGCAGATTTTAACCCGTTCAGTACAGACGGAGAATGTTGATCAGTATTCGGCAATATTTTACAAACTCAGTCTTCTGGGTTTAGTACTATTTAATATTACAAAAATATCGATAAGGTACTTATTAGATATTAAAAAACCATTAAAGGTTTAAGATTTTAAATTATGGTAAAAGAGAAAGCAGAGCGGAAAATGCATCATTTGCTCAAAAAATTCTGAAACTTTGTTTTATAAAACATCCAAAATTTTAGAAGGTGTAAAAAATATTTCCAAATTTAAAACACTTTTACCGATGTATACTATTTGGTCAACAACAATATTAAATTAAATAATATGTTCGAATGTTGTGTCGTTTGTATGTATATAGAGTTAGGGGAAAATTAATTTTGGAAAAATTATTTTCATATTTGCCTACGAAAGGCACTTATTAATTTTTGTGTTAAAATCTTATAATAAATTTAATATCGAAGATTACCCTATCAATAAAAGTAGATCCTTTAATTTTATTCCATAATTGAATTTGATATTAACAGTGCACCTTAACCATAATTTGTTATACAAATCTTTTAAGTACATTATAACTAATTTATGAAATCCCTGTCAACATAATGCCTACGAAAATAATAAATGTCATTTGTGACAGTTCATAAATAGTATTAAACACTAGGAATTAAATACTAACTCGACGTTATCTTATGAAATGTAAGTTGACCAGCTGATCAGTTCGAATGTAAGTGTAAATAGTAAATCAATCAATAAGTTTGCTTATTGATTCAATTTGATTGATGTGTGTAAATTCAGCATAGCATAGTTGATGTCTTAAACTGTCATAATTTAAAATTAGTATAAACAGTGTCGATCAAGGCTGTGTTCATATTGCAAGGATTTTATCAAATAATTCTCCAAACTTAAATGTCATTTCTGTTACACTCTAGTGTTGGTTTAAGAAAAAGTATTATATTTTAGTTGCTACTTCATTTTTAAGTTTCAAGAATAATTTGAATACGAGTACAAATATTATTATAATTTTGTAATAAATATAGTATTGATTTTGTAAGAATAGTTTTACAAATACAAATTTGGCTAAAATAAATTTAAACCGAATTTATTGCAATAATTTCATGGAATTATTGGCAAGAATTGATTTTAAAACTTTATTTATTAATGTTATTTACTATTGTATTTGTGTTTGTTGTCCATTCTAAATTCAAAATGTGTCAAACTAAAACCTCTCGCACACACATTCCCTCCACATCATTGTTCTTCAAACGTCAAAAATAATTATTGCGATTCTAGAAATGGAGACATCACTTGCTAGAAATAAATTGGTAATTTACAATTGTAAACAACAATTAACAAGCTTTATATGGTCTGAAGTCGTGTGACAGACGGACAGACGGCTCCCTATTATAGTTAAAGGCCTAGTCCAAATGGTATATTTAATTATTAATCTGTGACATTGATGGCGGTACTTTTGTATTGGAAATGTATCGTAAAAACCGGTGGACATGAATTAGTGAGTTTGATGAGATGCTTTTATATTGATGTTGTTTTAAAAGGTTCTGATAGATCCTTTCCACGGTTTGAACTAATCAACCCCGCCTTCAAGGTAATATTTTACTGAACATTTATTGCTACTTTTCAAGGATAATCATGTTTTAAAAAGAAGTAAGAATAAAAACAGGTCAACTTGTGTTGTGTGTTGTCAGGTCAACATGACAAAGATTATTATTTCCAAATGAAATGTAACTAATTTTTTAATTATAAGTTATAATTACTATGTAGTTTTGAAGGTTAACGTGCCTACTTAGTCTACTTACCAATATAAAAGTTTTACAAAGATAATTAATTTTTATCGAGCTGGTGTTGTAAAAATTGTGACTGAATTTATTTTTACTAATGTTTCTTCATGAAAGTTTTTACTGTATTTTTGTCTGTTATCCGTTAGACAACTTTGGGGGCCTCGTTATCTTTAAAAGGCGTTGCTGATGTAAGGATAAAAAAAATCTAAATTTTCATGGATAGGAAAATAATATGATGATGTGATGTTATTACACCACAGTACTCTAGCATTTCTGCGGATTGAAGTAAACGTCAAATTCGAGAACTACATTGATAACATCCCGCAAAGTTTACCTCGTACATACATAACATAAGGAGGCTAATCTTTCATCTACGATCTGACCTCTTAAAAATGTTAATCTCAATCAGTGAATTAGTTTTTGATACACTTTTGGAATACATTGTCTATTTTCATCCTAAAGATTTTACCTACGTTAGATCGATAATCGAGCAACATAGCCTTAACTAGGCATACGCCGGCCATAAATAAAACGACATAAGTGACAGGGTTATAAAAAATAAATCGAAATTCAAAAATCGAATTCAATTCGTCAACGGATCGTTTAGCGCGATTTGAATGAATCACGTGAGACGACCATTGTTCTTACACAATGCCGCGTACTTACACGGATCGGAGTAAATTAGGAAATGTAGTTTTTATTGAAAAGCCAACTGGAATTACAACTAGAACCGTAGAAACTAAGTAAATTGACGTATGTTGGAATTTTGTATTAACTGTTTATTTATGACGTAAAAAGTTACTAGTTATGACAATGAGAAACAATTAATAGGACCTACCTAGAAGTTCATATAATTTAATTCGAATATTTTATTTCAGCTATTATTTATTTTACTTAGCAATCATCATTATGATCGCCGTATAGTGCTTAGGTAGCTAATCAAGTTTAATTTTCGCGTATTGTAGCACGATAGTTAATAACTTTTAAATCATAAAGAAAATAATCATTTAGCGCACAAAATAGAATACTTACCAGTGGCACATAATTCTAAGCACATCTTTGTTATCTAACTTACAAGAATGAAGTGAACAAAGACAAGACACATTTTTACGCGACTGCGCCAGGAGGGTTAGGTATGTTTTTTAAGTATGTGTATGTATGTATGTATATTTCTTTGGATTTTTTGACTGTATTGAGTTTTAAAAACATTCTAAACTATTTTTTTCTTTTTAGTTTTTTACTCAGTCGGGTTTTTTTTAATAAATTTTTTACTTAGTGCACTTTACCAAATATTTTAGCCTCAGTAATATATATGGTAAATCATGCGCTTTTACCACCCAATACTGTACTCTCAGTTATATACCTATTACCTACTTACCATCGGGTAAGATTGAAGTCAACTTATTCGATTCACGTGGACCTTTTTATGTTACTTGTGGATGCTATTCATCCTTTGTCAGAAAACAACTCAAACCTGATCAAAAATAATACCGTGATTTACTTGTCAAAAAGAACCGTCAAATATGATCAAAAATATAAAACTACATAATTATGTTACGACATTTTGTATACCGGCCATCGCACGTACGATTCCAGTTAACACCGTGAGAGTATTTCAATATTGACCCTTTCAGCAAGCCGACCACGAAACGGGTATACGTCAGTAGTGGACGTGAACCTTTAGCTGTTACCTATCTCTTATCGATGATAAGGTCATAGCAACTGCAGTTTTGCGATAGGACAACATATAATATAAGTACACAAACAAGAAGATACGTACTGGTTTGTTTTATGAAAATGATTAGCTAAAACATTTTGTCAAGTATATGAGTGAGTTCATACAAAAAATAATATGGATATTCTTTCGTTTTAAATTACTTGACACTGAAATTTGTCTTTAATTCTTGTCTGTCGATTCTGAAAGGTGAGTAAGCTGAAGAAAATTAGCTATAAAATGATTCTCATCTTAAAATGTTTTTTCCTGCTTTTTTGTTTTTCAAACAATTCAAAATTGGTCTGATAAAAATATTATATTGTTCATATTATCATGGACAAAATAAGATATACATATATACCAATATTTTTACTTAAAACTATTCAGGATTACAGATTAAATTACATTAACACTGGCATTGTAATCAAACATTTCTCCTTTTGTATTGTTTTACGAAGAAAAAATGCGTTTTTATTTATATAACAATCACGTTCGACTCACATTGATTGTTTGGAGTGTGACGTCACCTCCGGTGGCTGATAAGGTTCGCTTCCGGTCAAAATCCTCGAACGGTTGACCGAATGAACCAACCGGGACCTTATCCGTGGTTAACCAAAATCGGGATTTGAGTAGCGCGAGCGGTTAAAATTTTAACAAACGATGGAATGGATTTGGTACTGTGTTATCGAAGAAAAGTTTACCTTAGTATTCCATAGTCGACTAAGAAAGTTACTAATATTTTAAGAGATAGGAATAGAAAAGCGTGATATGGGGATAATTACTACTGGATACTTAAAGTAAGATGCGCCCAACAATTTTTATTCCTAGAATTATAACATTTTAAGGTAAGAATCATTACCATTGTAATGATTAAAATAAAATCGTTTCACTACAACCACTTCTATCTTCTTCTTTTTTACACAAGTTAATGCCTGACCACAATACCACCTGGTAAGTAAGGATGGTAAGTGGAGATGTGGTCCAAAGTGGTGAGCACATTAACTTAGTAAAAGCCTATTCACTCTTTTCTTGAAAACATCCACGTCATAGGCAGGCAGGAACGGAGCTTCACAGAATACGTCATTACGCTTCTCAGATCTCTATTACTCTTCATCCGTATCTAATATCCAAAATTAATATTACAGTTACTGGTCAACTAAACTAATCAACAAGATATGAGGGTGATTACTGTGCGATCCAAACACGAAATAAACTACGGCGCTGCTTTGGATTTATGTCTGTGGATTTGCCGAATAAGATTTTGAGTCGCTCATCAAATAATCAAAAAATGCAGTTAAATCTCATTCGCTTAAATAAATAAAAATTCTAACATTTATTATGCCAGTTCCATAATACATATTACCATATTATACTTACACAAAATAATTTTATTGATTTTATTATGGTTTACTTTTGATAACTTGGTGCGTGAAATAAAAAGCAATTGAGGCGTTTTATTACTAACAAATGCAATCTTCCAGTGCCAAATTACTGTGATGTGGTTCAAAGAATCTGTTTACAGCATGACTGCTTGTTTGAACATGAGTCACACCACCCTAATAGGAAAACTTTTAGATTTCCGACAATTACAGTGATGGGATTTAATTCATCTAATGGACTCATTGCTGCGAGTCCTAGGATGAGTTTATTCGGTGATTCAATTGTAAAAAATAAAAAAATTATTTGTATCTAATTAAAGTGTATTTATGTCATGTTTTGTAGTGAAAAAATATTTTGAGAAATTGATTCAACCGTAGATAATGTTTGTATTTAAAGCTGTGTAATGCCGCTTACCTATGGTACCGGGTGTCGTGATAATTTTAACTATTCAAAGCGTTCAAAGTCTATGTAGCACTAAGGTTCGCCTAATTTGTAGTGATAATTTTAGAGATAATCCTATTTTTTTATGGAAAATACCGGCAAAGGAGCTGTTGATTTACCTCATGGTAAGTGGCTATCATCGCCAATGGACATCAGCGACACCAAAGGCATCACTGATGCGTTACCGGCCAAACTAAGAACACAGAGGAAATGTTTGCGTGATCGCTAAAAGCTGCAATTCTAGACGTTGCTGAAACAAATGCTTAAGTATCTTATTTGTGCTTTGACAGCTGCTATCCACGTGATAAAAAAGGCATTATATCTTGCTTCGGAACATATTTACCTATAGCTTATTTAACAATTGTTCTGCCAGTGTTCGAAATTCTATCCCAATTTGTGAAAAAACACTAAAAAAACTGTTCAATTATAATGATATAAAAACAGCTTTTCAATTAGCTACCAATCAAACAAAAAAAATCTCATCCCTTTTTTGATAAACATAGGGAAATTACAATTGTAATCAATAATTTCCCACACTTGCGCAAATTGACTACAACTTGTATGTGTTAGTACTAATAAACTTCAGAGTAAATATCAATTTTTGTACCTAAATGCACCCATTATCATCACAAAAGCGCTCATAGCCCTGCGGCTTGCGTCGATCCCAAGTGATCGACAAAGTTAAGCAACAGCGGGCGCGTTCGGTAGTTGGATGGGTGACCGCTAGTGGCAAAAAATTCTTGAGCATTTTCGTGCACATAAACGTCCTTAAGGGCACATAAAGCCGTCGCCCGTCGGTCCCGGTTGTTATTATAACAGTCGTTAAGCCATGTCGGAGGCTCTCGGGCGGTTTGAAAACTTCCAACACTCGGGATGGCCACTAACCCCTTCACCAATCCGCACTGGAGAAGCGTGGTGGAGTATGCTCTAGGCCTCCTCAAGAGGAGAGACCCGTGCCCAGTAGTGGCCCATTAATGGGTTGAAGCCAGCCATCATCACAAAATAAAAATAAAAACTCTAGAGCTTAGCAATTTACGAAATAGTTTTTTAGCTGTGCACCTACACGTACACTTTTTAAAGATTGAAGATACTATTTTACCTGTTTAAAATATGACTTAGTATTGATTTCACCTATTGTACAGTGCGATAATGATACAAAGCATTCGATCATCAGTTTTTTGTTAATTTAAATTTAGAGTTTATTCAACAAATTTTATACCTAAAACATCTAAGATCGTTTAACAGTAAAAACTCGCTAATAATATGTGATTTTCCTCAAAATTTGTAAGGTGTAAAAACTTTGACGAGTTGTATTTATAGGAAAACTTTAATGTTACATGGAATCGTAATAACAAAAAGAATCAATCTTAGAATCTAAGTTTTTTGTGATAAGTAATGAATTGAAATATAGGCACTTCACTATTGTTTAAGTCTAAGAAACAATCGAATTAAGTTTTCGATTTTTTTGGCTCTTAAGTGGCTTGGTTTGGGCTTTATGTACCCTTTTCTATTTCTCAATTTTTCTTTTCTTGTATCAAAGATTTGTGTTTATTATATGAAGGGGAAAATACTTTATAAAGTATTGACATTATAACTGACAAATACCAACGCATCCTTCGCTTATGCCCCAAATTAGATTCACTAACGGATACTTAAATCGCTCCTTAGTACAGAATTTGTATGGAGATTCTTTACTAAGCGATTAAAGTAACCGTTAGTGACTCTGAGTTGGGGCGATAGGTACTTAAGCTTTAATCTTCACCGCTACAAAAGTCACATTACTTTGGATGTTAAATTTTCTTACATCTTTTACGTCTCAATTCAGAGGCTATAAATCGCTCCTTAGTAAATAATCACCATACAAATTCTGTACTAAGGAGCGATTTAAGTAACCGTTAGTGACTAAATTGGAGCGTTAGCTTATAACGTTAAACTCATCTTAACGTCGATTATCTTTAAAAAATATTTCTTTAAAAAACCTTACCTCAATACTTTAAAACTCTACATGTCTCTACATAGAGTCTTGCTTCTAACAGTACAGTTTTAAAGCAACTTTCTGCCCTCGGGCCCTTACTCTACTTTTCTCTAATTACTCACCTGTCAAACTCAGTAGCGTTATAATTACTGTATGTAGTCGACTATTTACTAAAATAACTTAAATTGTAACGAGTTGATACTTCAGTATAACTTAACGAATACTAAAGCCACTCTATCTTATAGAATGTAACTAGATACGTTAAGTTACTTTAATAATAGATTAGTTTGTTATTAAATCTAAGATCTAAGAATCCGCATTTTTTTTAATTTTACACAATATTAAACCGAAGAAAAATATACGTAAGCACTGACAACCTAAATACTATTTTCAGAGTTTCCCAGTGTTTTGTTAAATTTTACAAATACCTATGCACTATAAGACACCGCCTTATATTTGACTGAGGAAGATAACTACCGTGCTGGATGACGTAATTCCTGTATTTACAAGCTACCACGCCCATCCACGTCAAAAACCATGCTGTTTTTGTTTTCCTGTCCGGAAGTTACTGGCAGAAAACAGCATGGTTTTTGACATGGATGGGCGTGGTAGCTTATAAATCTGATCTAACTATAATTTCATCTGATCTGACTATAATTTTTACATAATCTAATCTTTTAACGTTACAAACCCTAAAAAGGTCTACATCATGTGGCAAACAGGCCTTGCCAGCCAGCTTCAGCCGCTGCGGCGAGCCTTAAAACCACCTGCTCCTCAGCTCGCGGGCCGCTCGCCCCTCCACGCCTACGTGGGTTTACATTACACTCTGGAGTATGACAGACAAGACTACGTGGAGTCGATTTTGCAAAGATTCGTTACTGTCACTAACATTAACGTTAACATTCGGCCAAACGACAAATATTTGGAATTTTCCAAAAATGTATAATATAATACAAACGAAGTAGATTTCTAAATTATATTAAACTTTACTTATAGATTTTAAATATTATACTACCTTATATTATACTAATTGTATATTAGTTCATATGTGTATTATATAAAATGTTTGTCAGACCAAGTAAAAATAGGAAATATGAAATTATATCAATTAATCGTTACATCATTTCAAATGATCGTTACTACTTATGTTATTCTATCAACTGTTACGCACCCAAGAAAAGGAGGTAGTTAGGTCTAACCTCAGATCAATAAAAAAGGGTCTAACAAACTTTATTATTTTCTCTCTAGCATACCTAGGAAGGTATTAGCTATAATTGCTACCTTCCAGTTCTGACTCTTTTATTTTCTAATGATAATTTAACCTATTTTATTGTTTTATTTTTATTAACTTATACTGTTATACAACTACCTAGTTTAATTTTATTTGAAAATAAACAAAATTTAGTAAGGTAGGTTAATTTAAAGGAATACTGAAATATTGCAAAAGCAGATTGTTACATATCGAAGGGTGCAAAGTAAAAATAATTATCTACAAAACAGCTATTTTGCAAATATTTTTTTTGCACCCGTCGATATTTTTCCTATGAACGTAGGTAAGTAAATATAACTAGAAGTCTAATAATGGCATTACCTACCAAAGGCATGCATCATATGTTTATATAACCTTTCAAATCACAAAATAAAGGTATAACATACCTATTAAAGATTTCGAAACATAACATCAGACAAAAGCGCAATCTAAGCCAAAATCAAACAAGTGTCACTGGATTTGAACCCTGTACCGTTCTCGTGATTCCTTAACCCACGACCTCAGCGCAGACTATCAGCCGTATCTGATGCTGATGCTTGGAGATAAGCATACATACCTACTTTATACCATGTGTCTGTTTCTTATAATATTAGTACATTTAAATATTAAATACCTATCATTAATATTATAAAATATCGCACCCTCAGTGGAAAAGAAGCATAAATCGTGTTACTTTGAATTTCAGTTATTAATATGATTTCTATTTGGATTTATTTCTATTTGGTTAGCTGGTAGAAAATGCAGTTAGCTTTAAGCTCGCCATTTGTACCTACTATATTTTATATTGTGGTCAATAAAGTTTATGTAAATAAATAAATGATTGTAAAGAGAGACAAAAGTTATGCTCATTTTAATTTTTATCATTAATCTTGACTGTTTTTGACTGTTTTACTTACTGATATTTTAACAGTTTTTAATGATCTCCTGTAAAACTGAAATTTTCATCTTATGCCTTTATTCTACTGAAGGTACGATTTATTTGTAATATAGTACTGTAATTAGGTGTCTTAATTATGAATTTGCACATTAAATGAAAATTAATACGATTTACCCAATATATTATATTTTTCTATAAAAAATAAGTTCGGTCACACAATCCACGCAGGTTATTCACTACCGGTAAAATCATAAACAATAAACCATGAATAGGGGATAAACATTTTTTTTGTCCATCCCGGGAATCAAACCTGGGATTTAATCAGCAAATTCAAACTGTAAACAGTTACTATTGTTAGTTATAAGTAGCAAACAGGAATTAAATTAAACATTCTTCTATTTTAATAAATTAAACAACAGCTAAAAAAATAAGTTTCAGCTGAAATTACTCCGAACATTAACAATACAGTAAGTAAAATAATTATTATAATTAATCTTACCTTAAACTAAGACATCCAAAAGTGAACAGAAGATCATTTAAATAATAACTGCGGCCATACACAATGTCACTAATGTTTCCCACGATAATCCAATGTCCACACACAAAAAATAAAAACACACACACAGTCAAATAAAAAGTTTGTACAAAGTTTCTATTTACAATATCTGAAATAAAAGTTTATCAGCGCGCGGAAAACCTCGAGCATACGAACTCAAAATACGACGAAAAATACGACAGTCGCGCGCGATTTACTCACGCGACTGAAAAAATTGCTACAACTACGTAAGACTTGGAAACTAAATCAAAATACTCGATAGGAGAGGGACGAGTCAACCGAGGCCCCACCCAACCCCCACCACAGGCCGATACGCAAAAACATTCGTAAAAACCACGCACGGCTCTCCGCGAAATTATCAATAATTTTTATATCCGACCAAAATTAAATCGTAGACTTATTCGAACATTTCGAACGTAGAACAATTAACGAGTCGCACAATGTATTTCAATTCCGACATTCGAATATTTAAAACAAGCCACAGTTTAAACTGTACGAATCAAAACAAACATCGAGTGGAGTGGTGTTATTGAAAATAATCGATTCTGTGAATCGCGTTCGAACTTCGAATCTGCACAGCACTGTTTTTGACAGTTCGTCATCGAGTTTTCCCGCGCCCTGTAATATTATAGTTTTAAATTACGAATGCTCGTGGAGCGACCGCGCCGTGCAGCCGACCGGCTACGAATACCGAGTCGGGTGCAAGAACGCTCGGCAATCGCTTTTTTTCTGCCAAAAAACGCGCTAAGAAAAGGGTCTTTAGTATAGGGTTAACTGTAAGGTCGGACGGAGATGTTTTTATGCTTCGATGCGAAACTGGAGCAGGAATAAACGGGATATGACCTTCGACCGATCGTGTTTACTGAGCATTTCTTACAAAGTCATTTTTATCAGCTTAGCATCAGAACTTAGATCTACCGTCTTTTATTTGGAAAATCTGTTTCCTGAAACTGAGGTCAGATCTTGCATGGATTTTTTTGAGGATATATGCGTGTTGAAAACTAATTTTCCTTGGGCTGCCAAGGAAAATCCATGGACCTAACCTGTTTATGCGTAAAATCTCTCATTATTTCAAAGGATACTTTTTCAATTAAAAGAGTTTCATTAATATTTTTGAAAACTTATTACTAAAGGTGAATTAAAAGCTTTTTTTAATCAAGGAGTAGGTTTTTAAACCAACGTTTACATTATAGAAAAAGAATTCTAGGTAGGTAATTGAGAGTTAAGTGAACCATAACAACCTCCATTTATTCTTAGGTTCCAGTAAGATTTCCAGTCAGGTTGATGTATCCGATTTTTTCTCTATGCCACCCCTCAATAGAATCATAGAAGTTAGGTAGTACCTAAAGATGCGCTGAATATTCGGCCGAATATTCGTATTCGCTTGGTTTAACGGCGTATTCGGCGCATCTCTAGTAGGTAAGTAAGCTCAGCACAGTCTAAGATAAATCAGCATTATTTATTTTTATATTTGGTTAATAGTTTCTTAGGTAAATATGATAATTTATGAAGTAGGTAAGTAAAATCATTAAAAATGGTAAACTTAATTTGCATATCTGTATGTGTAAGTGATTGACTGATGTGTCAACGCACAGGCCAACCCCTTAGGGCTAGAAACTTAAAATTTCACACACCTATTCCTCAGTGTTGCCAAGTTAGCCACTGTTTGGCTAGATCTGGCTACATATTTAGCCACAATTTTAGCAACTCATGATTTGACAAGCTAATAATTACTTGTTATTAGCTAATAATTACTTGTTATTAGCTTGTCAAGTCATGAGTTGCTAAAATTGTGGCTAAATATGAAGCCAGATCTAGCCAAACAGTGGCTAACTTGGCAACACTACTATTCCTCTTATTACGTAGACATCCACTGAGGAAGGATTTTTCAAAATTCAACCCGCAAGGGGGTGAAATAGGGGATAAAATTGTATATTTTGCAGAACAACGTCTGCTGGGTCAGCTAGTTAAGTATATTATAATATTAGCTTTCTGTACTCCTTCTCTATTTAAACTCTAACTGAGCCAAATTTCATACTCCTCCATACTGCCAACAATTATGCAATAGGTATGTAGGTAAACTTAATCCCTAAGCTTAATCCTATTTCCACCACTTAAACCTGTCGTGAGATTATCATAGCATAAGATAAGCGAAGAAATTAATTCGTTTTTGAAATTCATGATACCTAGTTACTTGAAATCTCAAAAATGCTCAAATATGGTCAGTAATAAAAGTTGTTATTATACTTATTATTTATATTTATTATTATTACTTAGCAACGTTGCGATTTAAAAGGATGATCCATGAATTTTGGCAATATAGCAAATTATAACAGGATTAATGATTCGTTAAAGTAATCACTTAAATAGTACCAGAGTAAGTCGTAGGTACTCGCCTACCGCACTGAATTTTTGCAAAGTTTTCATTAGCTAGGGTTTCGAAGT
Organism: Thymelicus lineola; assembly: GCA_963932265.1. Lineage (NCBI taxonomy): Eukaryota > Metazoa > Arthropoda > Insecta > Lepidoptera > Hesperiidae > Thymelicus > Thymelicus lineola. Next base: position 6,929,126 of record OZ010707.1, on the reverse strand, counting down.
AAAATCGGGACCCTTACTAGAAAGCTGTAATTTGGGATAGATATACAATATACATATTTATTATTTATTTTTATATTTATTAAAACTCCAAAATCGTAGAATAAAATATTGAAAAATATTTGTTTTCAGGGTACCTCCCCTACAGGTGATGTTAGGATGAATTTTTTTTTCGGTACGTACCCCATAGTGTGACATAAAGACCATTTTTGGAGTTAGGGATTTGTTTTCGTGTGCTAATTTTGGTTAAGGTCAAGGGGATACCCCTTCCCGCCGGCTAAACGGTTGGAGCTGGACAAGTGAAAAAATTCTCAAAAATAGGTTTAAATATGATGCATTTACAAAGAAAACTATCACGGCTATGTTAGGGTAAGTATTATAATTAATGAGTATAACACTGCATAAACATCTGTTGTTATTCTTAATACGACTTAGGATATAGGTAAAGTAACCATATATATTTAGATAGGGACATATTTTATATATATTTATACAATAAAAAAGGTCATCGGGCGTCTATTTGTCTACAATAATTACTATTTATATATTAGCTAAATCGGTTCAGCGCTTAGACTTATAAAAAAAGCTCATAGGGCGTAATCCCGTAGTTTAAATAAATTGGATGTAAACATTGAAGTATAATTTAAAATACCCTAAAAATCTCCACCAATCGCACTGGAGCAGCGTGGTGCAGTATGCTCTAGGCCTCCTCGAAAGTAGTGGACATTAATGGCCAACTCTAAAAATTACAACAATTTTCCCTTAGGATACGACATAGGTAACTTTACCATAATTAGTGATTTTAAAGTTAACGCAGGATACAATATAATTCCATATTTTATAGGAAGTACTTACTTATCCGTGATAGCCTAGTGGTTAGAACGTTGGTCTCCCGAACGCGGGGGCCCGGGTTCAAATCCTGGCACGCACCTCTAATTTTCAAATATTATGTGCGTATTACAAGTTAATTATCACTTGCTTCGGTGAAGGAAAACATCGTGAGGAAACCTGCACACCTGAGAGTTCTCCATAATGTTCTCGAAGGTGTGTGAAGTCTACCAATCCGCACTTGGCCAGCGTGGTAGACTATGGCCTGTATCCCTCACATTGTGAGAGGAGACCCCGAGCCCAGCAGTGGGACAATTATGGGTTGTTGCTTTTTTACTTATCCTTATCGTCAAAACCTGCTAAAATATTACGGAAGTTAACACGTTCAATGCGTTCCAAGAACACTTTATGTGCGTGGTAATTGAATTATTAACTAGGTAAGTATGTTTTTGTTTATTTTATTTTATTACCATTGCAAATTCTTGTTAGATGACGCGATTATCCAGTAGTGGGTATGTAACATGTGTACTGGTTTCATTGAAGTATTATTACTAGCGTATAGAACCGAACCCGCGAACACCATGTATGTCTCAATGTATTGGCGCCACGTAGCTTCAATCTTCAATGGATTCGTTCGATTTTGAAAGGAGAACCGGGGCTCAATTTTGAAAATCGAACCTCCCGGGCGGGACACGCATTTTATTCAAGATGTCTGTTCTATGACATTATACTTCAATGTTAGATGACGTGTTTAATCAGTAGTGAGTATTGTAATATGTGTACTGGTTTAACTTTTTTGCACTGAAACACAAAAAGTGTGTATTGTTGAACTCCCAATGTTGTCATTACTGTCTAAAGAACATTGATATAAAGAACTAGATACCCCGTTATCCGGCGTGTTCCACTACGCTAAAAAAAAATCTGCTAAGAATAACAGATCAGTGTTTGTTTGACGTTGACGTTGATGCGCCATCTTTACATATTATCCTTAAATAATTCCCATACAACATGGGAAAAGGGTTAAATCGACTTTATCAATGGACTGAATGTGCCTAATGCATTGTTATAGTGGTCTCAAACCACCATCAGCTTATTGCTTTTAGAATGAAACCATTTTGAGGCATGTCGGTTGGATGGTTTTAGAGTCTAGTAAGGACATCCGTACATACATTTTTTGTGTATTATATAGATCTTATGTTACGTTTGTTTGAGTGTTTTAAACGTGTGAACGAGCTGATGATAATCCTGGTGGTAAGCCACCGTCGCCCATGGACATTAGTAACACCAAACTCATCACCGAAGCGTTGCTGGAGAAAGAAGAGAGTGAAAGAATGAACTGGCCCCGAAGCCCCCAGCCGAAACACCACGTTTTGTTCAAGGACCAGCGCACCTATTATGAACTTTTATAAAACCATTCATGTTCCAGGCAACTCATTTGTCGAGCTTAGAACGACGTATGATTGGCTAAAAAGTGTCACGTGATCTCCTTGGTAATATGAATTTGACGTTTACACTGGAACATGGCTGGAATTAAGAGTTCATAGCAACTCTTGCTTGAATGTCGATATGTATGATCGCAACACAAATCGTTTGGCGGCTGTGGTGGCTTACTGAAGCAAGACGATCAACCGACATGAGTGGAAGAGTTCGATTTCTGTACCTTTGTTTTTTTCGAGGGGGAAATCTTCGATAAGCTCAAAATAATGTAAAATTTCATTGTGTTGATTAAATATTAGCTAGTTTATTTTGATAAGTGGGAGTGTTATTATATTATAGGTCTATCAAAATATATTATATTTAATCTGTATGCTCTTATATTTATGAGCTGTTCATTTTTCTTCTAAATGTGAAATAAAACAATTGCACGTTGCGAACATCTTGTTTCAATAGGTTACCCGAACCCCAGATTGCGGGTTATATAGAATTTTTATCTAGTAAAACCCCCTCGTCAGCCATCCGCTGCATAAGGCGAGGCTCAGGGATCTCTCATGAACGCACCATTGCTCGACTTCTGTACCTACATAGTTTTCCACGTTTGCTTCAGCGATGGGAAACATCCCGAGGATGAATTTGCATACAGATACTGAAGTATAATGTCATAAAACAGACATCTCGAACAAAATGTGTGTCGCGCCCGGGAGGTTCGATTTTCAAAATTGAGCCCCGGTTCTCCTTTCAAAATCGAACGATCCATTGAAGATTGAATCCACGTAGCGCCAATGCATTGGGACATACATGGTGTTCGCGGTGTCGGTACTATACTAGTAATAATACTTCAGTGCATACAGACGAGAGTTTCTTATAAATCAAAGGTGTACGAAGTCTGGCAATCAGCATTTATCCGCGCGACTTAACCCTTCGTTGCGAGAGGAGATCCATGGATAGTTGTTGAGTCATCCAGCCATCCAACCCCCGACTGCTTTCGATTACGATCGAGTAACGTAATTCGCAATAAATCCACAGCCGCGATTATTCAAGAGAAGCAACGCAATGACGGACGCGACGCGTTACGTCTGCGCAAAAATAACCTGTGACATTTTCGCGCCTAAACTCCCAATCAAACCGCGCCTAATTATAAATAATGCAACCAGAATTCTTGAACACAAAGATAGCGACACATTGTGAAAGATTTAACGCTGTATTGGCGTGGTGGAGCTGGGCTAGCTTGTGATCGTTGATTTGTTATTTTTGTAAGGATGGTTTTAGTTACATAGTATTTTTGATGTTATACATACTTCTTTAGGCGCACGTTATGAAATAAATGGAAAAAATGATGAGAGTGAAATTTTGAGATTTGTTACACGGACGGTGACACAAAAACGACGGTGACGTAAAACATATTTTTAGAATATTGTTTTCGTATATTGTTTTTTTAATCCAGTTTTTTTATTATTGTTTTATTTTGAAAAATTATTTTGAAAATTATTTTTTGAAATTAAATTTTGAATTTTAAATTGTTTTTATTCACGCCAAAGAAGTATAACTTCTCACGCACGTACATAAGTCCACGTTTATGTTTTTTTATTCATTTGTTAACTGTAAATAAATATAAACATTGAACTTACTTGCATTGTATGAATTATCATTTTAATATATTTTATGAAATTTATCGAAATACTTAAATTAGTTCTTGTAAGCATGGTTTCCTGACATAATGCGATTTTGGCGGAAATGAGCGATGTACAGTAGGTGCCAACGACAAAAGTAAACTTCATCAGGGAAGTGTATTGTTCCTTGTTCACTGTAAGTACCTTGTTCTCACCGCTAACCGTAATGTGGATTGTATATTACCTTTATACAATACATCTTACATTACCTACTGTAATACTAAGTATCCTTAACTAAGTACCTATTTAAAGTATTTTAGACCTACCGACGCGACGTGTTAATACACTGTGATTCACCGATCTCTCGTGGGCCTTTCCCACTATTTATTTATTTTAACTTTTTATTAAGGCAACAATTTGTACAGGCCCATATTATGTTAGTAAGACTTAGTAACTAGGGGATAGTAACATAGCAATAATACCGTAATCTAAAACAAAATAAATTACATTATAATAACACTACAAACACAAAACATACCTATTTAAAAAGCAACAGTCTACAATATAATTAATGGAGACATTATCCAGTGTGAGAGGAATGGAGAGTCCCATCTGCCAGATAATGACTTCAGGAGCCTTTTGGAACTGCTTCGAAAGCGCCTCCTCCGCGATGCACAATCTTTTTCGGATGATGCCATGGAAGCCATCAGTATTTCCCTTAGCGAATATGTTTAACTATAAATAAGTATATTTTCTTTGAACGAGTTGTATTTAAGTAAACTATTTTACAGAGTAATTTTATCGTAATTTTTAATTTAAAAATTAAGTAATTTTGTATTGTAATATGTGTAATACTTACTAATACCTATATCATTATATGTATAATCAGTGACGTAGCATGTTCTTCAGGCGTCTACAGTTTATGAAAGAAGCCCGGTGCACACTGAAACATAATAAAAGGTTGCAACCATAAAGGACGTTCATAAAGATAATTATATTAAACGAATGTTCCCGCGCGGAACAAAAGATTTATTTATGCCCCCAGTAGTCCACCGCCCTTATTAATTTATGATACCTTACATGTGTGGGTGAAATTGCGTTTGAAACAATATAGGCGATTCCTTTTTGAATCCAAAAGCCAAGCGAAAATCGATCTTATTGCTTTAAACTAAGATCTATGCAAGATTGTTAGTAAGGGACAAAGAACCAATTTGTTGGTCGAATAAATTTTAATGACTATTTTAAAATTGAAAATCGATTTAATGTCGTCCTTATGGCTCTTACCCTAGAGTTGTAGTTTATGTATTTTGTTGACAAAATAAGGTGGCATTGTACGCTGTATGAGTAGTTTTGTAGTGGAATAGTTATAGCCTGATAGATTTAAGATGGTCATTTAGTCGGTGGATTAGTGAGTAGTGTAGCTACATTTTTGTTGGTTGGTTAACATTTTGTTTTGACACATTTTGATGTGGGTCCATTTGATAGGGCAGGATATTAAAAAAGTTTCCTCGTTAAAAATATTTTTAGCGATTACAATATTTGACGTCGTGGCGTTGTTCGGAATTTTCCTTTACTCAAAGGTACCTATTGTGCCACTAGAAACCTAGTGGCTGTTACTTTTTAGGAGAAATAATTCTTAACAAAAAATAACCGATTTTAAAATTCGGGATAACTCAAAAACTACTAGTCAGGTCTCGCTCAAATTTAAGTGGGATTATATGACAAGCACCAGCTTTCGATTAAAAAAAGAATCATCTAGATCGGTTCACCCAGTCGAAAGTGCTGAGCCTTCTGAGGTAAGTAACATACATAAAAAAATTAAAAAATATAGTCAAATTGAATACCTCTTCCTTTTTTGAAGTCGGTTAATAATATATAGTATTAATTCATAAGAATGATAGCTCTTTCGCAGATTCTGCACGGGGAAGGATAATAATTGTCAACTAGGATGGATGGAATCCTGAGTAAACTTCTCAGACGTAAATTTTATGTTATAAGGGTTTAAGCTTCATGTATCCTTGAATCGCCATCTTCCTCTTCAACTTGTTTCTTTTGTACATTAATGGAAAAAGCAATGGTACTAGAATGATTATATTTCAGTAGTAGATACTGTAGACCTTGAAATACTTAGGACTTGAAGCCCTGACTTGTGTCGATCCTTAGTGACCGGCAAAAACGGTCACTAGTTAGATGGGTGACCACTAGTGGCAAACATTAATTTTTTTTATAGCCTGAAGGGCAGACGAAAAAGCATACGGGCCACCTGATGGTAAGTGGTTACCGTCGCCTATGGACATGAGCAATGCTAGAGGAATCGCCAATGCAACGCCGGCCCTGAAGGAGAACTCTATTTACACCTTTTTTGAAGAACCTAATGTCATAGCGCTCCGGGAATACCTTAGAAAGAAGCTCATTCCACAGTTTGCACGTACGTGGCAAAAAAGTGGCATTAATAGACTGCTTTCATACTACGGAGGGCACTTAAAGCCGTCGGTCCAGATAACAGTCGGTAAGCCATGTCGGAAGCCCTCGGCATGAAAAGTTCCGACACTTGGATTGGCCACTAACCCGTCCATAAGTCCGCTTTGGAGCAGCGTGGTGGAGTATGTTCTAGGCCTCCTCAAGAGGAGAGACATGTGCTCAGTAGTTGGTCATTCATGGTTGAAGCCGATACTTGTATAGTTGGGTCCTCATTGTGACGCTTGAAAGGAAAAATTTACTAACCGATATTGAGGTAACTTTACAGGAGAGCAGTTTAAAGTTGAATTTTTAGAAAAGTTGTTGTGCCACAATATGGATGATAAAATAAGGATTCCAAAACTATATCGATTTCAAAAATATATTGTTTTTTTTTTAAATTACAACTTTAAACTGCTCTCCTGTAAAGTTAGCTCAATGTCGCTTAGTCAATTTTTCCTTTCAAGCGTCGATAGACTTCTTTTTTGGTTGAATTCTTTCGATATGGCGACGAGACTTGCGTCACCGACTGGTAGTCTTGAATTTGATAGCTAGTGGTGACTTATGTCTATTAATGAATATCTAATCTAGAGTCATTTTACATGTATTGGTAACATACATAAGGGACGATAGTTGCGATTTGCGTTACAATTGCAATACCTTTCCCCGTATGTTTCTGCCGTACGTATATTTCTGCAAGTCGTTCGAATAATAATCTCCTACGTGTGTGTACGATCGAGTGATACACTCCACACATGAGTTGTTGGTCGTGTTAACAATAAATCATATGAATGTATTTGTGATCGCGAGCTGCGAGGGTGGTGCTGTGTTGTGTCGATTGTCGATTGTCGATAAATTGCATGGCTTGCGACAGCTGTAGCGAGTCTTGGCTTTGGTTGTTAGCTAATAGTATATTTATTAATAAACAAACTTTGTAATGGTTGTAATTACCTAAATAAGTAAACGGGTACTCAGTACTCGCCGTAGGTCCCGGTTGTTATCATAAGATAACAGTCGTTAGGCTATCGGGCGGTTTGAAAACTTTCGACACTCGGGTTGGCCACTAACCCCTCCACCAATCCGCACTGGAGTAGCGTGGTGGAGTATGCTCTAGGCCTCCTCAAGAGGAGAGGCCCGTGCCCAGTAGTGGGTCATTAATGGGTGTAAGTCATACAGAGTGTTATATCCTAATAGAGTTGTGCGCTGGTGCCGCTAGATGGCGCCTTGCTTAATCTAGTTCATTCTATCTTCTATTCGATTATTCTATTATTCGATTATTATTCCAGTTCATTCACTACTTGCTTTGTTCGGTACAGATCAGTCTACACTCGGAGCTCGGAGCATATAGTTGTGTCCCTTCAGTGTCGTGCCTACTTACAGTGAATATTATACATATCTGACATATTTATTTACATTATTGAATTCAATTAGCAATATTTCTTTGTTTTTCTTTTTCTTTTTGCCGCTTATCGTGTTTTTTTCTTTTTGGCCTAATGTTTAGCTGATAGAGAATGCACTAGCATTAACACCTTATCGTTTTTCAGCCATTTATAGTAATCAAATCGTTCATAAACTGATCGCACATCACTACACGCCTTTCATGTGTGCGTGTGTAACAACAAGCTACCGCTGTGTGCGTATCGTGTTGCATTTCTTTCTCGTATTGTAATTTATTGGTCTGTAACGAAGTTAATTATTGCGATTTTTGTATTAAACGTTGGAAATTATTTTTAGCCTTGCATATGGTGGAGTCGTGAGCTTTTTACCAAGAAACGAAGCGAAACTTTTTGTATCAATACTTACTACACGAATATTTATCGAGGCTTGTGGAATAAATTAATTGATATTTACGGAAATATTCGTTTGTAATATTTCATCTTTTTAGAGGAACCGATGTCTGAACGTTTTTGTGACAACGCTGTTATGTGACTTGAGACTTCAAATGTTTTTGATTATTAATTTAGTATTGATTTTTTGTTGGTTTTTAGATATTTATTCTCATTAAGGATTTACAAATTCACTTAACATGAGAATATTAAAGGATGGATTAAAGGAACAAAAACCATGCTGTTTTCTGCCAGTAACTTCCGGACAGAAAAAAGCGGCATGGTTTTTGACGTGGATGGGCGTGGTAGCTTGTAAAAACAGGAATTACGTAATCCAGCACGGTATTTTTCTTCCTCAGTCACAAGGCGGTAAGTTATCTACATTATTTATTGATCTGTGGTTTAATTTGCCCTATTGGGGTGGCTTAGAATACTGACCCCAATCCCATGCCAACATACTAGGGTATCATAAGAGAATTTACATAATTATATAGTCCACTAGTCCTTCCCAGGACTAGTAGACCTACATCTGTTTCCGGCAGCATAGAATCAAAAATCGGGCAAGTGCGTGTCAGGCCATGCGCAATATAGGGTTCCGCTACATTACTCATTAACTACTTACGCTAATATAGCCTTGATAGTTTTCCTTGTATATTAATCATAATATAACCTATTTTTGAGAATTTTTCACTTGTCCAACTCCCGTTTAGCCAGTACACGACAGGACAGTACACGACAGGACAGGACACGACTCTAACCAAAATTAGCACTTTAAAGCCAAATATTTCGCATACGAACCCCTAAATTCAAAAATGGTCTTACAATTAGAAAATCTATAATATTTTTATTTTTGATATAATCTTTGTCAAGTACTCGATTGCCTGTTATAAGAGGAAAACGTTTATGTGATTGCCTGATTTTTATGGGTCCACTAGGACACAAGAAAAGGTACAGGGTGGTGGGGATTTAAATATGTATTTATTTATTATTTAATAGGCACTTTTTTATGTATCACTATCGTTCAATATGATAATTAAATATCATTTCTTAATATCACGAAATGAACTTTATAAATAATCTTAAAAATAACGCTTAAAATTCTTTTCCGCAACCTCACTATCCCACGCGAAAAAACCTAAGTCGTTTCCAACGTAAAAATTCGAGCTTCTTCAAAAATCGCGATAAAAAAACACAAAAGAGTAACCGGATCGGATTTCCAAAATACACAGGGTTAACCCGGATCACAGTATGTCGAGACCTCATCAGGCTGGGGTCACACTTTTATCATTTTTACGTGTTTTCACAAAAAAGAATAATGATAGCACTTTCAAATGATTCACTTTTTAATTCCCGCGGAGCGTAAAAGAGATAACCCTAAAATTTTGGGGTGATTCGTGGGAAATAGCACTACAGATGGGGTCGCAAAGGCCACCAATTTCTAAAGAAGATTCAAGGTTAATCTACATTAAATATTTTTTTGTGTTTGATATATCAGTTGAAGTTGCTATGATTTAAGTTTTGCAAATGAGTTTTGTCTTTATGCAGACGCTATGGGAAGACTTTTGTATTATATTATCACACCATCTTATGTTTTAGGATTACGTCAGTGATGTTAAGGTACTTTAGGTTATGTGTTATGCCATCTTGCTGTGGGGCAAAGCAGCCAATATAAAACAAATTTTCATACTCCAGAAACGGGCAGTTAGGGCTATTTATAAACTTAGGTCTCGGGAATCTTTGCGTGAAAAGTTCAAGGAAATAGGTATACTTACAGTAGCTTACCAGTATATCTTTAACAATGTAGTTTTTATACGGAAGAATATAAACGCGTATAAACAAAATTTTGATATAAATAATCGCCATACGAAAAGAATGCATCAATTAGTTACGCCTTCGTTCCGCCTAAGTAAAGTGCAGCGATCTTTCATAGGGCTTGGTATACATTTTTATAATAAAATCCCAAAATTAATACGTGACTTGCCAATAGAAACTTTCAAAAAACGTGTAAAAACACAATTGTTAGACAAGGGATATTATAGTGTAGACGAGTATTTAAATGACAAAGATGCCAATGACCAGCTCTGCAACCAGTTCCGCTCAGAATAGTAAATACTTTTGTATTATAATCTTTTTTTTGTAATATTATTTTAAAAGATGTGCTGAGGAGTTTCTTTAGGCTTTTCTTCTCCTCCACGACAAAGCACCTTCCGAAAAGCCAAAAAATGACGTGCATAAGTGTATCAGTGATACCTATATGAATAAAATATTTTGACTTTGACTTTGACTTTGCATCGTTTGTATTTAGATTTAAAACCTGACATTTTAGTTTTACCTATTACATAATAAACACTGTCAGTGATAAAGCAATATATTTTAGAGTAGCGAGTATAATTTATGGCAATATTATTTAAGTCGTAACTGTCGTAAGCGATCGATATAGTTTTGCAATACTTAAAACGATTTGTTCAATATTTATCCTAGTTGAAAGACATAAATAATAATTTTTAACAACAATAATAATTTTGGTTCCGGTTGTTCACAACCAAGCCTAATTTGACATACAAGTTAAATGTTGTTAGTGTTTAATGTTGGTTTGTAAAGTGCAATGTAAATTTTAGTCAGAGTAAGGTGATTTGATTAATTATGACACTGATAGTTCACAGAATAAGTCAACATTCGACAATTACAGAATGCATAAAGCATTAAGCTCGCCATTTGTACCTTAATCCTGTATTGTGGTCAATAAAGATTAAATAAATAAATAAATTACAAAATATTAAATCGATTGTTAAGTTAATTGTTTGTTAAGTTTGAACACTGATTCCTCCAATACATCCGCGACTGGAAAAAGTGCAATGTAAATTTTAGTCAGAGTAAGGTGATTTGATTAATTATGACACTGATAGTTCACAGAATAAGTCAACATTCGACAATTACAGAATGCATAAAGCATTAAGCTCGCCATTTGTACCTTAATCCTGTATTGTGGTCAATAAAGATTAAATAAATAAATTACAAAATATTAAATCGATTGTTAAGTTAATTGATTGTTAAGTTTGAACACTATTTCTTCCAATACAAACGCGACTGGAACACCATTTTATAAAAAAATCCCCCATATTTTTAAATTTATGAACTTAACTTTTAACGACATTTACGGGTATATTCAAAAGTGTTGTACAAATCTTGTACTATAATAATTAATAACATTCCTTGAAAAAGGCTGCCAGTGACCCGAGGTCACACCAGTATCAGGTTACAATTGAAGAAATACATTTTGCTGGAATTGGATCCGACAACTCCAATTAAATATTGCGGTATTGATCAATAGTGGACCTTTTAAATAGACCAAAAGGATATAACTGGTGACCCTTTTGATAAAGAATAAAGAAAGTGTTCAGAACGGATCGTGTGACTTTTGACCCCGAAGATGTTCTTTTTTATCGATATGGTCAAAAAGGGGCACTTTTGCCACATTGTGTGGCGGTGGACAATGGGCTCTGATTTAGACTAGCAAAAAATTTAACAATGACCAAAGAAATCTTATAAAAACCATTCCTACACAGGTTTTTTTGGACAAGTTGTTAATATTGAACATTTATTGGACATTATTGAATTGTATTGAATATTATTGATTAAATAATACCGTTTATTTTAGCAGTTACTATTTTTGATATAAATAATTTATAGTTTCAATGTAATCAGTTTCAATATAATCAATTATAATATTTCACTCTACTCCCCAGACTTCCTATAAACAGTTATTCATTCAAAAAATGTTTTATAACAGAATCCGTTAAAAATATCTTAAATCCTTCCGCAAAAAGTAACAATCTATAAAACTCTCAAATTACCGCAAACAGAATAAATCAACTATTTTGTGAAAAAACTATCTCACGCAGCATCATCTGTTGCTTCCAAAGGGGTGAAATTCGTGATTTAAAAAATCCACGCAATTGTTCAAAACGGGACCCTCGCAAACAGTTATGTAGTAAAAAATGCGGAAGATCTCGTATTCGCGAAAAGGCCTTACCGTAACTCTTTCCCATGGGTCTTAACCTTAAAGATTTTTTTGCTAAAAATTGAGACACCTTTGCCATCTTTCCGTTTTTTTGTAATTGATTATTTTTTGCGCGGGGCAGAGGGTCGGGGTCGCTTTGTGCCCCGCTCATTGTATGCGCTAAGATATTGCAGGTGGGTCAAATCGACCCGTAGCGGCGCGAAACGTGTTAAAATGGGCGTATTTTTTTAATGTTATAAGCTCAATTTATATTGCCAGTTATTAAAGTTTAGTTTTAGATTTAAATGTTAAAGTCTGTTACAAGTTTTTAACACCCGTATTGATAAAATTAACAGTTTTGTGATTGATGATGTTTAAGGAATTTAATACACTTAATAATAATAATATTGTTTTAAACGCCGAAAATGTTCCAACTTAAATAAAACCAGATACCCTGGAAATAGAATAATTCACGCCAATATCACCCAAAAATAGTTTGAAATAGTTTTTCTCACGTTGTTACGAGGCAGCTAGCATTCAATATAATAATATTATAGTTCCCTAAGAATATAAACACCGCCGAGTAAAATACTTCTCACAACGCCGGTAGGGGTACGAAAAATTTTAATACTTCAATAGTTTTTGGGCCATATTCCAAAAATATTTTCATAGCCCTCACAATTCACATGTGTGCCATCCGAACAATTCGCAAATACAAAGTTTCAATGTGTGTCGGTGAAAAAGTCGATCATCGAAATAGGTATAATTATGGTTTCGACTTAGCGATACAGTAGCCATGTGTTGTTGTTATGCGAGGATAGTCTTACCACATCTTTAAGTCCGACCGAACTAGCGAAAGCCGCGCCGCGAATGTAATTTTTAATGTTGGAATTTATTCTTCAATCTGAGATAAACTTGATTCTTAATTTTTAAGAGTTCTAATAGATAGACAACACTATTGTTTGAAAAAAATAAGCCAGATATTATTTCCAACATTCTAACAATCCTCAATCCTAGGTAATATCACAGAAGAAAATTAAATAATAGTACATATGGTAATATGTACTAATCACTGAATGTTCAATCCAAATGTTTCAATTTGACGCTTCAGGCGTGACATTTCGACTGCTATCTCATGCGGCGTAGAAAGTGCTCAAGAATTTTTGCCATTAGCGATCACCTATTCAACTATCTACCGTGTTCGCTGTTGCTTAACACGGTAAATAATTTATTTAGGTTCGGCATTATACAGTCTTAGAAGTTAATTATTACTTGCTTCGGTGAAGGAAAACATCGTGAGAAAACCTGCACACCTGAGAGTTCTCCATAAAGTTCTCAAAGGTGTGTGAAGTCTACCTATCCGCACTTGGCCAGCGTGGTAGACTATGGCCTGCACCCCTCACATTGTGAAAGGAGACCCCGAGCCCAGTAGTGGGACAATTACGGGTTGTTGCTGTGCTTTGCTTATACAGTCTATTTATTGGAGTAGCCGGGCGATCAAAACACTATCACCATGCTAAAATGGTATAATACGTAACAAGACATCGCCACTTACCACTAGTTTGGATACCAGAAACCAAGCTAAGGCAGTAATTCTTTACTCTATAACGGGACAAATCTTCGCAACTCCGTCGTCCTGGCCACCGCTCCTTAGACGGCGGCGCGCGGTCGAATTTTCCGAAAATTACGCGGCGCAAAAAGCACACGTTTTCTGAAATTCGATGCGTCCGTCCGTCCGTCCGCCAAGTAAGCGCGTAAGCGCAAAATTGTCAGTTTTGTTATTATAGTAGCATTATTACCGCTTTTTGCGTTTGCACCGATCGAATAATTATTCGGTTACAATCCTGTTAATGATTTGTAAACGGCGGTAAATTCTGCGTTGAGTGGGACAGATGTGTTGAAAAGAATAAGGAAAGAGGATTGGAAGGAAGAATTAAAGTGCGTTTATAACTATAGCCTAGTTTTGAATGACGGTTTCTGGATGATTCAGATTCAGATTCATCACAATCAGAATCTGAATTCCACCGCAAATTTTTGAAGTGTATATAATATAAATTAATTATAACATGCGAAACAGGAGAACCCCTCTTAATACGTAAACCTGTTATTTACATTGTAACCTTATTATTTACAATCATTAAATCATCATCATCATTAGATTTTCGCTTAAAATTCCTTTTTCTATCTCGCATATTTTGTCTCGCTTTACGGCGAGCAAAACATCAACCGTCCCTTTTTGAAGCTAAAATGTCGCAAAAATGTTTGCCGCGCTTTTGTCAGCATAGTTGTCGAAAAAGAAATGTCAGTTTTGTTTGAATTTTGAAAATTAATAACGTCGGCCGCTGTGACCTTTTTGTAGTTCAGAAGCGTTTTAATTAGAAATATTTTGCAATTTAGGGTTATTTTTTGCCAAAGCGTGGAAAGGTTTGGCCACAGTATATAGAAATACTGTGGCTTGGCCATTGTTTTAATTCAATCGACATGTACGGGTTAGTGTGGAACCTACAGTGTAATTTTGTAGGGAAAAATACATTTTTTTTCCTTTTTAATATATTTACGTAACTTCAACCCTTGATTTGGAATTAAAAATCAAGTTGTTTCAAACAACGTTCTTTGACATGCATTTTAAGGCCAGCGATCTTAATAAATTAGGCTTCTTACAAAACTTTTGTTTGAGTCTCATTTGTGTTTTCCGTTCCACCCTCGACACAGGTAAATAATTCTAGTTCGGGAGTATAAGTATGAATGTACACGCGTACCTAATACAGTTCAACCTCTATTTATCGAACCTGAAGGGGATTAGAAAAAAATCGTTATATCAAGTAATTTATTACGATGAGGTTTGCTATATAAAGGTTAGGTTAGTCTACGATTCGTTTTAACAAGGTAAAAATAATAATCAGCCATTGCAAACTTTAAAACTAATAACAATGACGAATGACAGTGTTAACATTACTTCACATCAAACAACAATGATTGTCGTACAACAAATTTAACATTTCTGAACCTATCGAGACACGAATTATTGTGAAATTTTGTGTGATTAATTGATTGTATACGTTATGTAAAGGTTATAAGTTGCCAAAAATCGTTAACTAGAGGTAAATAATATTTTCTGTTTGTATTCTGCAATGATTGAAAATTCGATATAAAAAGGTTTTTGATAAAGTTTGTAATGTAAAGGTATATTTTGTACAGTTCTAGGTGATTTGGAAAATTCGCTAAATCAATGAAATCGTTATATTGAGGCTTTGCACTGTACACACACAAATGTTGCTGTGAAGTAACATATTTGTCATTTTTACGGTCGAATTTTGACCGCTAAGCGAGTCTCTATGCTTTATAGTTTTCGATCAGCAGAACCTTTAATAGGTAATCTTGGCCTCTAATTGGTTTTGGTCTCTAGTGGCCTTTACAGCTTCACACGGACAGCTAAATACCAGCAGCTGGATAAATAGCTAAATACTAGCAGTGGTATTATAATGATTTAGGCCTTGATGTCGGAAACAGACACAGCATTTTTAAACATTTCCGAAAAATTACGACACATTGACGATCCTGTTGCTATCATATGGCTACCATACCAGATTCAATAGGTCCTGCGTTCGATTCCTAGTGAGGCCGAAATTTGAATGATCAGTTTATATTTATTTTCGTGGTCTGGGTGTGTGTGTTCCTGTCTTTGTGTGTTTCCTGGCATCTATGATACAGGGAATCCTAGTGTGGGTAGCATGGTAGGGAATATAAGGTGAGTAGCATTTATTTATTATTATTTATTTATTTTATTTCAATGGTGACCACGCATTTCACACACCTTGAGGAATATCGAAAAGGTTAGCTATTTATACAATTCTGATACAACCCATTCAATTTTATATCAAAAGTATCTTTTTAGTTAACAAAAAAATGTCAACCTTTTTTTCTTGCCGGGTGTAACATGATGCCGGGGTTTTGTCAAAATATTACCGACTAACGGATACTTTTTTCCGAAATTACCCCTTTTCTATAAGATTCCTTTGAGCCATAATCCAAAGGGTTACTGCGACTTGCGACATCGGATATTTTGTGATCGAAGATAAACATCAAATTATAGTGGAGAGAGAAACATTGTTAGTTTTGAAACTTTTAGAACTGAATTTTAGACATTCTTTTGACGTGAATACGTCTTTAAATTTTCTACCATACGGGAGCAATCCAAAAAAACCTAATGATAACAAAATCGGGCGATATAATATATCCAAAATTAAATTATACCACTGGATAGCTTAAGGATCAAATAATTCATTACGAAAAACGAGGACAGTGACGCATCGCACGCGCTGGAGGGGGAAGCGCCGCCATTTTGAGATTATTTTGTTACGTAGAAATTTGCAATTA
>OZ010707.1:6693829-6912394 GCA_963932265.1 Thymelicus lineola | reverse complement strand
GGTCAGATTCCTTCAAACTTCGTAGACTTATCGAGAACCGATGACAATTCAATATTTAAAGAAAAAAAGAAAGAAAGAAAGAAAGGAAAACCTAATTACACGCTTTAATTAGCTTTAACTGGTCAGATTTCTTTCAAACTTCGTAGACTTATCGAGGACCGATGACAATTCAATATATAAAGAAAAAAAGAAAGAAAGAAAAAAAACCTAAATTTCATTTCACGAAATCAAACATAAAAATTAAAAAATAAATAATAGTTTAAAAAAACTAAAAAACACGCTTTTATAGAAAATCGAAGTAAAAAAAATAGACAATAAATTTGAATTAAGCGTGGGTGTTTAATTAAAGCGTGGGGTGCTTTTTAATATATTATCAAAATGATAATCTTTCTACTAATTGAGACCATGCACCTCACGCTTTTATTACAATTACACGATTCTTAATTCAAATTTATTTTCTATTTTTTTTAGTTGGGTTTTCTATAAAAGCGTGTTTTTTAGTTTTTTTAAACTATTATTTATTTAGGTAATTAAAAAACAGTTTGTTTTTGATTATTTTATTAACCAACGAAAAAAAAGGAGGAGGTTCTCAATTTGACACGCGTATTTTTTTAATGTATAATGACGCAGCAATCGGCACAGGGTGGTCCGATTCTGATGATTCTTTTTTTAATGGATAGGATATGTCTTGAAGTTGCTGTTTTTTTTTTTGAAAAATTTTATTCCTACCCTAAGGTACGAAAATAGGGGATAATTGATTGTTCACCCACGGAATTTTTACCCGTTACCCCAATAATTTTGTACTGGAAGATCCGATTTCGACGATTCTTTTTTTATTGGATAGGTAGTGTATGTATAATAGCAAAAAAGCAAAGCAACAACCCATAATTGTCCCACTGCTGGGCTCGGGGTCTCCTCTCACAATGTGAGGGGTACAGGCCATAGTCTACCACGCTGGCCAAGTGCGGATTGGTAGACTTCACACACCTTTGAGAACATTATGGAGAACTCTCAGGTGTGCAGGTTTCCTCACGATGTTTTCCTTCACCGAAGCAAGTGATAATTAACTTGTAATACGCACATAATATTTGAAAATTAGAGGTGCGTGCCAGGATTTGAACCCGGGCCCCCGCGTTCGGGAGACCAACGTTCTAACCAATAGGCTATCACTGCTACTCATAACTACGCTACGCATAACTTCAAGGTATACGTGTATGTATACCTTGAAGTTATTCTCATTAAAATTTGGTTTGGAAACAAAATTTTACCCCTAAAGGTATAACAATAGGGGATGATTGATATTTCATCTACTACTTTTTTACGTGGTAACTGAATCTACCACCCATTACTTATAAGTAATAACTTATATGTAACTGACTGTATATAGTACACATGATACATATTGGAAATTACCCCCAATATTTATAATTAATACTAGGTGACCCGGCAAACTTTGGACCACCTAATAACTCCCCCCTCTCCCTCCCCTGTCCCTCTCCCTCAACTGCCAGTTATAAAATAAAAAAGTAAGATATGTTCCTAGGGTTACATTAGAAAGTTATATAATAATTATGGTCCTAAGTTTTCAAAGAGATCGAACCTTATACTACAGCTATGAAACAGACAAATTTCTGAACGCACCTATAAATATTTGACGACCAAATGACAATTTGACAAAACGCATCAAATGTTTCACAGCTAGGAACATTTTGTATTGGAAAATTAAATTGTCGTTTTTAGTAATTCTATTACTTATTATTTATGTTTCTCACCGTTTAAACATTCCCTGAAGTTCTACAAATATTTCAAGATCAAAATTAGCCAAATCAGTCAAGTCATTTCGGAGTTTTAGCGAGACAAACGAACAGCAATTGATTTATATATGTATATAGATTAAAAAATTTTATAACAACTAAAAATTAAAAAAAAATATTACTTTTTAACAAAAATATACCCAGCGAAAAAATTGACTAAAATTAACCATTTAGTATTATAAATTAAGATCCTAAATTAATAGTAAATAAATAATTTTGATGAAAAAACAAACTGTGAAAAGATGTGCGCCGCGCTGATGCTGCCGTGTGCATTGCATGCCGTTGCCGTTATTTTACGCTCCATGTAATTAATGTTGTCTGTTTGGCATGGTCTCAAAATTATTTATTTACTGTTTATTTAGGATCATAATTTATAATACTAAATGGTTTATTTGATTTTTCGCTTCTGAGTTTTTTTCGTTGGTTTAATTTTTTTGTTAAAAAGTAATTATTTCAATCAAATCACTCGAGCCATGATAAATAACTTCATAAATGTAGTCAAAACAGTTCACCAAACATTCACAAGCAAAAATCTCAAATGTAACACCGCGGCGAGTGGATAAAAAAGAAACTACCCACTAAGATATTTTTACCAATTATTGAACGTCATATATATTTATGCCTAATAATTATGATTGAGGAATCAATGCAAATGCTTACAATCTTAATGGGTATTTTATCTTTTATCCACTCGATTACAGGATGCACCGGATTAGAAAGGGTCCGGATTACCGCGGGTCCACGGATAAGGTACTAAAAATGTGAATTTTAATGAAATTTAACGTTTTCCTTAAATTTGCCGTATGTCATTACTTCCTAGAATTTTATCCTTTTCAATGACACTATCGAATGGTGTAATAATACAGGGTGTGTTTTTTTCAAAATCAATGGGTTCGATTCCTGGCTAGGAATATTTATTTTTCAAAAATGTAATGATGTAGTTTTAGTTTTAATCAAAATCGGTCTTGAGACTCCTTTAAGCATTTTTCGATATTCCTTATAGTTTCGGATTTGACCATCCTTGCACACTTGAAAAATTCACCCTGTATATCCTAAACTGTCACTTAAAATCAAAAATGATGAATGAACCTAAAAATCATTTTTGATTACCTATTTAACGATACCCCACTTGACGTAGTTCGTCAAATTTTGTTTTTTTTTTCATTTAGATAATTATGGTGTCTGGTTGTCCCTGTTTATTGTCATGACTTTAGTGACACTCGCAAGGTTAAGGCGAATCGATTGATGTAAGAATCATCAAAATTGGTCGACCCGTTTGGTCTCTATAACGCGACGCCACATAGGAACATACATAGACTGTTAAACACATTGCCCTGCTTTGCATCGCGCAGTCGGGTAAAAAGCATAAAAATAAAAGATTTACGTCAGATATTTTTGCCAACTATTGAACGTCATATATTTATGCATAATTATGATTGAGGAATCAATGTAAATGCTTACAGAAACGTAGAATTAGACGGCAAACATATATTTGCACTCCGAGGGTGATCACATTATTTTGTGACTAATGTCGTCACATATTTTTGTTTTGGGTGGTTGTCACAATTATTTGATGTACTTTTTTATCAGATAATTTTGTCGTCACTTTAATATGCTGTCTATGACTATCAGATATTTTTGTTGCGTCCGTGCAGCAGATATTATTGAACGCATTCTTGGGCAGATATTATTGCTGACGTGTCAATAGTAATATATTTATGCTCGTGACTGTACGTGTCGATGAGTTTCAATAGTAAATAGGACTCCAAATACGCTGAAAATATTTGATAGTAAAAATATACAAGAACACGCGTAGAAAGATGAAAGATCGATGACAAATATGACAATACAGTGGTGTTATTTATAAATACTATGGTTACCAAAATGACATTATTAGGGATTACATCATCATTGTTGTCAATCGATTAATCGATGTCAAAATATTCGAAATGTAATAGCGTAACGATTGAATGGTAATTATATTACATAGTTTTGATTTATATGGAATACGAAAATATGTAAAAAAGAAATTAATATTATAATTTTAATCACTAAATAATACATAAAATATATTATTATGTTCCATCAATCGATCATTATCAATCGATTCAATCGATTATAAAATCGTATGTAATGAGGTAAATACTGTGAAAACTTTTTTGCATTATTTTGTTCATTTGGCAAGAGCAGCTGAAGCTAAGATTTAAATATGTTTATCTTATAAATAAGACGAATTTTTTGGTATATACTTTACTCTTGTCTAGTCCGATGTTCTAGCACAGATTACATATGGTTCGAGGCCGAAAATTGGGGATCGCCTTTGCAATTAGTATATCTACCTTAAAAATATTTTATTAAAAAAATATAACCTGTAACAGGTATAAACGTATTCACCTACAACACACGGACGTGTCCATAACACAGCCACATTATTTACATTGCCTACATTAAACTTTGACGACCCGTATGGCGCAATGGTTACCAAGCCGGATCGCCGCGCCAAAGGTCCTGGATTCGATTCCCAGCGAGGCAGAAAATTGAATGATGAGTTTGAATTTCTGTTCTCGGTCTGGGTGTGAGTGTCCTTGTCTTGTGTGTTGTCCATGGCACCCACGACACAGGGAATCCTAGTGTGGGGCTATGAGTGTGAAGCGTTATTTATTTATTAAAATACTGGGTCCAAATGACGAATTACATTGAGATACATTTAAAGTAATTACATACTGGAATTCACACTTATTTCCGCTACATAATTCGACGTTTGAAAGGAAAAAGAGACATTGAGCTAACTTTACAAGAGCAGTTTAAAGTGGAAATTTTAGAAAAGTTGTTGTATATGCCACAATGTAGATGATAAAATAAGGATTCCAAAATAGTTAGAATAACGTCGGTAGGAGGATTACAAAAAAATATGTTTTTTTTTTAATTCCAACTTGTGTGTGTCAGGCCACGCGCAATGTAGGGTTCCGAAGTAGTAAGTTTATCGACTATTACTCATTAACTACTAATGCTAACATAGCCGTGACAGTTTTCCTTAATTCATCATATTATTATAACCTATTTTTGAGAATTTTTTCACTTGTCCAACTACAACCGTGTAGCTAGCGGGGGGGGGGGGGACACTTGACTCTTAACCAAAATTAGCATTTTAAAGCCAAATATTTCGCAAACGGACCCTTCATTCCAAAAATGGTCTTAGAAGACCCATAATATTTTTGAAAGACCTTTTCAACGATACCCCACACTATAGGGTACGCGACGAATAAAAACATGATCCTCACGTTACCTGTAGGGGTATTACCCTGAAAAAAATGTTTTTCAATATTTTATTCTATGATTCTGGAGTTTTAATAAATATGTATATTCATGCCAATTTACAGCTTTCTAGCACCAAGGTGGTTTGCTTCGGACAGACGGACGAACGGACGGACAGACGGAACTCTTAAAAACTGATCATTTACGTATACTGGCATTATTTCATTATATTTATGTTATTTTAACAGTTTTTCTGAAGATTTTTCTAGATACCTAAACTAATTATTCAAAGCGGTTTAACCATTGCAATTAATAGCACCATATGTTCCGTTTATTGCGACTTACACTAAGTCTGCTGATTTATTTACGCGTACTTATAAGTTATGTAGGTATTTAGTTAGTTTTCTGTAAATGAGAACTTAGTTGCTTAAAGCTTCCAAAGGACGCTACAGGACTTTGAAATACACACCGTATTACTTATTCATCCTATCCCATATCCTAATGTTGTTACTATAGTAAATATTCTTTCGGCCTCACATAAACAAAAGCTGTTAGCTTTGTTGAAAAAACTCATTAAATGCGAGTATTGTATGTCGGTACGAGAATAATTATGTTGTCTAAACATAGGTTTAAAAAGACCGTTACTTTAATCCACATTTCAAAGTTCGAACACACGTTCCATTTTCAAACTGTTTCCAAATTCAAAAGAACTAAATTCTTATTCCGGCTGCGTCGCGCTCTAAATATAAAAACTCTTTTTTGTCAAATATGGAAGGGTTAAGTTAAAAACATTCTATTTTAGAATTGTTAAAAAGTCTACATTGTATATTGTATGGAATACGTCAAAACTGTAGCTACGTTGCTGAGTAAACGTAACATTTTAAGATAAAACATTAGTGCGCGGGATGATCAGTAATTTTTCTGGAGTGTATTGTAAAGAAAATCTTACGTTCTTTATTAACTTCTTAATAAGTTTCATGAGTAATAAATGAATGTAAACTGATACACAAGAATAAACAGAGGAGTTTAGCAGCGGTCCTGTAACACATTTGCATAATTTATCTGTTACTTTTAAAAATTAAATAACAACATACCACATAAGCAGATATCGACTTTCCCTATTTGATAGAGAACCAATATTTACTGTATGATTTTGAGAACCTCATTATACATTAAAGTTGCCATTTCAAAAAAGTGAAAAACTTAGATAAATCTTTAACTTACTGATTTAATACTTACCATTACAAAAATACTTGATTAAAATATTTAATGTGTATCTGTTAACTTTGCTTGTACTATGATTACATTATTCCTTTTTCAAATGATACGAAAGACACAGGAAGCGTAAGTTTTTTGTCACTTCCACATCTCATGAGCTGATTTATACATGCTGTCTCTTTTGATCTTACTAACTTACAGACTGTACGAGAGGGACGGGCGTAGTCTTCTTACGTTCAGGTGTGTTGACAATAACAGATGTTCAAAAGATGGCGGTGCGCATATTACACAATTACAATTCTATTTAATTATTTTTTTCTCGTGTGTTATTTAGGATTTTGAGCGTGGGCGTTGCGTTAGTCAGCTCGGTTCTTGGAAGACAATTGAGTGGTTGAGCCGTTTTCAAACCGTCATGTTCACGAAGTCAACCTTACAACTTATAGGGTTATGTTTTCTAATTTCGAAATTAAACTGATTTGATAATAAGGCTTGTAACATTGACCGTTATTGGAACGAAGTTCCTTATCGCGCGTTACGAAAGGGGGCTAGACGGAAAATTTTCTTACGAAAAGTTGCCACGATACTTTTTGAAGTGATTCAGAGAGTTTTACAGAGATGGCGCTGTACAACTTTCTGAATCACGCTAGTAGCGTGAGCTCGTTTCATATTGCTGAATCACACTGCTGAGCGCGTAAAACAATACTTAAATCGAAAGGAACTTCGTTCCATCCGGGTGTCCCTTGACACCTCTCAAGTTTTAATTATACAACGTTGGTTGGAATGTATATTGAAAGTCAACGACTAGATCTCGGCGTGACGATTTGATTCGCAATAGTTTAGGCGTCGTTCTCATTATGTTAGTGCTTCTTCCTTTTTCTTCTCTTTTTCTTGGCTGGCAAGTCTGGCAACGCATCGGTAATGCCTTTAGGGTCGCTGATGTCCATGGGTAATGATAGCTACTTAATTACCATCAGGTAACCTTTCTGTTAGTTTGTCGACTATTGCATTAACTCGGTGCATCAAAAAACATCAATTCCAACAAATTACACTCAAATGACGCCTGAACTAAAAATTCAACCGAATTTCTAAATTTAAAATTGACAAGAACCGAAATACAATATCTCATTATGTTCGAAAAATTCAACGGGGAAAAATGAGATTTGACCCAAAAAAATCCAACCCCAAATAAAAGGGTTAACGAATGAGACGGCAACACAATAACTTTGGGATAAAAAGAGAGAGAGGCTACATAGTCAACCCTTTGATCGCACCTGGACCACTTTTTATCGCGTAGTTTTTGTGTCTAATTTAAAAAAGTGCAAAATTTCGCTTTGTTGCGGGTCAATATTGATTTTTGGGTTTACACAAACGAATATTCACAATAGAAGTTCGTTATCCTACATAGTTCAAATGAGGTCATTACTGGAACATAAAATTGACATTTATGCTCCTCAAACGTGTTCCAAAATCAAAAGTTTTATCATTTTGACAGATAGCAACATAACTCAAACTGCTTGACGTATTCCATTCACTCTCCAACGACAAAGATTTTTTGTCTCCTATCGAATGTAGATAGCAGAAGCAGAAGATCGAATGTAGAATATAGACTTAGCTTCCTACTATCCAAGGATAGTCTAGAGTTCAAGGTTATTCGATGATTTTGAGGCTCCATCTATCCTGAGTCCAAGCCAAGTAGCTTGTATTTACATCTGGAGGACACTCTTCGTAGGGGTACCTTACCAATAGACGGATCACGGTAGGATAAACGATTTTGACCACTCCTGCCCTGATGGATGTTGCTCGAAGTACTCGTAGGGTATATAACTTCAAACAATGATAGGGCTCAGATATTCAGACATTGTCAGGTGATCAGTTATCAGGTACCTCTTCGAAGTGTGGCCTTGAGATAACCAAGTGGCGTCTTGGTCCAAGCCAACCTCCTTTCCTCGTTGTGCAGTTTACTGAACAACAGACGAGGATATCCAGGGCTATCAAAAGAGGAGGTTATTTATTTATTTATTTATTTATTTATTTATTTAACACTTTATTGTTTGTACACCATACAATAATATACATAAGAGCACAAGAAAAAAAGAATACAAAACAATGGGAGACCTTATCGCTTTGAAGCGATTTCTTCCAGGCAACCCAGCAGTAGCAAGAAAACAGCAAGAATATAAATTGGGTATAGGCGTATCAAAATGACAAACATAACATACCAATAATAATAATAAAAAAGCAGTGATTGAAGGTTAATGAAAGCCAAGAAAAGGAAAAAAGAAAGGATGATGACAGGTTAGGAAAGAAGGTAATATTCTTTAAGTAGTTTTTTAAAAGAAAACACAGTTTCAGCTTTTCTTAACTACTAGGCTGGTTACTAGGCTGTTTACCAACCAGTTCAATCGCGACGATGATGGTACCATGATTGGTGGGGCTTTTTATCCGTCTGGATAACTATCGTGGCGTGAGTGCGTTTATCCAGTTCTATAGGGCTACAAATATGTAATATGGGTTCTTTAGGCGGCAACGTTTTACTTATTTTGGTACATATTAAATATTATATATATCAAATGTTTATACTTTGTATTGCATTGTAACAAGCTGCCTCCCTGTAGAATTGGGTTTCCTGTAAGGATAGAGTTGGGAGTCATAAAAATAAATAAATAAACAAAATCCTTTCTACTTAGTTCTTCATTCTTATTTCATTTCATATTTTTATCACTTTTATATGTATATCGAATACATTAAATTATATTTCTTATCATCGCCCAGACAATGCCTCGCAGACCTTATTTTCACACATCGCATGAACTTCGTATGCCGATTCCTTACAATGTTTTCCAGTACCAAAGGAAATCTTTTAATGTAATTCATAAATATATAATAAACACTTACGCACTCATACGTCATAGAATCCCTTGTGTCGCAGGTAGTAGGGGCAGTCCATCCAGGCCAGGGAATCTACTGTCCATTGGACAACGGACAATAAGACATCGACCACCCACGACTCGAGAGTAAATATCACACATAAACTGCCTCGGCCAGGAATCGAACTGGGAGTTCCGGGACCCCTCGCTTACTTACGCACTTACAGCGAACGAATCAATGAGGAATACCGCAACCCATGGATACTTTGAAAATCGTCCATTAGGGAACATACCAAAACCACGTGCCTCATTTAGGGGGGCGAGGGGGGTCTTCAAAACACCACGATTGGTCACAGAGGGGAGGGGGGGGTTTAGGTTTTTGTCACGTAGTCAATATTTTAGCAACCATTGCGCCACAAAGTCGTCAAATATAAACAAAATTATTATTTTTAACTCTGTTTTTGCAAAAAAGTATTGAAAACCGTATTTATCAATTACCACGTGAAAACTAGGGGGGAGGGGGGGGTCTTCTCATATACTACGGATGGTCACGAAGGGGGGGAGGGGGTAAAAAGTTGGAAAAAATGGGTAACGTGGTTTTGGTATGTTCCCTTACCATGGTAATACCATCAGATAACCCCACATAGCATTGACGATATTAAACAATGAATGATTAAACAATGATTAAAAATATAAATACCTCATGCCCTTACAAATCAACCAAAAAATCTGTTCCGAAAAGAGCTACAACACACACATGTTTATCTTTTGTTTCACTACACCAATCACACTACAATATTACACGAAGACATTTTAACGTTGTATTTCAAATCACAAGCACTTCTGACAACCACAAAACTGCCTATCGTCTTGTATTGACAGAGCGACTACGAGCAGACGAGGTCAATTGGCTGCTCTTACGATCTTCATCTTCGGCGCGCTAATGACATATCTACCTCTTTTTTACTTATAATATCATTGATATTAAACATTACAAAACGATATTAAAAACAAAGCTACGATATTTAGTATTTCATCCATCGACAATACATTCTTCAAACCTCACAATTGGTAAAGCAATAAAAGTATAAATTAAAACGTCTCAGCCGATACGAGAGTGGAGCGAAACGATCGGAAAGCCACGTTAAATGCAAAAGCAAGCCTTTAGAACAGCTGAAAAAAGGGCAAGACCAAGACAATCAAATGAGGGACGCACAAAAACGGGAATAAAACGAGAGACAAAAAGGAGTATGGCGGATTGTTTTTAATTATCGAGTATCGGCATAAATCGATGCACGTCGCCGCGGGCCCGGACAGCGCTGCTGTGGAGTCGAATGCGTGACTAACGTTTTTTTATGTAGGACACAGGGAGTTCGTTTATTTTTGGCACACATTTTTATTGATATATTAGTTTAAAAAATAATTAATACTAAACAGAAATTAGTTTTAGCTGATAATTGAATTACAAATTACTACAAAGTACCCTATAAGATTGTTTACTAAATAAAACAGTAAAACTCGTCTCCTCGGGGCAAGTGATAAGTGAATTCTAAAATACACGATACTTATTTTATTTATTTATTTAAGAATTTTTTATTTACTTAAGAATGCCAACTAATACCTACTTTGAATAGTAATGTACTGTTAAAATCTGTTACTACTGTTAACCATGTATAAGATTACAAAGCTAAGAGGTATTATTATCATCGGCGTAGATCCTGTAAACTTATTTCATAGTCAAACCTTTATGTTACAATCCAAGAAAACCTAATTATCTTTATTATCAACACTAGAAAATCGCCCTCGCTTCGCTTCGAGAAAAATAGTAAAAAAAAATATAATATAGCCTATGTCACCCGGGGATAGTGTAGCTTCCCAACAGTGAAAGAATTTTTCAAATCGGTTCGGTAGTTTCGGAGCCTATTCAATGCAAACAATCAAATCTTTCCTCTTTATAATATTAGTATAGATTACCAATCATCCGCTCCACGCCACCTCTGTTCCAGATTCATAAAATTCATATGTATGGGTGAAGTCGGCGCGATCTCGCGGTTGTACGATATATTTTACTTATAAGAGAACATTGTTGTTGCCGGTGTGTTTGTGTGTTTGTACGTTTGTACCCTTTGTCGCCGCCGCGTATTTATAGACAGCGATCGATTTCGAATATCTAAATCTTTAATTTATCTGCTGATTTTGAATCGATCCCTAATTAAATGTAGGAAGCTATTGTTGCATCCAGAGACTACCATTTTAAGTGGTAAGGATAGCAAAGGAGCTTGCAATGTCACCATCTCCTACCACCTATGAACATCTTTGACAAGGTACGAATATTACTGCAGGAGAACTAGTCGGTTAGTAGTTGTTTTGTTACTAAAAATATTAGAAGTTTGGAGCAGCATACTCAACTCACTAATGGGTCATTAATGGGCTGTAAACGCTGCCAATAAGAATCTATTTGATCAAAGGTGATAGTTTAGAGGCTTTGAATTAATGATAATGGGTATACAGAATATCTAGAAATTCTTAATCAAAAGAGGATCTCACGCAAATGTTTCCTATAGAACTTTTCAAATGGTTTTCTTAAATTAAGCGCCTGTTTGACTGATAGTGGCGATAGGGTAAATCACTTGTTACCTACGTTTTTCTTATAAATATTTTAATTATTATACTTATAGGAATTTCTTTAGGCTTTTCTTATCCTCCATGACAAGCACCTTTCCGAAAAGCCAAAAAAAATTACGTGCATAAGTGTATCAGTGATACCTATATAAATAAAATGTTTTGACTTTGACTTTATAGTGGTACCTAATATTTTAGTAAGTAATTGATAAATTAGTAGGAGGGATAAAGTAATAATAGTACTACCGGTAAAAATACAAGAACAAACTAATTTCCCTATGAAGGAAAAAAAGAAGATTGATAAAATACTTATGATAGATAACATTCGTTTAGTAAAAGTTAAATCAAAACTAGTTTCAATTAGTTTGAGTGAAAAATTCTGCGATGTTATAGAATAATAATATTTATCAAAAATAATTTCCATATCATCATCTCTAAAAGCATCCAAATCTTCCCATCCGTTTCTTTCACAGCATTTAAACCTTTTATTAATAAAACGCAGCAAAAAAGGAATAATTCATAACAATTGTAAATTAAAAGCGCCCTAATCCCGCATTGGGCTCAGATAAGGCCAGCCTTCAACAAAAAAGGCTAAGAAAAGTAAGAAACCTCGAAAAACATTGTCTGTGCTCTTATTTATGCCTTTCTTCGTCCCAAATTCAATTTAAAGGTTGGAATTTTAGGGTTTTTTTCAAAAATGATCAATGACAGGCTCACAATGACGGAATATTGAGCCTTTTCGTTTGTATTTTTTGGCCTTTTTTCAAAAACGCTCTTTGTAGCTTGAGACAATAGGCCGCGGGGTCAACGGCCTTAGATTATCAAATTTGAAAGACCCCTCAGCCAGTTTCGAGATTTATTTTAAGTTATGAATCGATGGGGTACTGTTTCATAATTAGTTTTGATATAATAACACTTAAATATTTTTATTGTTCGGTGGTTAGCGTGGATACTTTATTATTGGTCAATTTAACATACGGTCTTCATGAAAGCGGTTAATAGAAAAGTTTGGTGAGTGCGGCCATACTGTGGAACCTGTCAATCCTGGTTATTACTTATCAACTAAACTAAACCAACCCAAAACTTCATTGGTTGTTAATCAAGGAGGAAGAAAACTACAAACTTACTTTCTCATCACTGTAATTGAAAACGTTAAAATTTATAATTTATTGTTTAATAAGGTCGAGACTAGGAGGAAGATGAGGGTGGTAGCGAAGAATACAACTCTCCCACAATCATATTTACCATTAAACCTGTTGGTACAAAGCCCATGGTAGAAGCCATGCTAGTGATGTGATGACCTCGTCCCTTAATCAACAGGGTGCACCAAAGAAGTTCTGAAGGACGTCTCAAACAAAAGATACATCTATCTTTACGTCTACTTTGGTATTGGCACTCTTTGGAGGCTTATCAATATTAAATCCCTGTATTTCATTGTATCTAGTTTGCTGCAACAAAATAAAAATAAATCAATAATTGAACAAGCATTCAACATTCCATAATTAATAATTAAACAAGTGTGTTAAAAAACTAGTTAATCTACTACAATTATAATTCACATTAAAATCTGTCTGACGCCTATCTGCCCTAGACTTGAAATTGTAGGAACATGAAACAATCAAACAAATTTATTTTATACGCCAAAATAAACTCTATTTGTATGGAGATAAGAAAGTAGTTCACGCAAGGAGGATGGTGGATGAATCAGATAGGCGTGTGTACAATCGAGGCGCACCCGGCCGGGAATCGAACCGAAGACACACGCGGCTTAAATCAGTACGAACCGATCTCGCAAATAAACGATCCCCGCTGGCCCGTAACAAAGTGTTGTAAGTGATAGAACAGCGATCACTATGGAGTTGCTTACGTTAAGTCATTTAGTTTATTCTAAGATATTAACCCCCAACGAAAACGGGGGTGTTATAAGTTTTACGTGTCTGTGTCTGTCTGTGGCATCGTAGCTCATAAACGAATGGACCAATAACGATGCCGTATTTTTGTTTGAAAGCAGACGTAATCGAAATGGTTCTTAGCTATAATTTATGAAGATCTGGCGGTCTATTATGAACTCTTATTTCCAGCCAAGTTCCAGTGTAAACGTCAAATTCATGTTACGAAAGCGGTCACGTGACACTTTTTAGTCAATCATACGTCGTTTAAAGCCCGAGAAATGAATTGCCTGGAACATGAATGGTTTTATAAAAGTTCATAATAGACCCGCTGTTCAGGCGTTTCAAGGTCATCAGCTCTAACTGTCGGAGCTTTTTAAATTTTAACATTTACAGTTAGTAAGTACATGTTGTGTATTAATTTATAAGCTACAATCAAAATTAAAATATTGTATTTAGTAATATTGTATTTTCCTATTAAATTGACGTCCCTATTTGTAATCAGAAGGAAGGTTTAAAGATTATACACACTTATTGTTTTTTCCGTTTCTCATTTTTCCGAAACGTTGGTAAAATCAAAAAAGACGATTTTGTTCTATAATATTTCGACGAAATAAATGATTAAAGTTTAAGTATCTTAATAAATTGGTTTTAAATATTTTTGTTTATTTTGAACTTCTATTAGTACTATAGTTTAAATACTTCCTCGTATTGACTGAACGCTTCACACTAAGAAATACGAAAATTTAATGACAGCGGTTATTTCACTCCATATTGTAGTAAATACAAACTGCTTTAAACACACGTTTTCCTTTTATTACATTGATTAAAAAAGGCCAATGTAAAATTGCAATAAATTATTAAAATACCGTGAAACGTCTCCATATATTTATAGTCAGACCCCGTGAAACGAATAAGATACAGAAAAATGATAAGTGTGCCCGGATTCAAATTGCTATGGATTCCGTACATAAATATTAAGTTACGTTATTTCCAATTTTATGAAAATTGGTCGGCATTCATATTTTATGCATTAATACAGTTATACATATTTACGATCGATTTTATTTAATTTATTAGACAAAGGAGCTTTATTTAATTTCGGGAGTGTAAAAAAAATATATTATTTTGTAATTTTTGTCTTTCTCAGTGTCTTTGTAAACTTAGACATGAAATATGTAGCTTAGGTACACCTAAAAAGAAGGTTTTTTGGAAAAATAAATTTTACCAATGTGAAAATAAAATTGTTTAGCTTACAAACAAATTTAATTTTCATAGATTAAATCTTTCTATTTCTTTTTTCATGTTTGATCTATGGAGCTTTGTGCACTGTATCTTTACACGTTACGATTCATCAAATTAAATTTTATTTCACTGAAGCAGAATGCTTATTTGTGATCCAGGCCCGAAATGAACCTATGTTAGTGTTTTATAGTTATTTAGTGTAAAATAACATTCTATTTTTTATAACAATACAATTTTTATATTGAATATTAGTTACACGTACATATATTGCCTAGTGATTTCCTTCAGAGGAAATATGGAAATATGGAACAAGTTTTAGAACTTGTTCATCCTTTTGTATCAGATTTTGTTTTTTTCTTATGGTTTCTGAGCATTCTGCTTGTATTCATTCGTATAACACGGAACCCTAAATTCAATAAATGATTTGAGGGAACGAGATTGAGTTAATATCACAGTGAACTATAAAACTGGAGATATTCTCTGAATGTTAATTTGGCATAGCGCATGCGAGTGTTTTTATATTTAGATATATTTATCTATCATTACTGGAATCGGTTTGTTGGTTTTTTGTTCATATTGTTTTGTTTATTGTTTAAGATGTGTTGTAAATGTAAAAGTATTCATTCGTCCTTCAAGCTTGATAAAAGACTGATCATAATACATATAAAAAATGTGTAGAATTCCATTATTTTCATTATTATATTTATTTTATCATAAATCGGAAGCTTGGGTTGGTTTGTATGTAGGTTTAGAGGGTAATTTTATTGTACGCACACAAACACAAAATTAATGTTTGTTGTCTTAAGATTAATCTTCAGATTAATGTTTATGTGCGTAATAAGGCCCGTGGAGTGTTTGTGAAAACAAAAAAATATGTAATTTTTTTTTATCATGGCGATACGGAACAATAATATTTAACTATAGCTTCCAGTCTCTAACCAGCTAGGTAATCTTTTAAAGTTTACACAAATCATACAGATCATACCTAAAACATTAATACCTATATAATATCGCTATCAGCTTCCATAAAATCGAAACTGATGACGGGTTTCATCACCGCAGAGACCCACGTTCAAACTTGATGATAATATAAAGATAGTAAAGTAAACAATAATTATTTTTCAATACCGTAAAATATTAAAGTTGAGTTGGACCACCCATATCACTTCTGACCCTGACGAGTTGAACCTCTATGATGGATTGATCTTTCGCCGTACCACACCACGCTTTAAACCTTAACTTATTTCATCTACTTACTTACCGCTTAGTTTGAATAAGAATTATTGTAGCGTTTTTTTATTACTATTATTTTATTATATCAGGGAATACTACAGATTCCACCATACAAAAAAAGAAAAATATTTTATACGTATAATAGCATAACAGTTTCCACTGACACATCTTAGCATAACAATAATTTAGAGCATTAATGTATTTTTATAAACCGAAAAATTTTATACATATCGGCGTGTAAGTCGATATTTTATTATAATTTATAAGGGGTTCAACCTTCAGGTTAAATAAAGGAAAGTTTAAAGTAAATTAATAGAAAATATCATCACTGCTCCGAAATAGCAGTCATCTATCCTACATCTAAAAAAGTACAAAAAAGGACCTATCTGATTCAGCTAATATTTGTCGTATACGACTTTTATAAGTATATATATATATATAAAGATGCGTTAGGTGGATCAATATTTTGAAGATGTTTATTATAAAAATTGCAAGAACGTGATATGAAAGTATTTCATGTAGATATTGTTTCTTTTTTTAAGAGGTGCGTTCTCTGAAATCCTTAAATTGCGATAAAACGTAGGGTATCTATTGTAACAACAATTATAAGTGTGAAAGTTTGTAAGAATGTCTGTTTATCTTTAATTTAATTTGGTAGACCATTATTACCTGGAATAAAATTATAAGTAACGCATTAATCCTGGAAAACACGAGTAAAGCCTCGGATGGAACCCTAGTTGAATAATAAAAGTTTCTCACATAAAAACAGAAAATACCAAACAACAGAAACGAAAACATAAACACGTATTTTTGGCTTCATTTGAATAAACTTCCAATGCAGGTTGAAATACTCGTAACATTCGACAATAATTACCGATAGTATAATATCAATCAAGTGTTCTTTATGATGGCCGTGAGGCGGTCCGCTATCACAGACACGTTACAGAGATTCGGGTTGTAAGGGTCGCTACCCACTACACTATAGACGTCCTAACACGTCCGTCGTCCATGCCAAGACAAGATTTCGGGTAAAGTTTTAATTATAAATAAATAACGCTTCACACTCATAGCCCCACACTAGGATTCCCTGTGTCGTGGGTGCCATGGACAACACACAAGACAAGGACACTCACACCCAGACCGAGAACAGAAATTCAAACCTATCATTCAAATTTCCGCCTCGCTGGGAATCGAACCCAGGACCCTTGGCGCGGCGATCTGGCATGGTAACCATTGCGCCACACGGGTCGTTTGTGCAACATTTTCATAGAATTTTTTATCTTTCACATGTTAGTTTTGGCTACTGAAGTAACGATTAGAACTCGTCAGTAGGTACTAGGGTAAAACTTGCCATGAATTTCAGTCATTATGAATTTTAGCATTATGCATTATGAATACACCTTGCATACTATTAATTTACTGCTGTCTTGAGTATTTCTGCTCGTTTTCATATTTTTTTCTTATTTCATTTTTCCATTGATTTTAATTTTTTTCCCCAATTTTTTTTTTCCAAATTTCAGATTTACTTATTTTTTAAATTTGTAATTTTGGAGTTCTTAGTGACAGTTGTGACATTGTCAGCGATGCGAGCAGTTATGGGTTTGATTCTCGGCTGGAGCAGACATTTACCTGGCAAATAAAATATAATTATTTTCATGTTGTTCATTTTAGTTTTATTTGTGTCTTCATCTCCCGCGACACAAATCCTAGTGCCCCCACACTAATGTATAAGCGTTTATTTCCGTATTATTTTTATATAGTTTATATATTTTATATCAATGATTAAATTGTCAAAAATTTGATTTAACTCACTACTTCTAAAATATTCTTGTAGTAAGTAAGTATCAAAAATTTTACTCACAATGCAAGTAAAATTTTTGATACAATAAGAATCTTTTAGAAATAGTGAGTACTTATAACTTTAAATTAGTTGTCTTTTAGAAATAAAAATGCAAGTGTGGCTTGACCATTAGGTCTGTCAGCGTTGTGGAACATTAATAGGCCATAAAACGGTAGCACACACGGACGCTCAACACAACCCATGTTGGCTATGTTCAGAATAACATTAAGAAAGGGATTTCATATGGAATATTTTATTAATACTGTGTTTAGCTGCATTTTGTAGTTTGTACGTATTGGTTTTGGAACGAATCAACTATTCAATGTGAAGTAATATTATTTTTATAACGCTATAAC
Source organism: Thymelicus lineola (assembly GCA_963932265.1). Classification (NCBI taxonomy): domain Eukaryota; kingdom Metazoa; phylum Arthropoda; class Insecta; order Lepidoptera; family Hesperiidae; genus Thymelicus; species Thymelicus lineola. The sequence continues at coordinate 6,894,055 of OZ010707.1, read as the reverse complement.
GCTACTCACCAAGTGAGTCTCATAGCCCCACACTGGGATTCCGTGTCGTGCAATGATATTAAACTATAGATACGTTACGCCCTTACAAATCAACCAAAAAATCTGTTCCGACCGAGCTACAACACACACACGTTTATCTTTTGTTTCTCTACATCAATCACTATTACATTGGTAAATTATGTAAAAGGGATGGCACTACTAAAACTATAATAGTGAAAAAGACAGCTAGACGGCCTCACTCAGAGGCAGCTATCAACTGTCTGAATCAAAATCGCTACACTTGTCTAAATTCGACTGACATAATTTCAGCGCCATCTTGGCATATCTTGTATATAATATCATTGGTATCGTGGGAGCGTGGGAGTGGTGCCATGGATAACACACAATGACAAGAACACACACAGCCAAACTTAAAACAGAAATTTAAACAAATCATTCAAATTTCCGCCTCGCTTTTAATCGAACCCAGGACCCTTGGCACGACGTTCGGTATGGTATGGTATTGCGTCACAAGAACGTCAAGAATTTTAATGTAGGACACGAATCTCTCATAAATGAGGATACTCAGTCACGCCGATTTAGTATTTTTAAGATCCTTTTAAACTTACACATTTAATCTGAGCTTCTGAGCAAGGATAATAAAACAATTGTTCCAGTCAAAGCAATACGCAACGCGAACAAAAATATCGTATCTCCATTCCATATTTCAAAATTTATCACAAGATCGTTCTTTTCCGAACAAAATTCGTAAAAGGCACGCCCTGTCCTTTTTTTCGTTTGTAAAGTATTCTCTATGCTTTTTTTCGTCCGTTCGGTTCTCATATTATAAATGAGCGCGGCTGACCGAATACATTTTTTAAAAATCATACCATTTTTGAGTTTACGTGATTGTGATTCTTAGCTGACTCGTTCTGACGGTTGCACGTTTAAAAAAGGAAGATCGTACATACCAAACGAAATTCGTTGAAGGAAGCAAGAATTAAAAAATAATGCGGAGATTATTAGGAATGAATCTTGGAATGGTATTTTTATTTTAATTTTAAACATTGTTTTTATTGAGTTTTAATTTTACATAAAAACTAACCCATCAATTTCCGATCGGAATGGTGTGGACTATGGTTCCGTAGGTACTTACTGTTTTGTTAATGTCCCAAAAATGACGCAAGATTTGATATTGCTGCCATTTGCGTAGTATAGTGTTCACAGCAGTCGATAAAAAGAAAAGTATAGACAGTGCTGGATTTGTCAATAGGCCGTATAGGCGGCAGCGTCCGAGGGGCGGCAGATTTCAGAAGATGATTTTATAGATGATTTTGCTATTAATAAATGCCGTAAAAATTGTAATATTTTGTTTTATTGTTTTTTTACGCACTTTCTTAGTGACCAATTCAGTGTCTTCCTTACTATGAATGGAAAATTATTATTTTAGAAAGTTACATGGGGCGGCGGAAATAAATTGGCCTACACTCATAAAAAATATAAATCCGGTACTGAGTATAGATATCATAAAAAGAAAACGGACTACACTGGCTCTTCAACTTGGATTCGTTTTCATTAAAAGGTACCTAAATAGCCAGGTTGGTAATGCAAAATTCCTTTGTTCTTTGGCTAAGCTATTAGCTTAGTCAAATGTGACGTAGCCTCGAGCACTGCAGTTAAGTTCGGAAACTCAACTGTGAAGTGTACGTCAAACGTTTAGAAAATGCTCAGTAGTGATTTCCCTGGTATCTAACTTACAATGCATTATGCAACCCAGCTAAGCGTCTTCCATCAAGATTCATGACATCAAGACCAATTAAAACACTTTGAGTTACGAGTAGGTAGGTAAATATATGGAAGATACTTTGGCATGAATAGTCCTTCAGTTCAAAAGGTGAACCCCCTAAACATTGCCCAGATTTAATAGAGAAAAAGTTAAATGCATTCCTTATAGCACGCAGACAATCGAGGTATAACCTTTTCTGGCCCGTTCGGCCAGAACTTTGAACAGAATTCAATGTCAATGCAGTGTCCTTTGTAGAGAATCAAATGAAATACATGATTACAAGCAATTAATATTAAAAACTAGTAGCTACTTTATAACTTAGTTGGGAGCGTCGTCGCAGAACGATTAATTCAGGCACTTCAGACTGATCTCTACAGCTCCATACCATCTGTGATTCTGTGATTTAGGCTTTGATTCCCAGTCAGAGCCGATATGTATGACTATATCCCATAAATAATCCTTTTGCGACAGTATGAGTGAACACTTCTATACATAAAACTCAGTGTCGGTTTGTTTGTCCGGGCATTATATAAAAACCCTTGAACGGATTTCGATGAAAATTGATAAAGTTGTTACTAATATCCTGGGTCATATTTTAGACAACTTTTCATCCCGGAAAATTAAGTTTTCCCGGGCAAACATGATAAAAGTTTGAATAAGTTAAAACATAATTTCCGTATGCAAAGCTGCGGGCAACAGCTAGTATTTTATAAATTTTATTTAAAACACTTTCGTCTCCTGGTGAATTTTAAACTCGTTTCTGGTGACTTAAGTTATTCAACGCATGTTACAAAGGCTAGTTAAAATAAGAACAAAACGAGAATCCTTTACATAACAAAATAATATAATATAATCCAATCCGCCGCGTCATTTCACTCATCGCCGAGCGATCGGATTTGAAAAAAGTAATAAAAGTTGCTTTACAACCCGTTTCTCGAGGATTTCATATTTTAAAGTGTCTGCGTTTTGAATAAGGAGTTAGTGCTAAGTCACGTTCGAGGGGATTGTTTAGGGCCTTTACTGATGTGCGGCCGACTAATGTGTGAGACCGACAAAAATATAGTTAAGTACGTGTGATTTATTATTATAATTTTTTACTAATTTATTTTGTAATTGACAGGAAACTGTTGTAAAATATGTACAAAGGTACTTATTCAACAAGGCCTATAAAGTGCTTATATATCTTTAGAATTATTCGGACTAGAGGAATATATTTAGTTGTTGATAAAATAAAAAGTAGGCTAATATCCTTTTTTGAAAAGGTTTTTAATAAACACAAACATTAAATCATGAAGATCTTAACTTCTTCAATAAATTAAATACTTCTTAATTAGGGCCCCACAAAAATATCTGATAAACTAGGATCAAAAATTAGCAAAATTTTAAACGGAAAATTGTACCTAAAACCTGAACGTTGATTAAAAAAATTTAAGCTACAATTATATTTTAAACAATGAATCTAAAACGGTTTAAACAAATTGATTTCTAAAAACCGTTTTGTAAATAATTATCATCTGATCTCTAATATGTTTGTATTTTTATTTAGTTGTATTATCAGCACGCTAGCAAAATTATAAAAGCGCGACATAAATTCGCCGAGTTAGAAAACGCCTAAGACTCATCGATTCTGTTTCCCTAGTATGCCTCGCGGCAACGCTTGCTCCTTTACAAGTGTTAATTAAAAATATATCGACGTTTAATAACGTAAAGATAATGTAGCTGATTTAAAACAGATGTACGAGCAATTTATGTGAAATAATGAGGACTGAGATTCAATATCAGAATTTTATTTATAAAGGCTGTAGAAAGCTTGGTATTTATGCTGTGATAAACAGCAGGAAGTGGAGAGGAGAGGTGAGGTGAGATGAGATGATTTGAGGTGAGATGAGGTGAGATGAGGTAAGATGAGTTCAGATGAGATGAGGTGCACAAACTTTACTGGCCATCAATTGCAATACAACTTTTGATTAATTAAGTCAAATGATTCACTTTCAATCACATTATGTTTGAAGATATTTGAAATACAAGTAATATGGTGATTTTTTTTTATTTCAAATTAAGTAATTATTCAAATATACAGGTAAAAATAAAACAAAATTTATATTTTTAAGGTATACATATTTATTTATAAATTACGCGTTCACATGATATTAAATTAATTTATGTACAATTAAATAATACAGTTAACTTTATAAAAATAATATTATAGATTTTGACTGGTTTTTACCCACAATCGTTTCAAGGCTACTCTGTGGTGGCGTACAGAATAACCAAGAAATTATTAGTGAGCTCGATGAAACCAGACCGAATCTAACGCAACATTTAAATCAAGCTTAAATTCCCAAAGAGAAGCTGCAATTACATACTGTTAGGTGATACATAAGTTAAACAAAAAAATAACAACTGATAAAGTCGACAATAAATAAACAATTCAACGTTAACAGTGACTAGAGAGCGTAGGATTCGAATTGTCCAAGCGACTTCTCATAGGCATTCGATAGGGTGTAACACTTAATATTACTTAATAAATTAATAAATAATTTATATATAAAAATCTCCTTTACACTAAGACTCCGAGTTGTATAAAAAATCATATTCCGTTATCAATTTGTCTCAAAACATACACATTTCATTATTTTTATTTTGGGATCCCTGAGGGGTGGTATATTGGGTCCGCTACTTTATAATGTCAGTCCATATGAGATTGAGTTTAGTTTAGTTATCGACTACGTTTAGGTAGAATGCCGCAAGGGAGTCTCCCTTGGAGCCGACGGCGCGGGCTTGGTACTGTCCGCTGTCGTCGCTGTTGCACTTGACGATTTCCAGTCGGTACTTGGAGGTGCCTTCCATTGTGAACCTGAATCTTGTCGAGGTCTCGTCGATGGGCTTGCCGTCCTTCAGCCACTGGAGCTGGAGTGGTGGCTGTTGAATACAAAATACAAGCATTATTTACTAATAAATTAGAGTTATCATTGAGCATGTATTAATATGATCAAAAGGGTTTGAAGAAGATCTGAACCCGATGATATTACACGCTGAAGTGGCGTGGAAGAGAATTCTTAAGGCATTTTAAATTTTGCATAGGATCATCATGATTCTTAATAATTGCAAATTTTTTGAATTTAACTATTTCAGTTGTATGAGATACCTTCAACATTATATTCGATGATGATTGGAGTACCATCACCTATCAGTAACAACACAGACATCAACAGACCAGGAAAGAAGACAGAAGACAAGCAAGAAGCACCATACCTTATCCAGCTCAGCGGTGAAGACAGCCGGCTCATCGCCCGCGACGGTGGTGGATGCGGGGAAGGCGGTGAACTGCGGGGTCGCGGAGACTTCTCCAGCCACCTTCACTACCAGCGTGCATGACGAGAACGATTCTCCCGCGTCGTTGAACGCCTCGCATGTGTATACACCTGGGGGTACAAGAGATATTGGCTTGAGAGTAGAGGGTAAGAAGAGTTAGGTTAGGTTGAGTTGCTAAAAATTTTAGGTTTACCTAGCTAGGTTCCTTTACAAGGTACTGATCCTAATGTTCTTGGTTATGTTTCATTAATGTTTGGTCAAGAAATCTATCAGTGTTGGTCTTCATTAAAGTTGTGGTTTGAGAAAAGTTAAATAAAATTAGTTTGTTAAAATTATTTTTTTACTGTTTTCATAGAAGGACATGTCTTTTAAAGCTCTAGTTATAATAATCTTTATAGTTGTTATTTGAAATTAAATATAAAAGTTGGATTTCAGATGTAGGTTAGTAATATTGGTGAAGGTTACACGTATAATCAATTGATTGAAAGTCTAAATACGAGATATTATAAAACAATCTATTGTAATTTTGTTTAAAAAGGAGTTATTATGTTTTAACCAAAGTAATTGAAAACCGTTATAACAAAGTGATCCTCCTCACGCTTATCTTAGTATAATTATTTAGTAAAAAATAAATTGCCAGAAATACGAAAAATTCCTTAGGTGTAGGTTGTAAAAAAATACCGGAATACTTATTACATGATCATTTGGTAAAATTCATTACTAAACGGTATTTTCACATCTCTATTTCGACTATGGCTGTATAATATTAGTCTTGTATTGTATTAAGGCACTGTCATTTTGAAATTCAGAAATCAAGCATCCCGGCATAAAGCTCAGGCATAAAGATTGTCAATCACAACAATCATTATGAAAAAACTTCATAACGATTATTGATTGACAACTATGCTTGTACTTGTAACCTTCGCCATTAACAAAGAGCAATGCGTTTTTTTATTTTCTTCCCATGAAACCTTGTGCACATTGAATACTTTTGAACAAGGTACACGGGTACGACATCTGTTATCAAATAGACATACTAATGCAACGCAGCGCCATCTACAAAGGAATCAAGATAACAACTGAGATCGCTTCATACCATCTATGCTTCATACCTTCGTTATTCATGACTGGCACTATAGATGTCACTGATGATGTAAAATTTAAAAGAAATTCAATTCGCATACAGTTGTAAAAAATTATAAGATAAGACGGCCACATCTTGTTAAAAGAGCACTGGTCGCCCCCGACCAGGTAGACTGATGACCTAATGAAGACAGCGGGAAGCCGCTGGATTTAGAAAGCCCAAGACCGATCGGAGTGGCGCCAATTAGGGAAAGCCAATGTCCAGCAGTGGACTTTAAGAGGCTGTTAGATAGATAGATAAGATAAGGATGTTAATTATTTAACGAAATTATTTATTGGTAAAACCTAGGGGGTTGGTAGATATTTTCAAATTTGTTAGTCTGAATTGAAAAACTATTTGTAAGTTTTGAAATGACTTGACATACCTACCTTTCAACTTAACTATCATTTGGTACCTATATTGATACAGAAATTATACCTACTAGGTACTAAGATTTTATTGAATACTAGTAGGTAATTAGAACTCTCCTCAAATTCCTGGAAACTCCCATACCATGTAAAAGGAAGTTTAGCAAATGAAATTTAGAAGCTAGGTGGTGTTGCCTGCAGTTGGCGAGCCCCTGCTGATCTAATCGAAGCTTCATATACAGCGTGTTTTTTTAATCTCAAGATATATTTTTTGAGAAAAACTTCGCTAGCGTGATTCAGAAGGGCATGACGTCACCGTATCTTACCAGCATCCTCGGGGAATATCTCAGCGATGTGCAGCTTGTGGATGTTGGCCTCGGACGAGTACTGGAAGTCCTTGGAAGGCTTGATCTCCTTGTTGTTGTGCAGCCATACCACGTCGAACCTCTCCGCGCCCGCGATTCTAGCAAGCCAAATAGATTATTAGCTATAACATTTTTTTAATTGTCATACTGTACACATTGTACATATTGCATTGCACACTGTACATATTGTCATACTGGAATGCTTTGAGTTACATGACACTTTATGACATTTGCTATAAGACATTACAAGTACCAGGGGCCCACAAACAGTCTTTGGAATTATTTCATTGCAAAGCTGTCGTATTTTATACATAGTTAGTAACTGCCCAGCTACTTAAAAAAACTACTTACTTATTTCAATACATAGAGTGTAGTTAAACGCATTACAAACCTGTGAAGTTTGTACACATTTTGCTAATACCTAAATAAATAAATATATCTCTCTTATATCGTACCCTCAGTGGAAAAAAAATGCAAAAGATGAAAATGCAATTTTACAGGAGAGCAAAAAAACTTGTTAAAATATCAGTAAATAGTCAAAGGAATTTACAATAAGACTTATGATAAAAAATTTGAAAAAAAAATGAAATGCAGTTTTTTTCCCTCTTTCCAATCATATTAATAACTAAAATTCAAAGTAACACGACTTAGTTAGGCTTTTTTTTCACCAAGGTTGCGATATTATACCTGGTCTTGGTTATACACTTCCAGTATGATGGATTTGGAATGGAATTACCAGTCCGTTAGTCGTACTGACCTGCAAGACAGCGTGACAGCGTCACCGTCATTGGTGTTTTGTGAGATGGCGTGGTCCACGATCCTGGGCGGCTTGTCCCCGAACTTCAGACCGGCGGCCGACACCGGTGCAGTATCGGCTGTGGAGACAATATTGATATTAACGTATTATAGATATTAAATATCTAATAATAAAATTCAAAATGTCTGTTTGTCTGTCCGGGTATCACATAAAAACCCTTGAACGGATTTCGATGAAAATTAGTAAAATTGTTACTGATACCTTGGGTCATATTTTAGACAACTTTTCATTCCGGAAAATTAAAAGGTTTCCCGGGAAAACAGGATAAAAGTTTGAATAAGTTAATACGGAAATTATTTCCGTATGCAAAGCTGTGGGCAACAGCTAGTAAATATCTGTAAGTATTAAAAAAGGTTTTCTCTTTTAGTCTTTTTATGGTTGACCGTAAAAAAAAATAACATCTGTTATCAACCTCAAATAAATTGGTTGATTGGTGTTTGAGACCAGCTTTCTAATAACAGTTCAGTCTATTCTATATTCAGTCTATTCTAAGAACAAGATTTTGTACAATAGCAATTCACTTGGATACTAGTTGACCAAACCCATGATCTTATACCTAACCTATGTATGTCTGTGTTGTATTATGTTGTAAATTAAATTATTTCTTCCTTTTAAATTTTTTATAATAACAAACTGCTATGATATTGTGGGCAGGTATTACATGACTTAATTTCTTTATTTGACGCACGACGGGTATCCCTTTTTATCAACATCCTTCCGATACGCACGACGCTCTTTGCTTCGTCTTTCATTATGCATACCACTGAAATTTGAGGACTGAAATTTGCCGCGTCTGTGTTACCGTTATAATGTGGTTCAATACAATAACATCACTGACCTTTAACGGAGACCTTGCATTTGGTCTCGACCTCTCCCTGGCTGTTGATGGCCTTCAGCGAGTACATGCCCTCATCCTCGGGGAACACCTCGTTGATGGCCAGCGAGGCCACGCCGTTCTTGTACTTCAGGTCCACGACCTGATGAGGAATGAGGAGTTTTGTTAACTGTCTTCTATGTTTTTTTTGGAACTAGACAAAGGATCTGATGTATTTGACATCTTAAGTGGCTACTGTCACCCGTGGACATCAGCAATACCATAAGCATTGATGTGTTGCTGGCTAAGAAAGAAGAGAAGGAAAGAAAGAACCGGCTTCCAAGCCCCCTGCTAGGACACGATGAGTCGTTTGACTACTGACTCAAGCAAGAGGATGGCAAGATAGCTATTCTGGCAAGCTTCACAGATAGATAGCTTGCGTAGCCTGATATGATGAGAGATGATATAAAGGATATAAGTATTTCTATAGTGGATTTTCTCCTCGCACACCGGTATATTTCTGGTAGCCTCAACGTAACCAAGGGTGGATCCAGGGGGGTCATGGCGGTCATGACCCTGGACTGGGTCCAGGACCTACGTGGACCACTAATTTAAAATCGTTAAACATAATGTTTTTATATTTTTTTTGTAACATAAATATAGGTACATTTTTAATTACAGTACTTACATTTATTAACAAAATGCCAATTTTTTACTTGTATCTATAATATTATTATCAAAATTAAATTAAAACTTCTTGTGACTTGACCATACTATTTGACCCCTCCGGCGCCAAAGCTGGATCCCCCTTGAACGTAACATCAAGAAAAAACAATTCTCTACACCAACTAGAGATGACCCACCTCAGACGAATGCAACGGCTTTCCATCCTTATGCCACTGCACCCTTGGGTCGGGGTCCCCTCGCACTGAGCACGACAATAGCAACGGGGCCCCGTCGCGCGCGGTCACCGCGTCGGGCAGCGCGCGCGCGAACGACGGCGCGCACATTGACGAGTCTGACGCTGGTACTGTGGGGAGAGAGAGAGAGATTTGTTAGCTGTTCGCTATCTGTTCATGTCAATCCTTTCAGAATGAATGAAACTGTATTTTTTTAATGTTATGTTGTTTTTTTTTCATATTATTGAACCGATTTTGAATTCTGACCCTTATGGAACTTGATTCCAAATATTACAAAGTGCAAGTTCAGTATATTTTGAATAGGTAAACATACGGTTTTATGGAGAATTTGAAGGTATGGAATTTTAAAGTGACATGTTAGGTCATAAATCAACTTCGCACACGCATTTTTGAAAAATTACAGAAAAGTAAAAGTGACTTTTCAGTCTAGTTATCACAGTGATGGGATCAATTCTTCAGTCCCTAGGTCAACTTTAGGCTCTTGAAATTTAATTACAATTCTATAATACAATAACATTTACAATTATTATTATCTAGTGTATATAATATACTGTCGAATCACCAAAATAGTTCATTCTGACATCTCACAACTAAAGAGTCCACTGTTAATTAATAACCCCACTATATTTCACTTGTTTTGAAGGAGAGTATCACTGCATAGGTTTTTATAATACCTTGTATCAAGCTACACTAAGAATAAACGGTTGTATCATAGGGCTTCAGATGGCTTAATATCAGAATACTTACAAGTTGTTCTATACTGTAGTATTCCATACAATGTCAATGTTGCATTTTTTACTTGACCGAGTCCTAACGTTTATTATCTTCTGCAGCTGTTGTATTGTATAAATACAAATGTCCTTCAAAGTTATGCACAAATATTTAGTTATGTAATAAGTTGTATAAATAAATAGATACGTTGCTACAAAATAACTGAAATACGCCTATTATATTTTGTCTGATAAATGTGAAAACGTATTAAAATATCAATATAAAGTTGATAATTACAACCTTACAACCAATTTGTCTCAACTTTGCATGAGTCACCTTAAGCTGGCCATACACGATCAAGTGTACTTGGCATGAGATAGCTATATGGCTGGATAGCCATACCGTGGCCATACACCGTCAAGTTTACTGGATGCCGCGTTAAGTCCGCTACAAACTAGACAAGTATACTTGATCGTGTATGGCCAGCATTACAGGGTGTCGTGTAAAGGGTGGGTATGAGGATCCTCTCCGGTTTGTATATTAAGGATAAGGCCAACGCGAGCTGTTGATCTCACTCAGTTTGCAAAGGAGAGAAAGAGAAGGCGCAAATTTTTGCCATAGAGAGTATTTGTGTGATATCCTATCCTTCCTTTTGAAATCATTGGTTCCTCCACGTATTCATGCAAGAAGAAGTTAACTTACATATAAGTTCCTTAGTAGCACTTCTGGATCTAGAGGAGGCGTCGGATCCGTACTTCTTTTTGCTGTCCACTGACGTCTGCGGGGAGTACTTAGGACGCGGTCCTGAGGACTTGGCTGGTGGGTCGATTGTTACCTAGAGAACAAATTATTATTACTCATAGAAATCATATTAAAGAACAAAGAAAGAAAGAATACGTAGGTTTTTTATGTAGCTAGCAGAAAGAAGAGCTGACAATCCACCTGAATGATGTTCAGCGGCTATGGTCGCCCACGGACATCAGTAAGTACAATACCAACAAAGGCATCACCGATGCGTTGCCAAATATGAATGAAGAGAGAGAGAACGAACTGATCAGGCAACTGTAACTAGCCAGCTACGCTTCACATAAAGATTCCAGAAGAATACCAGCAAAATTAATATAAATATTCTGGGGTCATTATTTAAAGCTGCTGCTAGAGAAAAAAGGTTGTTATTCTATTGTACTATCAATTATTATCTATGGGAATTGTTGCTTTAATCATGATTAGTTTGATCACTTTGATCATTCATTAAGCAGTACTCACTTTGGTCTTGGTGATGATCGGTGGCGGCGCAGGTTTGAGCGGCTTCTCAATGTACCGGCGCTCGCCTGAATGAAGGAAGTTGTGCGCCAGCGCAGCTTGCTCTGGGCTCACTACCTCGCCTGGGGAATTTAGCATACAGCATTATTACTTGTGGTGAAGGTAAAGGTGTTAATCCCATAGGCCAATCACCGCTGCGACAAAATTAGAGCTATTAAGTCAGTATTAGTCTACTTTGGAACAATGCGCAAAGAACTTTGCGACTAACCATCGTAGAGTCAACTTACCCTGATGATGCTCCGTTTCAGTGCGAAACACGTGTTGGTGCTGGTATGTATGTTGGTTGTTGTTACTTTTAATTAATTGTAGTGCATGTTTCCGTTGTGAGAAGGAGAGAAGTGCCGCGTATGTCTTATAGTATATACCATTATGCATGTTAACCGCGGATTGTTGCAAAGTAGACTAATACTAACTTAATAACAATGGATTTCCACAAAGTAACGCTTGATACTATTAACAAAAGTAGAGCTATTATAGCCATATCATTGATTGTTAAATATGGTTGCCGCGGTCGAACTAAAGCATATAATGCTCCTGGGTTCCAGATTTTTTATTTGTGTATAGGAGATATAAGGTGGCTGCCTAGTAAGAGACTCCTACAGCGGGAGATTGCTATGCGATCGTAGAGGTGAGCACATCACACCAAAAGCATCATCGATGTTTTACCAACATAGAAAGAATTGACAATACTTAGGGATAATGAAGAGCAAATAATCCCTATCCTTACCTTCAACAATGACAACGCAAGACGTCTCATCCTTGCCGTGGACGTTGGTGGCCACGCAGGTGTATTTGCCGCTGTCCTCCGGCCGGCAGTCGATGATCTCCATCGTCACCACGCCATCCGAATGCGTCATCGCGTAGTCATACTTCGACAGTTCTCTCTTGTCCTTGTACCTGGGAGAGGAGAACATTGTCTTCAATCATTCGTTCGGTTATGACGTTATAACGCCAGATGAAAAGAGGCAGAGGGGAGGCTAACGTAATCCACTGTTGGCAGTGGATTTATTTTCTGATGGATGGGATCGACAGTTAAAAATTGTAAGGGTCACCTTTTGGTGACCCCTAGTGGTAAAATTTATGCTGAGGTGCATCTTGTTCGGAGGGAATGTTAGTATTGTATAATGTAACTTCTCAATGTTAAAAGACTTATTGCTAGTTAAATAATGCCACAAGCAAAACAAGTAGATAATAGTCTTCGACGACTGGTAGATACGTCTAAATTTCTTCAGAATATTTTATCTACCGAATAGTTTGGAAACTACGTCGTACCAAAACCATTTAAATTAATTTACTGGATTACCTCCATAATCCGGATATATTCCCCTACATACCTAATAGGATAATCTGTATTGTGTAGCTATACGACTTAATAAGCAAATTCGATTGAAAATATCAGAATCAAAACGACGTTTCCCCATAGTTAAATAAAAGCTATTCGTCTTCCATTCTTATCTAATAAAGGCCATTCTTATCTAATAAAGGATAAATATCTGCACCATTTAGCACCTAGGACCTACTCCGTTAGCGAGTAGAAACGCGCTACCCAGAAAGGTCACTCACATCTGCAACCTGTAACACCTAGGCACTATTTATCCCCAAGGGTCCACTCACATCTACAACATTGGTCTATTGGTATTGACCAATATGTATCTATAATATATCTACACTATCGACTTATTAGGTCCAGTTACATCTACAACCAATACCAATAGGTACTGCTATGTCAACACTACCTAATAGTTAGGTCAATTCACATTACCCATCCAGCACTCACCATTTGACGGTCGGTGTGGGTTTCCCGCTAAGACAACACAGCAGCTTGCAGGTGTCGCGCGCCTGCATGACACGCGGCCGCAGCTGGAAGGTGAACGCGGGCGCCGTCTCGCTCGACTCCTGCCAGAACGTGTAAGGGAGGGCCTCGCGGCGGCGCGGCGCTTCTGGCACGTGCGTGCGTTGGACTCTTGGTACCGCTGGAAAAGAGGCGAGGTAAATTAATTAGGTTGGATGAAAAATAGTCAAAAATTTTGACAAAAAAAAACACTTTAAATGAAGTACATCCTTTCCAATATCAATAAAAAAGAATCACCGAAATCGGTTGGCGTGATATTGAGTTACTCGTTCATTTGTCACGCACATATTTAATGCAAATTTAAGACTTATATGGTTTTCTCATGGATGCTATTGTGAAATCTCGCTCAAATTTAAGTGGGATCACATGACAAGAACCAGCTTTTGATTAAAAAAAGACACATCAAATTCAGTTCACCCAGTCGAAAGTTCTGAGCTAACAAACAAAAAAAAATACAGTCAAATTGAGAACCTTCTCCTTTTTTGAAGTCGTTTAAAAAGTTTACCCTCAAACTAGAACACACTATTTAATGACAAGTGTGATTTCACTTGGGTAGGTATAGCTGGAAAACGCGAGGTTATGTGAAGTAATTCTAAATTACATTTTGACAAATCCTATTCTATTAATATTATATTTGTTGACTGGGAGAGAATGCTTTTAGCATTAAGTCCGCCTTTGCTATTGTACGTATGTATGGTGCAAATAAAATAAATTATAAATGTAAAAATTTGTGAAGATGTTTGTATGTTTGTTCCTCAATCACGCCTCAACTTAACCGATTTGGCTGAAATTTGGAATGGAGATATATCCTGAATTAACACATAGGCTACTTTTTATCTCGAAAAAGTACAGTTTCCGCGGGTTTTGTAAAAAATCAGTATCAACGCGCAAACAATGAAGGTACTTAATCTTTCGGGAAGAATTTTAAAATAACGTTAACATGAAATCTTATTTCAGTAGTGACATAATTTTGAACTTAGCAGTAATGAAGGAAAAAAAAGTACAATTTAATGAAATGACTGTCGAAATTACATAAGTATACGTACATATTAATATCGTTATACACATTTTTTTCAAATCGAATACATTTGAATAAATTATAAACACGAGACACTGCTGAACCTTTATTATCACATCAACTCCTAATATCAACTTATCACGGTTAAACACAACACTATAGTTCCAATAATTTAACACAAGTTGAGTGAGTGATTAATTGTGATAAACTGTTTAATCTATCATTTATAAGCAGCCAATGAACCTAGCCAGGAATAGACGCATTCGTGACCTAATTCCTAGGCCTTACGGCCGATGGCAGATGGCATGCCTCCTAGATTATGTGTGACATTGTCTTTGAACTGACATGTTTATCGCTGAAAGAGATTCTGTGATTGTCTCGACAAATGAATTTATTTTGTTTGGACCGTGATTGGTGGATTAGCAGTGATGTCTTTTATCACGCTGTTATATAAAAATAATGTCAAGACGTTTATTTTTCTTGCGGTGATGCGATTTAGGTTGACTGGTCTGGGTCTGGACTTAGTAATTAATTTGTAACAATGTTATACACACTGCCTGTAACTATAACGAGTTGTATAAAACGGGGAAAGGAACAACGATACTTAGTTTCTACAAGATTCTATTAAAAGATTTGATAACTTCGGACTTACGAAACCTAATAAAGGTTTTTGCATAATTATTTCTTGATCCGGTAATTTTATTAGCGGAAAGCGCCCGGATACAAATATCACGGAGTAATAGAAATAGCCAAAAAATGCTCCCACATTGCATTTCCTTACAAATTTTAGTGACTTAAAGTTACAGGATCCGTATTTACATTAATAGTTCTTACAGTTATTTACTTTTGTGTTAAAAAACTTCTTGTAGTTGTTATTTTTATAATTTTATTTATGTTTTTTCTTTCTTTTTCTATGTTTATAATACCGCTCATCGTGTGTTTCTGTTTGGCTTAATGGTTAGCTGGCAGAGAATGCATAAAGCATTAAGCTCGCCATTTGTACCTTAATCCTATATTGTGGTCAATAAAGATTAAATAAATAAATAAATAAATAAAACTATGATCACCATCATTGGGCATATTTATCAGTATTATAAATACTCACGTTGTACGTTCAGGAAGACGACCTCTTCCCTGAAGCCGTAGTGATTCTCAGCCCTGATGATGTACTCGCCGCGGTCTTCCAGCTTGGCACGGTTGATGATGAAGTAATAGTCGTCGCCGGCGTACCTGGTGATAGAAAACATTGATGCATTTGACGACAGTGAAGATGTTAGTATGGTATAATAATAAAAATCGACTACTAAGTTTGTACATTTTATATAAATTGCTGAAAACGGAGCGAAGTAATCTGATGATAAGTTTGCCACACCCATGGTCTTAAATTTAATTACTTTCTAAACAACAACCGTCCAAATAAGCGGAAGACGAAAATGAAATACATTTTGCAAATTTTTCTCGAAAGTTGGACAAGTAAAACTTATATGAATAATGCTAAATGTAGAATAAGTTCTATTCTGAAGAAGACTAAGAGGAATTTGTTCCATCACTTCTAAAAAATAGTTTCTTAGAAAAACAAAAGGAGTTCAGGAAGTAGGCAACTATAGGAGTTACGATCCATTTCCAACAAATAGCCCCTCACCTCTTCATAAACTTGACGCTCTGCCTCAGCTCGTGGTTGTTGTGCGACCAGGTCACGGTGGGTGTGGCACAGGCGATGATGCGGCAGTACAGCTTCACCGACTGGCCCTCGTAGCAGAACGCTGATTGTGGCCTGATCACGAACCGTGGCGCAGCCTGGCGACGATCTGTAGACAACGAAGATTTGAGAGTTTTGAGCGTAGTTCTATCAATATACTGGCTGTCGTTTTTTCGAATCAGTAGGAATAAGAAAACTGATAAAAAAATATTGTAGATTTTGTTTAACAAAGATGATCTTTAATTCCTTGAATAGCGTAGGTATGGGGTAGATCACAAAAAACATAATCTCAATACTACTTTCAACTGGATACAGGAACTGCAGCTGCACTATCAAAGCAAATTACTGTGATTGAAAGCTTACCAAATATTTTGGCCAGTATTTAACATCCAGATCATAAGTTTGGGCAGGATTATATATTTACAGTCCAACCATCAACTTACCGAACTGTCCATCGTAGATCTTCCATTTCTCGATGAGCAACTTGCGCAGCGAACTGTACTCGCTTAGCCTGCCGATGGGCAGCACAAATGATGACCAGTTCTGAGGGAGAGACATTTTTGTTAACTCTGTGTCAATCTGGACGTTATATCATAAATAGGTAGTCGTAAAATGTGCTGACAGGCTATCATTGATGGTCTAATGGTCACCATTTAACATCAGTATTACTTTGATCTTTCCGCATCAGCGACACATTGCAGCCTAGAGAGATAGCGAGAAACCCCAAGTTGTAGGCTCCGAAGTAGATGGATTGCTTGTGACCAAAATTGTCATAAATACAGCTTCATTCATTTTTTGCTATAGTGAGCTGTAAGATGAAACATGAATGGATTCAATGCATTAATAGCCCGCTACTGAGACTAGGTCACCCTTGAAGAGGCCTAAAGCATACTCCTGCCGCTCCATTTAAGATTGGTGGAGAAAAGAACAAACCTCGTATCTATTCCTAAGCCTATCGCGCATCTGTTCGTATCTCCTGGCTTGGATAGTGGCGGTCCTAGCTGCGGCGGCGTCGCCTGCCAGCCACTTGTGAGCGAGGCATTCATGCGCCGTCATACGTTTTCTGGAAGAAAGGAGTCGAGTTGAGAAATTGAGATTGAGAGAGCAATAATTCTGCAGTTGAGAAATTGTTTAAATTTCAAGACTAAGCAATTAATTTGCTCCAATTTTTCAACTGGGGAATTTTACTCTAATAATACGGCTATGTTAACTGCATATGTTATCACAACTTCGCTCATATTTTCAAGGCTAAAAATGTAATACGTATTGCAAGTACATAAAAGGCCACTTACTCCTTATTCTTAACAAGCAGTCTGCGGATGAAGTCCTTGGCGTCATCGGAGACGTGTTGGAAGGCTTCCTCATCAAACTCCCAGTCGCAAGCCTTCACATTCTTCAATGTGTCGATATCGGTGTTACCAGCGAACGGTGAAAGTCCCGAGAGCCTGGGGATAAGTATACGCAAAATTGGAGATCATTAAAGGAAAGCTTAGTTTTCGAAGAAGCAAAGAAAGATCTCGACCATACCTGTCTATTTCCGTCTCGTTTAATATTTTGACAGGCTATGGTCTTCTAAGTTAGCAAAAATAAAATTTCAACCATAACTATTTTTGTCTCCTTTCACAATGTCCCTCACATTGTGTAGCTGTAGGCTTCTACGTTGGCCAAATTCCTTATCAGCTGACTTTACTTTAAAGCTACATTACGGAGAAGGTTCGTAAGTTCCCTCCCGATGTTTTCTAAGCAAGTAGTAGACAGACTTGCAGACGAGCCGCCTGATGCCAAGCGGTTTCCTTCACCCATTGATATCAGGAACATATGCTACCAGGCAACAAGGTAACCGCCACCGAAGCCAACCAAAAGAGGAGAAAGAAGGAAAGAAAGAGATGTACTCACAGGACATAAGAGAGAACACCAATGGCCCACATGTCAGTGTAGAAGCCAACGGGCTCCCGTTCGACGATCTCTGGCGCAGCGAACTCTGCGGTACCGGTGGAAATCTTCACCACTTCGTTGGGATCCAGTTTCGTTGCTAGACCGAAGTCGATGATCTGTGCGAATGACAAAATTTATAAAATATCAATTTTATAAAAAGTCATCTTTATGAATGCGTGCATTTATACCCTGCTTATGGTATTCGTAATTTTTCTAGTAATTTTGGTACAATTTGGATCCTACTATTTCAAAATATAGAGGACACAATCACACAATAATGTTATAGACATGGTTTTTGATTGTTGTCGAATTCTGCCTATTCCATGCTCAAAAGAAATTAAGTGTTATAAATTTACCTTTACAAGAGAAATCACCTGATACTTTATATTTCAAAAGACGATTAGTCAAGAGTGTATCCGATTTTAATAAGTAAGAGCTTTTAACACCTAAGACTACATTTCACTTCCAGTTGTAAGGGTGAGATCGTAATCCAGCATTATCTTATAATCAATAAAAAAACCTAAAATACATAATAATAATAAATAATAATAACTTTTTATTTCTTTAAAAGATTAAAGTATTATAATAGCAAGTGGCCAGAGCCTCCTTTTAAGCACAAGAGTGCCTGTATTAGGAGCCTCTGCTCTTCCGATGGCTATAAATAATTTAATCTAAGTTTCAACAAAATATTTCAGCTACAAAATTAAACATATCCTAATAATTATAAACTATTATGTGTTGTGTTGTGATGTGTTGTGTGTGTTTGTGTGTGTGTTTGTGTGTGTGTGTGTGTGTGTGTGTGTGTGTGTGTGTGTGTGTGTGTGTGTGTGTGTGTGTGTGTGTACATAGATCAAATTATCGGACATTTTAACTAAAACTCATCATCCAATCACACTTCTATCTCTTAACTCACCTTAACATCAGTACCAGTTCTAGTCTGGCACATGACATTCTCCGGCTTGAGGTCGAGGTGGATGATGTTCTGTTCGTGCATATGTTTGACTCCCTCGCACACTTGTCTCATGTAGTGGGCGGCTTCAGCCTCGCTCATGTTGTAGCCTGGCTCTGTGATGCGCTCGAATAACTCGCCTCCGGATAAGCTGGGGTGGTTAGAAATGGGAGACGTTAAATAGATTCTGGCGCAGAATATTCAATTCGCAAAATATCCAAAGGTCCAATTTTGTAATAATCAAATTTGAAAAATGACATTTTCAGATGGTAAAAGTGACAAATTTTCCAGTTTTCAGAATGTGCAATTAATTAATTCTCCACCACAACCTGTGGATTAGGGCTAATTAGTGTATGGAACAAGATTCAGCTTAAGTCCAATAACATACTCTATAAGTATATCATCTAGGAAGTAATTGGCTCAATTTGAGCTGGTCTATTGTTTTAAAATGAAACCAATCACTATACAGAATTTGGAGCTTTCATATACAATGTTCCTGCGGTTTTAGGCATACGGTTTTACACTTCGTCTAAAAGGCATATCAGTTAGTCGTTCCTACAGACAATTTAAACAGGTAACTACTTACAATTCAAATATCAGCACCATTTCATCGTCATCTTCAAATGCATCGTGTAGATTAATGAGCTTCCTGTGATGGAGCTGGTTCATTATATCTATCTCTTTCTTGATGAGTTCTTTCTCCATCGCACCAGCAACTGGAATGAACTTGGCTGCGAAGGTGTTGCCAGTAGACCTTTCTCTGCAGCGATGGACGACGCCAAACGCACCTGTGCCTACAATAGTATTACCATATCATGATTTTGTTCTATTATTATACATAAAGTCCTGTAAGACCTTACACCCTACTATTTTAGGGTGTGTTCAGTGTATTATTGCATTGTGTTGTGCTTGTCTATTTGGGGTTTTAAATACAAATTGTTTAGTGAAATATATCATCGTTGGTAGAAAGTTTTACGCTACTCATGTTAATTAATTTATCTTTAACCTTAATTGTTAAACATTTGAATACTAAAAGGATTTATCAGTTAAGTTCTATGTAGACTTATTTGGGTTGTTATATTAATGTTACAATTTTGTCTGTCTACCTATAGGTATTATAAGAGCTAATATAATATAAAATATGAAGTTATTTAAGTGCGTACTTTTCTATAGCCGTGAATAAATAATAATAATAAATAAATAAATAATATTCGTAAAATCATTATGTAATAAATCGCACACCGTGCATTTTGTTCAACTACTTATGTGAAATTTAAAGTAAGCATTATTGCTACTGGTATTATTGATACTATAATAATAATATAATAATATAAAATAATAATAATATGGTTACGTGCATTTTACAGAGTGTATAATACATCCATAATATTTAAAACAAAAAGAAAAGTAAAAAAGAGATTTTGTGCTAATATTCAATATTTCATAATATTAAAAAAAATATTAGTTATGAGAAAAACATAATATATGTATTTCAATTACTATCCTGCTTTAATATTTTTTAAAGACTTTTCCCTTTTGTATTTTTTTGCATGCGATTTTCGTTTAAATAATAAAGTAAATTGTAATAATAATAATTATGTATTATCAAAATAATAATAGTATGCGTGTGAGACAGAGAGATGCAGATAGAAAGAGATGCACTACATCGATCTATTCACACACAGACCTCCGACGCGTTTCCGTTTAGAAGATGCTCTCACGAAGTCACCTGCGAAATTCACCATTGTTTGTACATGTGTAAGGTTTAAATTTGAACTACGTGTTAGTTGTGAGTTAAGTAAAACTAGCAAAAATGATCTCTCGCAAGCAACTTCGTAAGTTTAGTTCTACTTAAAAAAAATATCATGCCACTAATTTAAATTGGTAAGAGAATCGCAAAAAAATACCGTAACAACGCAATCATTATTTCAATACAAATTATAATTGTATTATAATAAATTATCAAGTTATAATACATTCATTAATTTTCACGTTTATTAAATCGTTAACACTACACAAGACGTCAATATCATACCCATAATAATAACATGTCTAACAAATTATTATCACTACGAACGCAATTAAACTATCTGTTTGTTAGTTTTCAAAAATTCGTTTTGGGATTTAATTTACTTGGGTAGGTGTTTACAAGTTTAGGTACATACCTAAACTTCATGCTTTCCTGTTTTTTTAAGTTGCTATAATTTATTTAAATTAAAAAAACGCATTTATGGGTAAATATAACTTTTATGATATTAATAATACTTCAAAGGAATATAATTAATAAAAACTTTTGTGATATTAATAATACGTCAAAGGAATATTATAGAATTAATAAAAATCATTAATTTTAAGTGTCTTTTAAGTTATTTTTACTAATACACTAGTATTATTTAACAAACTGGTAATTATTAATAAAATTGTAAGTAACAAAACTGTAATTAAGGATATCAAAAAAGTTACAGATATATTATGGTAAATAATACATATCAGTTCACTAACATCTAAACCCATATCACAAGGACACAGGTAACAATTTGATCTAACTACTCATACAATTACAGAGTGATCAAACTACAATTTCAGATTGATCAAACTATAACTACAAAATGTTCTAACTACAACTACCACAATGATGTAACTACAACTACAAAGTGTTCTAACTACAACTACCACAATGATCTAACTACAACTACACCACGATCTAACTACAACTACACCACGATCTAACTACAACTACACCACGATCTAACTACAACTACATCACGATCTAACTACAACACACAACAATACATACACTTACCGATCTCCTCCAGAATGTCGTATTTGTCGTACACAGAGCAAGTGTTGATGTCGACGGGCTGTGGCACGTATTTGCTGTAGATGTCGAACACATAGCTATCGTAATCCTTGACGGGACCGTGGTCGGCGTTCGTGCGGATCTTCTTGCCGGTTTCGTCCACTGTTGGGCAAACGTGGGTTTTAGAGTAATGCAATACATCTAATAAAAAAAGAGGAAGTAAATGTAGTAGTAGTGATGAATTAGATAAAATTTTCAAAATCGTTTAAAAATTCATCTTCTATCTTAAATTTAAATTGTTCACTTGATGGGGATTTTTCTGTTTGAAAGACATGCTGAGGAATTTCTTGAGCCGTTTCTTCACTAACACAACTGACATTTTTGTAATAGCTTGAACTTTGGCCATTTTGTTATTTTCTCTCTTATGAAAAAGTCCTTAAAAACACGTCCAATAAGAGTGGCGCTGCGGTAGCCTAGGATAAATTTTATTGAATTCGGCAAAATTCCCTCTATCTACAACAGCAATGTTCATATCGTAGTTTTTCCAGCGCTATTGTGGTAGGATGGTGGTAGGCATTGGAACCTTTATTTTCAGTATACAGCTGGACACTTTTTCAACTTTATTCCCATATGAGATGGCTCTCCTTACCTCTATACTCCATGATTGGTAGAAGTAAAATAATGACAGGAGTAAAAAATATACAGATAATATAAAATACTGAAGAGCTTTCGATGCCTACAAACATTTCATAATCAGTCAAAATGATAGTTGTTTTTTAGAATCAGGGAAACTTTGTCCATTAATATAACAAATCTGGTATATATTGAAAGAAAAAGTGGTAAGAAACTCCCAAGGAGATGGATAGATTATAAATATGATAAATTAGTTATATGAAATTAACAAAAGAGTGTTTAAATCGATAGGAAGCAAAGAAGATGATCAACTGACCAGGATATTCCTTCTTCTTGAACTCCTTCTTGATGATAGCCTTGGTCTGGATTGTGGAGGTAGGCTCACTGGGCTCTGACCTTCCGTAGATGTTCTCCGCGTACACCCTAAACTCGTACTGCTTGCCTGGCACCAGGCCCGTGATGGCCATTGTTGTGAACCTGATTGAAAGATAGAGTGTAAGAATGATCATACCGTCACTCATATTATAATCTGTGCTCAAAGGTGACTGACAGAGAGGGTACAGACTGAACCATTGGACTAAGAGGCATGAAAGTTTATCTTTCGCTTACCTAGTATTTCCAACTCTGATCCAGCTAGTCATAGGATGCTCTCGCTTCTCAACGAGATAGTTGGTGATGTCTGATCCACCATCCCATACCGGTGCCTTCCAGGTGAGAGCCAGGGAGTCCACACCAATGTTGTCCACTGATGGGAATCTCGGTGGGTCGGGGCGATCTGGATAAAAAGTTGATATGGAATTTTTAAAAGCCATTTAGTAGTCGTTGAACCAGAAGGCCTTCAGGCGGCAAATAAACATTCAGCACGTGGGTTAACCACTAACAGTTTTTAATTATCTATGTATCCATTATCCTCTTTTACCTAATTTAAATTTTATTTGAAAAAACTATTGTTTTTGTTGCAGCTTTCTTATTGGATTCGGCTTTGTAAGAACTTTTGTTTGAGAACATTCACCACATTTCCTATACCATGTATGTTGGTAAAATATACTCACCGCTGATCTCAATGTTGATGGTGGCCGAGTCCTGACCCAGCTCGTTTTCAGCCGTAATCTTGTACGGTCCGGAGTCCAGTTTGCTCGCGTCACGAATGGTCAATATGGCGTGGCGTTCTGAAAAATTGTAAATGTCAATTCTTTATTTCTTTGTATTTAATATTGTGATAATTCTCAAAACAATAACGCTGCAGGACCAATAAGGAGTAATACAGTGAACCACTTTGAATTTCAAGATAACTCTAAATCCCTAACGAGGGCACGTGAAACGGTCCTGGTTATAAGCGGGCAGTAGTTATGGGAGGCGGAGGCTTTCGGGCGACAAAAACTTCCGATATTTGGATTGGTCATTATCACATTCACCAATCCACACTGGAGCAGCGTGGTCAAGTATACTGTAGGCCTCCTCAAGAGGAAAGACCCGTGCTCAGTAGCGGTCCATTAATGGGTTGGAAGTTGAAGTTACGCATTTCTCTTTTATCCATTAGCTGGTTGCATTGAATAAAGATCGTCATCTGTACCGTGATATTTCATAGTGGTTAATAAAGGTATAATAACGAAATAATTTATCTTCTCTTCACACATACCTATCCTCTCTCAAATTACCCTTGGAATACATTGTCATAAATCTTTCCCCTTCACACATACATAATACATTGCCATACATAATTTTTCTTCACATATAAATATCCTCTCGCAAATTTCCCCTGTTAAAATATATCTGTCCTCTTCACATACCTTTCCTCTCAACATGGTAGTGGAGTCCAGACTCGATGGTCTCTCCCTCCCGCACCCACGTGATCTTGGGCACCGGGTGGCCGGTGAACGGAATCTTGATCACCACGTTCTCACCCTTGTCGAAGTAGGCAGTGTCGCGGAAGCGAGGTGGTACGTTCAGCTTTGGTGCAGCTGTAAAGAGGAGTTAGGTTTATGAAGCTTGCTGTGTATATCACTTATTGGACTCACTGAAAATCAGCGCCATAGCTAACGCTACGGCATTATGCTGAGTGAGCTCCATTTTCCGGGCCACTTGACACATGCGAACGTCACAAACCAATGTATATTAAATATAATAATTGTCATCTTTTTTTATTCTGTTTATTGTTTGTGATTCTTTTGTATTTATTCTTTTTGTTAACTATATTACGTTGTTACGTGTGTTATGGAAATAAATGTATGTCTATGTCTATATGGTAGATTTAGTAAAATAAATGTACATACGAGACTTTGTAAAATAAAGCCCAAGTCTGTTTAATCTTTACTGTAATAAAATTCAAACGGCAATTTTTATCTTAATTGAATGTATTTTTATCGGTTAAGGGGCACTTAATTAACGATTTAAAAAGTTTATGTTTATCTATTTGTCTGTCAGACATCATAGATTTCGATAGAAAGTCCTAGTAGGTAACTTTTTATCCCCTATTTTCCATTTGTAACTGTGCTCATCAAAATATGTAATTTGTCCATTGCTCAAAAGGTTGTCTGGCATAGATTTTTTTGCCATAAACTGACTGTTGCGTATTTATTTATTTTGTTATGTTTCTTCTTTCTGATATTTATTTGAGTGCACAATAAAGAATATCGTATTACTTGTACGAAACCACTTACTCATGATAAGGAGCTCAGCACGCGTGCTCTTGACACCAGCGCGGTTGACAGCACGACAGACGTATTCATCAGCATCCTCGCCAAACACATCCATCACCGTCAGGAAGTGGTTGTCACCCTCGCTCCAGATACGGTGGCGCGGGCCGTTGGTTATCTCCCGAGCACCTGGGAGATACAGTGACCAATGTAGAGTGACCTCTGGTGGAGTTGGAACAGTTAGACACAGCGACAAACATATTGTGATCTAAGTTTAAGGAACTTTTGACAAAATTACAGAGAACTCTTGATTCCAGCTCTTCACGATAATTTCTTTCAACTTACACGTCCTTATTCTATAGAGGAGTCTTGGAAGTACTTTAGGAAAGTAGGGTTTTGTGTTTTATTGATCAGAAATCCAAAATTATTAGTATTTTATTGAGTTTGACCTTGAGATGTCATACATATAAATGTTCCATTCCAAGTTGATCATAGATCCAAAAATGAACTTACCCTTGTACCACGTGATGGTCGGTTTTGGTGTGCCAGTGATGGTACACTGGAACTTGGCGTTGTGGTTCTGGATGCAGTTGGCGTTCTTCAGTGGCTTCACGATCTCTGGCGGTGTTGCCGCTAAAATGTTATCAAGAGTCTTAGTACTATTGAGCTCAGGTCTCTTTTTAGAACGATAGGAGAGAAGACTTTATTGACGTTTGTTTGGCTATTATTTTATTGGCATATGATGGAAAAACTGAAAGATTCAGATAACGTCGCTTTATTTTTAGCTGACTATCCACATGATCCACTAGATGGTATGTGGCTATCATCTTTCATGCGTAATCAAGAACGAGAAAAGAAAAAAGAACTGGCTCTCAAGCCAACACTCACCCTTGGGATCCACGACCTTGACCTCTTGGCTAGCGGTGCTGGGCGGCGACAGACCGGCATCGTTCTGCGCCACCACCCGGAACTCGTACTGGCGGCCCTCGATCAGGTTGGCGCAGTTCAGCTGGTTCGGGAGGCAGAGGGTGGCGTTCACACGCTGCCAACTTGACGAGCCCACTTCGCGTTTGTCAACCCAGTAGCCTGGTGGAGGTAATGACTTAGGTGATGTCTTGGTTGACAAATAGACGTTATTAGTGGGATATCATGTGTTCTGAGTCTCTACAGGTTAGAAGAAATTTTTGTTCGGCTTTACGAGATATTGGGACTTTGGTACAAAAATCATTTTGACGAGACAAAACTCTTTATGATATCAAAATGTAACGTTCCCAAACTACGAATATTAAACAATTTAAACTTGGATTTTTATAAATAAAAATATATTTGCTCTCTCAATATCGAGTTAAGTTGATGATTTTTCGAGTTATTAAGATTTTTAATCACAATGAGCAAAAAACTAGCTAACTTACCCAAGATTCTAGATCCTCCATCATTTTCAGGCTTGTCCCATTCCAAGTGGACGAAGTGACCTCCGACCTCCTTGATCGTGGGAACGCCTGGAGCCGACGGTGGGTCGAAGGGTGCTTTGGCCTTGACAGGGTTCACACCCTCCAAACCAGGTCCGATTCCATTATCATTGGCAGCGTGTATCCTGAAGTTGTACTCCTGGCCTTCGGTCAACCCATGGACAGTGAACTTTGTATCACGGACAGATGAAGCGATTGTAATCCACATGGTTCCAGATATGTCACACCGTTCCACCACATAGTGGGTGATGGGTAATCCACCATCGTATGTGGGTGGCTTCCAGGCCAAGGTGCAGGTATGGCGAGTGATGTCCGTGGCCTCGAGCGGTCCCTGCGGTGGTCCCGGGAGTCCGGTGACCGTTACCGAGAATGTGTCTGAGATCTCGCCCGATTTGTTCTTAATCGTAAGCTTGTAAACGCCTGAAAAAAGTGGGATTATAAGTCACTTTAATAGAAGAATACGAAACGTTTGCGTTGCGTGAATATTTCGAGAATTTATTGACATAAAATTAACGTGACGATGTTGTTTTTAATGTTGAAAAAAAGAAAAAAACTTTATTATTTTCAGATATAAAACAACATGACACCTAAAGTACATACGAGATAGTATGTATAGAAAAGTTCACCAAAATCACGTATACACCGAAAAATTCTAGACCAACAATAACAATACTCAAATCATTAACTTCGGCACTCCAAGCAGCAAAGTTCCAAAGAATCCCAATAACACCACTTACCCATATCATCCTTAGTGATATCCTTAATAAAGATAAGGATGTAGTCATCGAAGACGGTGAACTTGAAGTGTGGCGAATCGGACAGCTTGTGGCCATCCTTAGTGAAGGTGACGTCGACGGGCTGGTCGCCCGTATACAGGATCTTTATCTTGGTGTTGTCGTGTTCTGGCAGGTGGAGGTCACCTGGCATTCTGGTGATGCGTGGCGGGTCTGGAAGGGATAGTGGGTTGAGAAAATTTGTTCTTTAATAGTTGTTCTATACAAAAAACTGTCTAATCAAGGTCTGGTTAAAATTATGGAAGATATTGAAGAAGATTTTTGTTGGAGTTATTTATAAAATCAATCATGCCCATTTTATGATTATAGAAGTCTTGTCTGTTTGTTGCTTTATCTGTATGTAGACACACTAATCTCAAAAAAGTCAAACTACTACAGTTTTCGTTGATGTATTTGAGTAAGCTTGAGGTAAATTTAGCGTTTGCGTTAATTGGTTCACAGATGTAAATATTCAATCATTTTAAACAGTAATTTAAAAACATTTGAGAGCTTTGGTATTATTATGATTTATTATTCGTTCATTGCATTTCAACAGAGCCTATGGTTGGTATGTTATAAAATTTGATGCTGAATTACAAGGGGGAAGGGAATGACTTTGACACCGTGACACTTACTGCCAATCTTGAGATGTGTGGTGGTATAGATGTGTCCAAGGCTGTTGCTGGCCTCGCACGTGTAGTCACCTTCGTCGGCCTCCGCCGCCTCCAAGATATTCAGCCTAAGCGTGCCCTCTCGAGACTCCGCGATGAATCTGTTCAGGATTGAGATGGAATTAGAGCAGTTTGAGCCAATTTAAGCTAGTTTCAGCCAGTGTTAGTTAAATTTGTTTGAGGTCTTAATTTTGCACGTGTAAAAGGAAAGAAATTCTTGTGTTAATTCCTTGGCGATTTGTAAGTTGATGGTGGTGGCCATGTTTGAGCCATGACTACTTGATTCCCAGTGGATGCAGAAATGAATTAGACAAAATATAAATGTTTATCCTCAGGTTTTGCCAAATAAATGTTTATCCTCGTGTCATATTTGTAGGTATGTGAAGTTTGTTGATGTGTACTAAACTAGGGTGATTTATGATGAGTGACGATTGTGTTTCATAATAATTATGTCCAGATGATCTTAATAGTAAGTGGTCACCATCGCCCATGGACACCAGTAACATGAACCACAACCCAAAAAGGATTCTCGCGTCCTTAGCATTATTTCTGGCTCTCCAAATGTGGAGGACATTTGGACAAATTCCCAAGTTCAATTGGAAAGTTGAAAAAAAGTTACAAAAAAGTCCTTACCTGGTTCCCATAACAATATCCCTGCCGTTCCTCATCCACCGGCCAGTGGGCGTAGGGTTGCCGGTCGCGATACATTCCAATGTATGTGGTTTGCCGAGCGGCGCGCACGCAATCGCCGGCAACTGTCGCGTCCATTCCGGCTTTGTACCGCCGGCTTCTTCGCCCGTGCGCACTGGTGTCGTGCATGTTGATGGCTCGGATTTGCCTGGGGATACAGATTATTTCATATAGATCAACAATATTTTTACACCCTTGCAGAGAAAGTTAAATAAAAAAGTGTTTTAATTTATGTATGTCTATGCCTTTTGTTACCGCTAACGACAGAAATGGCATGTATTACTAATTTATTATATGTTTGTATGTATGTAAAGTAAGCTTGGAGTAACATTATATTTGTTTTATTTCACTCGGTTCACTAATGAAGATGATATATCAATTTTAATTATCCCGTCAAAGCAATTTTTCGAGTGTTGCTTTCTGAGGGAAACTGCCTCAGCGGTAGTAAACCTTATCAATTTTAAAGGTAAATTTACCTACATGTCCAAGACACTTACCAGCAGAGTTAGTAGCAATGATGCGGAACTCGTAGTCAGCGCGTTCACTCAGGTTAAGAGCAGTGTAGTTGGTGTCGAGGACATTGTAGTCGTTACACTTGAGCCACACCGACCCACTGACTTCGCGGCGCTCGATGATGTAGCCGGTGATGCGGGAACCTGGCGACAGAATTGTTGCTCGTGTGAAGATAGCTATAAACTACAGTAGTTTATATTATAGTTTAGGGCAAAAATATAATAGGAGAATAAAAGAGTCTCTTAGGGACATAAAATGAGAAAGAACTAATTAGTTCATATTGTGCGTATAGGAAATTAGTTTTACTAGCAGTTGTCCGCGATTTCATGGATGAAACATTTATTTGCACTCATAAAAAAACACCCTTATTTTACTTTTTTAAGGGATTTCAAGTGTATTTTCTTAGTAGTCTCCCATGTTATACAAGGAATCCATGTACAAAGTTTCATATTGTTTAGGGTTGTGTCAGTCAGTAAGTAACAGGATCATTCGAAACACTATAATTCTAAATCTTATTCTTTGTCTATTTTTTCTCTATCCCCATACCTCCATCATTAGCTGGTGGGTCCCACGTGACGTCAACATAGTTGCGTCCCACACGGAGCACCCTGGGGTTCCGCGGCGCGGTCGGCGGCCCGGCCTTCGCCCGCACCTTGAACGGCTGAGAGCTGCTGCTGTATTTACTGAAGCCGGCTGCGTTCTTCGCACGAACACGGAACTCGTACTCATGGCCTGGCTCCAGGTTATATGCCTGGGGAAAAGAGTAAGTAATGATGGTTTATTTAAGTGCAAATTCGTTTATTTATAAGGATATAAATGAATTTTTAGTGGATAGAACCGTTCAGAAAGGTAGGAAACATTTCGTAAATTAAATTTGAGTGATTCAGGTCTGACATGACCCCACTGTCGTAAAGTGCAACGTCGCCTTATGTCATCTATCCATACATCAGCTATTGGAGGTCCACTGCTGGACATAAACCTCCCCTAACTTGCGCAACACAACACAGTCCTGAGCCTTCTGAATCCAGCTATTCTGTATGCTTCAAGTCATCAGTCCTGGTCTTGGGTCCTATATTCCTTGGCCCAACCTTTCGAAACCTCCTTCAAAATAAAAAAATCACAAAATTTTCTCCTCTCACCTGATAATTGCAGTCTTTGACAAGATAGTCAGCAGCAGCCCAGATGTTCTCGCGGACGTCCCTGAACTCGACCTTGTAGCCCTGGATCCTGGCACCGCCGTCCGACCTTGGTCTGTCCCAGATGACAGTGCCGATCGCGCCGTCCCATTCGATGACGCGAGGCACGCCTGGCGGGTCGGGGACCGTGAAGGGGAACTGGAATTGGTTAATAAATATAGAAAGTGATTATTGATTCGTATCTTACTCCGTAAATACAGGGCCAACGTGCTCCAAAAGTGGAACTTAAATTGGTCAAATTTGGGATAATTGGAGTCACTAAGTACTTATAGACGGTGACCTCACTTAGTTCATAAGAGAGACAGAGAAATAAACTGCGCACATTATGTTTGAATCTTAATTATTGAAAGATGTAGTTACAGCTACGAAAACATAATCTCTATTAGGGCGGTTTTCATTACTCTATCTATCAATTATCTTCAGCTTAGTTATGGAGAAATTTTAAAATAGTCCACAACTAGTGTTGGTTAGCAGTTCATAACATACTAACTTATTCAGAGTTTATGGATAGCTCATAGACAATATACGAGGAAGATAGGTATTTAGATCCGTTGCTCATCAGCTGCATACCTTGGCAGTGATAGAATCATCCATGGTGAGCGGCTCCGATACTCCGTACAAGTTCTCGGCACGCACTCTGAAGTAATACTTGCGATTCGGCTCCAAGCCCATCACGTTGTAGTGGCAGTTGCGGACGAATGATGAGATCTTTGTCCAAACCTGGAGGGAATATGTTTTAAGGTTAAGCTTGGCAGGGTTATTTTTCTAGTTTACAGAAACTTGGACTAGGACTCCCGAAACTTTGCGTTATTTAAAAACTAAAGGACATCAATAATAACCAATATGTTATCAGGATATATATGTTTTTAATGGTAAGTATATTTATCATGATCCTTCCAAGTTTTATGCTTGTAGAAGGTGCATAGAAGGACTAGTGATCGTGGTAAGTTTCAGTATTTCAATCCAAATTAATTGTTTGCAAAAGTATGATTTGTGTGTTCGAACTTCATGAAAAAAGTTCCACACTGATGTTATGTATATACCATGACATAAGCTGAGTGTAAATCTTTGTCATTGATTTGCAGAATAATTCTTAGGGTTACTTCCTTTACTTTCTTTTTCAAATTTATTACATCATCAAATCATTCAGTTTCCCCAACTCATCCAATAGTATAAAATTTTAACCAATGTTGCAATATTTATAACAAATTTATTATCCAAAAAACTTACGCCAACATTGTCCTGCTTTTCCACGATGTAGTTGGTGATCGGTGAACCACCATCGTCTAGCGGTGGTTTCCATGACAACGTGCAGCCGTCGGGCGTGATGTCGTACGCGTCCAGCGGTCCCACTGGCGGTGATGGTTTGTCTACTACTAGCACCTTAGAAATAGAAAAGTAATCGTCATTACGGCCAAAACATAAAATATTAACAAGTGCTCTGTCCGCGGCTTCGCTCTCGTTTTCCGGGACCCTTTGTCGTATTCCAGATCATAGTCGCCTTGTGCTAATCTTCAGGAAAATCTGTTCAGTAGCTTTTGCGTGAAAGGGTAACTAACATCCATTCCTTTTCCATTCCTTTTCCATTCCTTTCACATTTATAATATTAGTAGGACTAATAATCCGCTCCCGCTTAGCTTTGAGAAGATACCTAAGTCTAAATACCTGAAGTCATCTCTGAAGCAACACTTTTTTTGTCAGAATCAACGCAGAGTTTTATTATACTCGTAGAAATAAATAACATTCACAGCGAATACAATACGAACTAACAGAAGGTTCCAATCATGATGCAAAGGAAATTTGAACATGTAGTTAGATTTTTAATAACCCAATGTTTTTATTGTTGAAACGACCTTTCTAACTTGATACTTTATATTATTGGTTAATACTGAACATGGATGCTTGTCTAATAAAACAACCTATTTCAAACCTACTCCACGCATTTTTAATTTTTTAATGAAACGTTAATAACCGATGATAACGATAGGTATAATGTACTCACTCTGCATGTAGCACTGTCAGAGCCTTCACTGTTGACCAGCTGGATGGAGTAGGAGCCGGTATCTGACCGCTTGGCGCACGAGTTAAGGAACACTGTGTCAATGTCAGACGTGACAAAACGTATCCTGTTGTCAGGGAACACTTCGTCGTTGTTTACGATCCAGGATACCTAACGAAAAGAGAATTAAAAGTGAGTTCAATGTACATAATTTCTATGAACTGTAAAAATTTTGGAAGTGAATGGGATGGCATGGACTAACGAGAGGTTTTCCCTACAAGCAAAGTGTTACAGTGAACAAGAGATGAGGCAATAACATCAAGAACCTCCTGTTGGAGGTGGATAAGTAGTCTGCTTCTATTTTAGTAATGTATCCATGATGCCTTGCGTCTTTTAGGGTGGCGATGAACAATTACCATCAAGTAGCGCGTCTTTTCTATTGAAGAGCTCATAGCCCGACGGCTTGCGCTGATCCTAAATGATCGACAAAGTTAAGCAACAGCGTGCGCGGTCGGTAATTGGATGGATGACCGCAAGCGGTAAAAAAATCTTGAGCTTTCCGTGCTTAGTAGGGCACGTAAAGTCTGGTTGTTATCATAAGATACCAGTCGTTAAGCTATGTTGGAGGCCCTCGGGCGGTTTGAAAACTCCGACACTTGGGTTGGCCACTAACCCCTTCACCAACCCGCACTGGAGCAGTGTGGTGCAATATGCTCTAGGCTTCATCAAGAGGAGAGACCCGTGCCCAGTAGTGGGCCATTAATGGGTTGAAGCCAAGCCAAGCCTGTCTGTTCATTTGTCTACTATTGACATGAAAAACGGAAAAAAGATATCAGTTAGTTCTTATTTATAAAAAACGGTATCTCACCTTAGGTCTTGGGTTGCCAGTGAAAGGCACAGTGATTTTGATCTCTTCACCAGCAATAACAGTGATGTCACGCAAGCTGATGTCACTAGTAATGCGTGGTGAGTTCGGTGGCGCGCATGCACGGATCGCATCCGAGCTCTGTGACCATGCTCCCTGGCCAGCCGCGTTGATAGCAGCGACGCGGAATTCGTATTCATGGTTCTCGATCAATCCCGTTACTTTGTATGTTGTG
This sequence comes from Thymelicus lineola, assembly GCA_963932265.1. Taxonomy (NCBI): domain Eukaryota; kingdom Metazoa; phylum Arthropoda; class Insecta; order Lepidoptera; family Hesperiidae; genus Thymelicus; species Thymelicus lineola. Next base: position 6,860,601 of record OZ010707.1, on the reverse strand, counting down.
TCTGGAATGTGTGCGTGGGATGCCTTCGTCCATTTGTCGTCGGTGATTAACCGCTTCTCGAGAACGTAGCCCGTGATCGGTGATCCGCCATCGTGACGTGGCTTGGTCCATGTGATTGTAATGGAGGATTCTGTCGTTTCCACAGATTTTGGTGCCCCTGGTGGGCCTGGTGGATCGAATGGATGTCTCGCTTTAATTGGCTCCGTCGTCTGTACTGGATCAGACTGTCCGTATTGGTTCTCGGCCATAACGCGGAAGTCGTAGCTCTTACCTACTGATAAGTTCTTCACCCGTAAGAACGGAGTAGTAACGTAGCCGGACACTTTGGTCCAGTTCTGTGTACGAGCTTCGCGTTTTTCAACCACGTAGTTGGTAATCTCACCACCACCGTTATCTTTCGGTGGGTTCCAGTACAAGGTGAGCGCTTCACCTTCAAATTCATCAGCGCGCAGGTTTTCTGGTTTACCAGGCCTGTCCAATACGCGGACGTTGATTGTAGCGGTATCATATCCTGATGGGTTGCGTAATTGTAAACGATATTGTCCTCTGTCGGACCTCTTTGCGTTCTTGACGACAAGTGATGCTGATTCAGGCGTAATCTTCTGGAATATTCTGGAGTCACCAGCATCGTCCAGCAAGTTATCTTCAGCAAACCAAGAAGCGGTAGGTTGTGGGAAGCCAGTGTACGGTACGTGAATGGAGAAGTCTTCACCAGCACGTACTGTAATGTCACGAACGCCACCAAGATCCATGCAAGGCTTGTTGGGTTGTTCTGCGATGATGATATCAGGTGTAGGTTTACTTGGGTCAGACTTGCCAACGTCATTAACGGCAATGACCCTGAATTGGTACTCTCCACCTTCCTTGAGATTTGGTACGGTGTGCACGAGGCTTGGGATAGGTACATCATTGACGTCCTTCCAGTCTTTATCTCCTTTGGCCTTCTGTTGAATAATGTAACCCTTGATCTTTGAACCACCGTCGCTCTTTGGTTGCCTCCAAGAAAGAGTGACAGAATCCTTTGTGACTCTGTCAGGTTTAGGAGCTTCAGGTGCACTTGGCTTAAGTCGTTGTGTCTGAGCAACAATAGGTTCAGTCGGCTTGCTAGGCTTGCCAGGGCCAGCTTCATTGACGGCAATAACACGGAATTCATATCTGTTGCCTTCGCGTAAATCTTGCACAGTGTAGCAAAGATTTGGTGTAGGATAGTTGTTTACCTTCATCCATTCACCGCCACGCTCGCGCTTTTCAACATAATATCCAGTAATGGGCTTGCCACCGCAGTTTGCTGGCGGTTCCCATTCAAGAGAGCAGCTGTTTGCACTGTATCCAGCAATTCTTGGAGTTTCTGGTGCATCCGGTGGGTCAAATGGTGATTTGGCAATAATCGGCTTGCTCTCAAGAGGATCTGAAACGCCATATAAGTTTTCAGCACGGACCCTGAAGATGTATTTTTTGCCTTCAGTCAAGTTCTTTACTGTATAAGCGCATTTAGGGCAGAATCCAGCAACTGTACGCCAATCATTGACGCCATATTCAGCAACCTCTACTACATATCCAGTAATTTCACTGCCACCATCGTCTGAAGGTGGATGCCATGAAAGGCTAATTGAGTCATGGGTGACAGGAGTGCAAATAAGTGGTCCTTTAGGTATTCCAGGCTTGTCAACAACGATGACCTCGATATCAGCTGAATCTTTACCATGTTCATTTGATGCTGTGATAGTGTATTTTCCAGCATCCTCTCTAGTAGATTTCTCAATAGACAATTTGGTTTCATCCATCTTTGTTTCTGCAGAGACACGGTGAGATGGCACAACTGGTATGGATCCCTTGCTCCAGGTAATAGTAGGCGTTAGAGCACCGGCCAGTGGAATGTTAATATTGATTGGTTCACCTGCTCGGACCTTAATCTTGCGTCCAACAAGATGATCCAAGAACAGTTTTGGCTTCTCCTTCATCGGTTTGGCAATAAATACGTTGGATGGGTCGGAAGGTTGACCAGCTCCGGCTGCATTAACAGCAGATACTCTGTATTCGTATTGATGACCATCCTGTACTCTTTCATCATTGTACTCATTAAATCTGACCGGTTCCCTGTTCAGTTTAATCCAGCGGCCCGTAGCTTTGTCTCTCCTTTCAATATCGTATCCAATAATATTGGACCCACCATTGGAAATTGGCGAGGACCATTTGATTTTAATATGATCCTTGTCTGCGGAAACAAGCTCTGGTTTTCCAGGCTTTCCAGGAGTTGTGTATTGGTTCTTTGCCACGACAGCTTTATCTGTGACAAGAGGTTCAGAACGTCCTTGCAAGTTTTCAGCAAAAACTCTGAATTCATATTTAGTACCTTCAGAAAGGCGAGGTACGGTTGCATGTGTATTTTTAGGATTAATGTATGTGACGGCTGGTACCCAACCACCACCATGTGTCAAGTCGCGTTTCTCAATGACATAAGCTGTAAGCTCACTGCCACCATTGTCTTTGGGTGGTTTCCAGGACAGAGTTACTGATTGTGCTGTAATCTCCTCATATTCGAATAAGGGTTGTGGCGGTCCAGGTACATCCAATACTATTAGCTCAAAGCTGCCTTCGTCAGACCCAGAGTCATTCTTTAATTTGAGGTGGTACTTTCCAGCATCGGATCGTTTGCAATTTACTGTGTGGACAATTGTGTGATGTCCAACTGATGTTACTGTAGTCCTTTCATTTGTTACAACTGATTTTCCATTACAAGTCCACGTGACTTCAGGAATAGGTTCGCCAATAAAATCTATATCTATGTGGAAGATTAAGCCAGCCTTGACGATGATCTCTTTGAGTGGCGTAAGAATCTTAGGTGCCACAAACCTGTCCTTCGCTGTAATGATATCGGAAGGTTCACTAGGTTCAGACTGACCAGCTTGGTTAACTGCAATTACGCGGAACTCATAGTCCTGGCCTTCAACTAGATCAGGTACTGTTGCTTTAGTCTTACCAGGAGGTACATGAGCGGCATTTACCCAGTAGGGGCTGCCCTTTTCTTTCTTCTGAATGATGTACCCAGTAATTGGTGCACCACCATCAGATTTGGGCGGAGTCCATTGTAAGTCCACATGATTCTTGCTCCAGTCCGTCGCTTCTGGTTTGCCAGGAGCAGATGGTTCATCGAACTCGTTCTTCGCTACAATAGCACGGTCTAATTCTAAAGGCTCTGACTGTCCGATTGCGTTTACTGCACTGACTCGGAACAGGTATTCCTTCATGTGAATAAGTCTAGTTACTTGGTGTGATAAGAAGGTACTCATACCAGCGTCGGACCATGTACCACGTGAGAGGTCCATCTTTTCAATGATGTAATGCAGAATAGGTGAACCACCATCATCCAGTGGAATCTTCCATGATAATGAGCAAGAATCTTTAGTGACATCCGAAACAACAAGAGGTTTCTCGGGTCTTGATGGTCTATCGAGCACGGTGACCTGAGCGGTCGCCGAGCATACTCCGAGATCATTCTTTATTGTCAACTTATATACTCCTCCATCAGAACGAACCGAGAATGGAATGTCTAAAACAACCTTGTTGTACAGAATCTGTATATCGATTCTATCCGAAGCTTGAACAAGTTTTCCGTTAATGTGCCATTCAACGGTTGGCTTTGGCGAAGCTTCTATCGGGATATCGTATTGTATTCTTTGGCCAGCCTTGACAGTTTTGTCGGCAAGTAGCATTTTGTCGAAGTGCGGCGCACAGAATCTTGCCTTGGCAACTTGTGGCATGGAGGCGTCACTTGGTTCACCGTTTCCAGCCTTGTTGACTGCGATGACACGGAACTCATATTCCTCGCCCTCTTGTAATCCGGGCACAGTTGCCGTAGTTTTGTTTCCTTGTACTGTAGCTGCAACTTCCCAAGGTCCGTACTTTTTCTTTGCCTCGATAATGTAACCAGTAATAGGGGAACCGCCATCTTTCTTCGGGGGTACCCATTCCAAATCCATATGGTCCTTGTCCCAGTCCTTGACAACCGGTGTACCGGGTTTGTCTGGAGTGCCGTAGGGGTCCTTTGCCGTGATTGGTTCATGACCCACGAGCGGCTGCGATTCACCGTGTTTATTGACGGCACGAACGCGGAAGTTGTAATCGTGTCCTTCGATAAGATGATCAATGCGCATATTGCAGCCTTGAACTTCACCGGCTGGGATCCATCGCAAGTTTTCTTGGTCCATCTTCTCGACCACATAGTGAGATATCTCGCAACCACCGTCGTCCTTGGGTGGTCTCCATCGCAACGAGCATCCAGACTTGGTAATATCATCCACGCGAAGTGGACCTTCTGGTGGGGAAGGAACATCCATGACCAAAACCTTGATGGTGGCTGTGTCGGTTCCATTAACGTTCTTAGCTTTAAGAGTGTAAGAACCGGAATCAGCGCGTTTTGCATCAATAACCCTAAATTTGGTCGAGTGAGCGTCATTGTTGATCTTGATTCTGTCAGTATTGAGAACGAGATTGTCTCCGTGCAACCATTCCTTAGTTGGTGTAGGTTCACCAGCAACTGGTACGTCAAGCTCGAAGTTCTTTCCGGCCTTGATTTTGATGTCAAACATGAAGTTCCTGTCGATCTTAGGCGCCAGGTTCTTGGGTCTGGCCAAGTGTGGCGCGGTGCCATCGCTTGGTTCGCCCTTGTCTGCTTTATTAACTGCGCGTACACGGAACTCGTATGTGTTTCCTTCGATAAGGTCTGGGACTTTTCCAGTTGTAACGTCACCTTCGATCTGAAAGTAAGAATATATTCTTAGTATTTTATTATAATTTACTTTATAAAGGCTTTTCAGAGACTAGCCTTGAAAATATTCTAGTCAACTAAAATTATTAATATTATTAATTCATATCATTATTCAACAGACTACATTATTACTTTACTATTCATAAGGACTGATTTGGAGTACTGCAAAGAATCCGAATGTTCATTTTTCGAAATGAACTAAAAGAAGACCATTCAATCGTAAGTACCTTTGCACACTCCTCCCAATCTGGTGAGAAGCGATCCTTCTTCTCGATGACGTATCCAGTTATCGGTGCCCCTCCATCCTTCTCAGGCCTGGTCCATTCCAGTTCGACAAAGTCCCTGTCGAAGTCCTTGATCTTGGGCGTGCCAGGCTTGCCGGCCACATCGAACGGATTCTTGGCCTCAGTAGCATGAGGCGTCGTGAGTGGCTCTGATTTGCCTTGCCTGTGGATATTTTGTTAAGTTAATAATACCAAATACAGCTAACCGGCCTGTTAAACTATTGTTACGCAGTATATTTAGTACTAAGTGACCAATGCTCTTTGTATCGTCAACTTGTGGAACATTATGACCAGAAATCCCTATTCAAATAAATAAGGCTATAATCCTCTTCGAAGTTGATAAAGCTAATTTATAGTGCAACGGTTATTTTGTTACTAGTCATAATTCAATGTCATCAATGTTGCCAAGCCAATAAAACCCATGAAAATTTGAGTGCTGTGCGAATTCGAGATGCAAAACACGCTCGTATCTGGGAAGATATTTTTATACTGACCTGTTAACAGCCCGAACCCTGAACTTGTACTTATGTCCAGGGGTTAAGCCGTCGACCTCGAGGCTGGTCTTGGGTCCGTCAGTCTCTCCAGCAGTGACCCAGCGACCAGTGGCCTCATCCATGCGTTCCACGACGTACTTGTCGATGGGCTGACCACCATCGTCTGCTGGTGGGTTCCAAGAGAGCTTGGCTCCGTTAGCGTGCACGTCTGATACCTAGAGTAATGTTATTTGGATTAATATTGATGTTTAGTATACTTTAATTTTTCTATACTTACAGAAAAGTTACTTTTTTGCAAAATTTGGGAAATAATTTAAAAGTTTTCGAAGAAGGTCGAAAGATAATTTTTTTGTTTAGTAATAATACCCTTTATTAAAATGTACAAATCTAGGTTAGATTTAAAAATTGTAAACATCTTTTTTTTTGAAGAATGTTGAAGTTAATTTCTCTTTAAATGTTATAAGTATTAATTACAATGAATCATCTAAGCCATTTTTTCTTCTTTCTCTTTAAGTAAAAATGGTACATATTTTTCATACTGTTCCCAGTTTCCACTTTACTAACCTTGAGCGGTCCTCCAGGCGGGCTAGGCACGTCAAGAACAATGACCTCCACTTCAGCGACATCTTTGCCATTGACATTCTCAGCGGTGACAGTGTATCTTCCACTGTCTGACCTGGTGGCAGCCTTACAGTTCAGCTTCGTGTTGTAATCTGAGTGCTGAACCTTGGTGTCACCGCTCGACTTCACCTCCTTCTTGCCCAGGAACCATTTGGTTTCGGGCATTGGTTCACCGGTAACCTGTGGGTATATGACTGGTGAGTAATATATGCTAATCTGTGTAAAATTGACACGTATGTGATGGTGTAGTGACTTAAAAAGATTGATTTTTTATGGTACTTGTCGTTGTATTATAAAATAAGTGGTCACAATTGCCCATGAACATAAACGACATCAATAGCAGCTCTGTCGTGTTGTTGAACAAAATAATGCGAAGTAACCGCACGGAATAATTGGGAAAAAATAGTACAAAATTTATTATTTACTATGCTCATTTTCTGTTATGGATACTTCAAAAACCTTGAATAGCTATTCCTATATATTGCTTTTATAACTCCATGCATTAAACAATAAATGACTAAAATATCAAAAGATAATAACTACTGACCTTGACATCGAATCCGAACTTCTGTCCAACCTTGATCTTGATATTGATAAGGTTGGTCCTGTCGATCTTAGGCGCCAGGTTCCTGGGCTTGGCAACGATCGGGTGTGTGCTGTCGCTCGGCTCTCCCGGACCAGCCTTGTTCACTGCCCTTACCCTGGATATTGGAGACGATAATTTGGTAACTTTCAGGATACTTTGCGAGAAGAACATTGGTGATGAGTTTTTACTAAGAACCCGCTTAATAACAACTTTATGGCCTACGTACGTACGTTTCAGATAACGAATCAACTGCTCCTTACCTGAACTCATAAGTCTGTCCCTCGATAAGATCAGGCACAGTGCACGTGGTCTTATCAGCGGGGACTTCCACTGCCTTCTCCCAGTTGCCAAACTTGTCTTTCTTCTCAACGATGTATCCCTCGATGGGGGCGCCACCGTCTTCGCGCGGCGGGGTCCATTTGAGGTCCACATGATCTTTGTCCCAGTCAGTGACGCTTGGAGTACCAGGTGCGCCTAGGTTTGGAGGTAAGGAAATGAATCCAATTTTAATTAAGGGTCGGATTGTTACTTGATTTTACTATGTTTGTTGGGGACAATTGTTACTTCAGTGTTTATTACTAAGGATTTACAATAGATCTTACAAATTTTATCAATATCCCTTGTCCATTATAACACATTGGGTATATTCAAACAAGCTGATTCGTACCTACGTGACATAAGTTCGTTGGGCTAACTTGTTTGAATAATAAACCATAAAGGCTTAGTTTTCTCATTTTTCTACATCATTACTGTTTATAAAGCTTGCACCAGATTTTACTGGTTCTCGTATTCCAAATTATTTAGGAGGCCGTTTATAACTCATAAATTCAGCTTACCTGGTTCGTCGAATGGATTCTTGGCCACGATGCTGGTCTGCGACTCGAGAGGTTCAGACTCTCCTTCGGAGTTCACAGCCGATACGCGGAACTTGTACTCCTTGCCAGGAGTCAAGCCGGTGACGTCACATTCTATGATATGAAGAAAGAATATTAATAACCAAACTTCAAATAACACTTTACCATTGAAATTGTATGTGTATGATGTTCTCAGCCTTTACTTTAATTTTTTTTTCTTTTGTATTATGTTTGAATAAATGTTTCTTCTTCTTTTTTTTCTTCTACTTTGTAAACAGTCTTTAATGCGTATAAAAACCTTTGTTTGAGTTTACGAGCATAATCTTACTCTGATAAAATTAAATTAAACCAAATTATGCTTTATTAAGAGAAGAATAAAATTCTAAGCGTATTCGGAAGTTCTCTCAAAAATGTTTCAAGTATTTTGGATTAACTTAAATACGGTATAATTTGTCTTTCACTTACTAGGTTCATCAGAGGTCAAGCTTAGCTGGTTTTAATCATAGAGGTATTATATAATATATGAGGGTACCAGAATAGAAAAAATAACAGACCTCACGAACAAAAGTGTTGCACCGCACCGGGAGGTTCTATTTTCAAAATCGAGCCCCGGTTCTTTTTTGAAAATCGACTGAATCCACTGTAAATTGTAGCTAATTGGCTACAATTCATTGCGCAAACATCGGGTTTGTGGTGTCGGTTTTATATGCTAGTAAGGCTAGTAATAATACTTGAATGGTTTTTATAAGTCTTTCACTTACTAGGCTCATCGGAACGCGCACAAGGCACCCAGACTCCTGTCTCGGTGTCCAGCTTGTCGATCTGGTAGTACTCGATTGGTGCACCGCCGTCGTCTTTGGGCCGCTTCCATTTGAGGGTAGCACCATCCTTGTGGACATCTGAAATCTGGAATTAGAGATGATGGATATTAGAAAAGTTCACGAGATCAAGTTTTGATCAAACTGAAGATCGGTTTTAACTAACAGTTATTCAAACGTTCAATTTGATTAAATCCTAAGAAATTGAAATTTCCGGTATCGTTATATTAACCGAACTATTGCCATTAAAAAGTGTCAGTAGTTCAGTTAACCGGATTAACCGAACTACTGACACTAAAAAGTTGCATTAGTTCAATTGACCGGACTAATAACCGAACTACTGCCACTAGACCCGAACGGCCTTACATACCGACCGAAACACAGAAACACTCCAGAAATTTTTGCCACTAGCGTTCACCGAGTAATCGATCACTTAAAATCGACACAAATCGCCGCGTAATAAGCGATGTTACATCTTTTTTTACTTAATAACATAAAATAAGGCTAACCTGTAACGGTCCTTCAGGCTTGGTTGGCTTGTCAGTGACCAGCACATTGATGGTGACGGTGTCCTTTCCACTCGAGTTGACGGCGGTGACGGTGTACTCTCCGGAGTCGTCGCGACGCACCGGACGGATGATGAGCTTCGTGAAGTATTCTGGGTTGTCGATGGAAACCGCCTTGGATGCACGGAGCGGCATTCCGGCGTATCTGATGGGGAAAAAATATGTTAGGTGTAAATTTAAAGTCAGCAAAAGAGTTTAGTATGCAGGGCATGAATTGATACAAAACAGTTGCGTAAAGTTTTATATTATAGAATGTGTGTTTTATTCTCACTTTGGAATTTGGAGGCATGCCTCAGAAGACATTACAAAATGTATTTGTCATCATTATATCATATGCCATGTACATAAAGTCAAAGTCAAAGTCAAAATATTTTATTCATATAGGTATCACTGATACACTTATGCACGTCATTTTTTGGCTTTTCGGAAGGTGCTTTGTCGTGGAGGAGAAGAAAAGCCTAAAGAAACCCCTCAGCACATCTTTTAAAAAAATATTACAAAAAAAGATAATAATACAAAAGTATTTACTATTCTGAGCGGAACTGGTTGCAGAGCTGGTCATTTCCATGCGTCTTTGTCATTTAAATACTCGTCTACACTATAATATCCCTTGCCTAACAATTGTGTCTTTACACGTTTTTTGAAAGTTTCTATTGGCAAGTCACGTATTAATTTTGGGATTTTATTATAGAAATGTATACCAAGCCCTATGAAAGATCGCTGTACTTTACTTAGGCGGAACGAAGGCGTAACTAATTGATGCATTCTTTTCGTATGGCGATTATTAATATCAAAATTTTGTTTATACGCGTTTATATTCTTCCGTATAAAAACTACATTGTTAAAGATATACTGGGAAGTTACTGTAAGTATACCTATTTCCTTGAACTTTTCACGCAAAGATTCCCGAGACCTAAGTTTATAAATAGCCCTAACTGCACGTTCGAGTATGAAAATTTGTTTTATATTATACAAACTTCCATCTATCCTATGGAGTCCACTGGATGTCATTAAACACAACAGTCCATCTGATATCAGTATCTTTTAGGATCTAATTGGATATCTACTGTTTTTCATACTTAGTCCATATGGTAAAGGAGAGATATAGCATGACAAGTTTCTCATCCAAACTTACCTCCATTCAACAGCTGGAGCAGGCTCGCCAGTGATGGCAGCCTCCAGCTTAAGCGATGACCCAGCAGACAGAGTGACGTCACGAAGGTGACGCCTGTCAATCTTGGGTGCCAAGAAGCGCGGCTTAGCGACGAAGTTCTTGCTGGCTTCAGAAGGTTTGCTCTGACCGGCTTTGTTGATGGCAATCACGCGGAATTGGTATTCGTTGCCTTCAATCAGTCTGGAATTAAGAGAGTTGTTGGAATATTTTACTGGAATTTTTATGAAGGTGGATTTAGATGAAACTTTAATTATTTGTCATTTGAAACTTTAATAATGTATCATTAAGTTTCTAGGTGGAGAATAAAAGCTGGAATCATGGTACTATATGCTTCCAAGCACCAACTTAACGCGACTTTAAATGCTTTCAACTCCATTTATAAATTTTTAAAACTCTTCAATATTTTTCATAAATAACTTTTTTATATTCCATTTCAGATGTTATTAGGAAGTTCAGGCAATTTGTAAAACTATCAATTTGCATCAATTGATGAAACATGTTTCTAGCACTTCCCTGATCTATCGTTACCCAAATCCCTATGCATGTGTGCAAACTTACCCGTTAACAGTAGCAGTTGGTGTAGGAGTATGCGTCTCAACCGCCTTCTCCCACAGCGGACTGTACTTGTCTTTCTTCTCGATGATGTAACCGATGATGGGAGACCCGCCATCCGATATCGGCGGCTCCCACTTAAGGTCCACGTGGTTGGCTGACCAGTCGTCTGGGACTGGTGCCGAGGGGGCATCTGGTGTCGCTGTGGAGGAAAGGAAACATTGTTATTGGTTGGTTAGTTATTGTTTGTATAATAGATAAGTGTCAGTTGATGAATGCCCCTCAAGGATTAGTCGAAGAGAAGTGCTTATCGTGGAAAAAGGCAAATTTTTAATGCTGGTGTGTAAGGAAGCTAATTCTTGAGAATTCGCATATCGTACTGTTTTTCAGTACGATTATTATTAAGTTTAGAATCTAACATAAATATACTGTTGGCTTACAAAAATTTTGGGTTTTATTTCTTATTACCTAAATCCTTACACATAAAGAATATGACCCTTTAAATCACATTTCAATACCCTAATAGCTCTATTTCTGATCTCCACCATGCCGCACTTGAACAACATGCTGAGGTTTGCTTCCTTATTTATGAGAAGAGACTCATGATCTACAAAGGGCCATTAATGGGTTGAAGTCATTAATAGACTACCGTATGTGTGTCCTACTGCTACTTACTGAATGGATCCTTGGCAACGATGGAGCCGAAGGTCTCCAGCGGTTCAGATTCACCCTCCTTGTTGATCGCCTTGACACGGAACTTGTACTCGTGGCCAGGGATTAGCCCGTCAACCTGGAATGGTAAGGTAACGGTGAAGGTAAACCTCGTAGAAGCGTGTTACATTGATTTATTTGGACGTAGTATTATATAAACAACAAGATTATTGTATGAGGCAAAATTTAAAAGATGTGGTTTTTTGAGGACATTCTTAATTGCTTATGGATCCTGAGAGGGTGGAAATCAAAATCTCTACGTCTTTATGTACTAGGGGAGAGAGAATAAAACCATTCTTACATAATAATCAACAAGTTGAAATGCTAATAATAAAGACTAAAAAATTTTGATATAAGTCAAATAATAAGTTTTAGGGTGATTGTTTTTTTTTCTAAAACCAGTTATAATAACATCTTACGTAAGATGGGGATGAGGGAGCGAGAAATCTTATGTGTTCTTATATGGGGGTAGGGGAAGTCAATAATGGCTGAAATTGTCCTTAAGTAATTAATGAATGACCCCTTTTGCCGTTTCTTCTACTTTGTAGTAGAAGCAAATTGTTGACGTTCATAAGATTATTGATAAATATAACCAAAACGTAGATGAAATAAATTATCCTCACCTCCATCTCAGGAACGTTTCCAATAGTCTTCCCCACGGGCACCCAGGCGCCAGTTTCGGGGTCATACTTCTCCACGAGGTACGCCTCGATGGGTTCTCCACCGTCGTCCTTGGGCCGCTTCCAGTTGAGCTTGCAGCCGTCCTTGTGGATGTCTGATACTTCCAACGGACCCTCGGGTTTATCAGGCTTGCCTGTTAAAAGATATTAAAGTTAGGGTTTGTTTGATACCTTTAATGCTGGCAACTGTTTGTGAAGGAGAAATCTGGAGGGAATACTTCAGATTTGGCTTAGTCTAGCTAAGCACTAATTCCACAAAGCTTATTATAGACGATTAGTGTAATTTTGAGTGGAAATAAACCATTATTGTATTGTGTTTTTCTGGTAATATTCCCGAATGGCACTACTGCATACTTGAAAACAAGAATATTTGGCATCCAATTAGTCAAAGCGAAAAATAATATAGAAAATTTTCAAACATAATTAAATTATTATTGAATACAGCATTTTGCAAAAAAAATGACGTGCATAAGTGTATCAATGATACCTATATGAATAAAATATTTTGACTTTTGACTTTTGACTTTTTCAAATTACATCAAAATAATTAAAATCTACTACTGTTGCAACATCATAACATAATTTTGTCATCATTTTTTTGATCCCCTATTTTCAAGCGAGAACGTACCCTGATCGGTAGCGGTCCTTTAATCGATTGATAGACCAGAAATAGAAAGAAATAGCCTCACAGTAGGATTCCCTGACATGGATGCCATGGATAACCCACAAAAACAAGAATACACACCCAGACCAAGAATAGAAATTCAAACTCTTTATTCAATTTTCCGCAGCACTAGGAAATGACCCCATAGCACAGCCGTCCGGCATAACCAATTCGCCACAAGGGTAATCAAAAATAAATACTCACCAATAACAATAATGTCGACTTCGGCGGTGTCGGAGCCATATTTGTTGACGGCTTGGATCTTGTACGTGCCAGAGTCCTTGCGGCGCGGGTTTGAGTGCTGGTACTTGCTCATGTACGGCACGTTCACCACTGGAAAGGATACAAGATATGTTTATGTGATGTATTGTTATAAAAGGTAACATGAGTTACATCATTATACACCACACCCAAACAAAGGAAACGTTAAAACAATCAGGGAATACTGAATATATTATCTATCTTTGAATCACAACTGAAGCTCAGTTTTGATTAGAGCTTGTGTGTTTTCTCTGTTTTCTTAGCCAGATGCTTTGGTGTTTTTGAGATCGCTGATATCCATAGGTGATGAATACGGTAGGAGGCCCTGATGCCCATCCAAGATCCATACTCCTAATATTTGTCGGCTATACATAAAACAAGAATAACTTACACTTCAGTCCATTGCCACTGCTGACGTTCTTGCCGTTCAGCGACCACGTGACATCCGGCGGCGGTTCTCCCGACACCTTGACGTCCAGAGAGATGGGCTCGCCTTCCCGTACGCGGATCTCACGGAGACAGCGACGGTCAATCTTTGGTGCCACTGGACATATTGAAACTGTTAGCAACCTTGAAAACTACGAGAATATCTGGAGTTTCATGTTTATGAGAATATATGAAGTTTGATGTTTTTTAAGGCTTATTCTCTCTTGTTTGTTGTTGTTGACTCTTTTATTTTGATTGAAGATAAATTCTCATGATCAGACTTTCACAAATTGTGAAACAATCGTTTGCGTCATACATATACGAATCCGTAATTATGACGTATATGTAGGTATTGTCACGAAGTATAAAATTTCTATTTATAATTGTATGAATTCTTCTTGAGCTAATCGTTATTATCACAGAATCATTAAGGACGGATGTATATGGACCCGTAAGGATGATGCGTTTTGAGGAACCTAACATGCAATCGCGCCCCGTAATTGGATCATATCAAGGATAAAATGTAAGATCTACAATAATTGACTGCATACATAATTATATGAAACTAGAAATCTATCAAGAGTTAAAAGTTACTTCGTTGCTGAAGAAATGACCTTCAAATTACTGACACAATATTTTTCTGCCTATAAAACTACAAAATACTCACATCTCCTGGGCTTGCAGGTGACAGACTTGCTGGCATCGCTGGGCTCTCCGGGGCCAGCCTCGTTGATGGCCTTCACACGGAACTCGTACTCCGTGCCCTCGTCCAGGTTTGGCACCGTGGCCTTCTCGTTGTCATTGGGACCAACCTTGAGATGTGGAAGCAGTACATTAGTTTGAGTAATAACAATTGAGCAATGTGAAAATGAGTTCTTGTTTCCGTTTACCCTCTCAGTTGTGTGAATGTCTTCAAGTCAAGAGTATATATATTGTACTTGTTCTATATTAGCACGTTGAACCAACCAATACTACATCGCCACTTACCATCAGGTTCGAAGAGTTTTTTGAAGAAAGTAACTTGAAGAAAGTATCTGAATAATATTATTGAAGCGCTCATAGTCCGGCGACTTTGACCAAGTCAATAGCGGACGAGGTCGGTAATCGAGGTCGGATGAATGGGTGACCGCTAACAATTTTTTGAAGGCTTCCATGCATCGGTTGGTATCATTCTCAGAAGCCTTCAGATGGCATAAAAAATTTCCAACACTTGGGTTAGCCATTGACATCTCTGCCAAACCGTTATAGGAAGAGGCACGAGCCACATGTAGTAGACCATTAACGAGTTTTTCTGAAATCTGGAAAATAGATTCAAAATAAACTAACCTCGCAGGCCTTAACCCACTTCGGTGAGCCAACTTCTCTCTTCTCAATGATGTACCCAGTGATGGGCGCACCACCGTCCTTGATCGGTTTAGCCCATTTGAGGTCAACGTGCTCTTTATCCCAGTCCAAAATCTCTGGAGTACCAGGTTTGCCGGGCTCGTCTGGAAAAAATGGAAACAACTGTCACTCATACATTTATATAATACACATAAAAAAACACTGCACACGCTACACACTCATAGCCCTACACTAGGATTTCTAGTGTCGTGGGTGCCATGGTCAGAACAGGAAAAGGAGACACAAGCCCAGACAGAGAACTACATAGAAATTCAAATTTTCATTCCAACTGGCTCGCTGGGAGGAATCGAACCCTGGGAATCGAATGATAGCAGAATGCCATTAAGTTATACGGCTAATACTAATTGCTCTGAAAGTTCTGTTTGAAATATAACTAAACATTAAACATCTTTCATAGATAACCGATATACTCTATGAAAGTTAACACTTTTATAATTTCATAAACTTACCGAATGGATTCTTAGCGATGATCGAATGTTCACCATCCAACGGTTCCGACGCGCCCTCATTGTTGACAGCGGATACCCTGAACTTGTACTCGTGTCCAGGGACCAAGTTGTCAATCTCTGCTTTGGGTTCCTTGGTCTTCAGCGCTGGTACCCAACGCCCAGTCTCTGTGTCCAGTTTCTCCACGAGGTAGTGGTCGATTGGTGCTCCACCGTCGTCTAGTGGTGGGTTCCACTTGAGGTTGCATCCTTCTTTGTGGACGTCTGAGATCTACAAAGATTGTAATGGATTAAAAATGTGTACTGCTGTTTGAAGACTTAGGGACAGGTTTGACCTTGGGACTGAAGGAACAATTCATTTGATTGTGGCTTTCGTAGATGGTAATGAAGATAATGAAATAAAAGAGAAGAAAGCTGGCGCGGTCTATAGTTGGATGGGTGACTGCTAGTGTCAAAAAAAACTTGAACACTTCCATGCTTCGAAGCCACTAATTTCGAGCTATTGGACCATGTGGTTATCGTAAGTCGGTTGTAGTCGTCAAGCTTTTTCAGAGGCCTTTGGTTTGACTAATAAACTCTCCGAGTGGAGTATTCTCTAAGCCCTCCCAAGAGTAGAGACCGTGAGTCGTGGGTTGTTAATAGTTCGAAGCGTTAAACTAACCTTCAATGGTCCCTCAGGCTTAGCAGGTACATCAAGCACCATGATCTGTATGGTGGCTTCATCACGACCGCTGCTGTTCTCAGCCTTCAGAGTGTAGGTGCCGCTATGTTTGCGCGACGCGATCATCACCGAGAGCTTCGTCCTGTAGTCCTCCACGTCTACTGTGATGTCATCGCGTGTGGACAGACGCTCTTTGTTTTGGAACCTGGATGATTATTGGTAGAATTTGTTAGATAAAATGGCTAATGGTTATGGTCTAAATTATGAATGGAAAGTGACTCATCTAAAACCTTTTGATACATTTAAAACAGTTCTTAATGACCCATAATGGTAGTTAAATTAATTGCAGCAAACACTACATATTATGACTTGTGGATTAAAAGATAACTGAAGGAGAAAATTGAATAGAAGAATCGAAAGAAAAACTCTACTTTAATTAAATCCTTTAATAGTAAGCTAGCAGCTCCTTTAAGATAGCCACCACCTAGTATAAACGAATAAAAAAATTGTACCCTAATCACATAGATATCAACCGTGTAAATATTCAAGGAGCGTTCTCTGTTTCTGACCCTGACTACCGACTGGGAAGTTATCACATATAACATAATTAACTTCTACTTACCAGGTTTTAGTTGGTGGCGGTTCACCAGACACCTTGACGTCCAGCCTAATGTTCTGTCCGGCCTTCAGCGTGATGTCGCGCATGTTGGTGCGGTCGATCTTAGGTGGTGCTGTTGATACAACGAAAAAATATAGTCCTACTCTAATGATTCTGATAATTCGGACAAGCAATCATGGGTTTGAAGTACTTTTTATGAAAATAAATAACAATGCAGTCATCTTGGTGGTAAGTGTCAAATCCAACTTAATCAGTAATTCTTCTTTAAACTGCACTGGGATACCACGCAAAAAGTTTATTGCTTTAGGATGTAAAATAATGGATGGCTATTTATTCATTGGAAATGGAAAATAGAATGGAAATAGGATGGCTTCTTTTTCATTGCATAGCTCGATAACGACATCTCACGTATGTATTGTGTACACACAGAAACTGACACGTGTGCGTGCGAGTAGCATAGTTTAAAGGTGCTAACACACCAGTTAATGTTATAGTGTTCAGTAATATTTTAAAACATTTTATTATACATCTGCCATGTGGTTCTCCATTATTATAAACTGCGTCGTTGTCATATTATCCAATGAAGGAGAAGAAGAAGAGAAGTGGCCTTTGTTACCTTGATGGTACTTACCAAACCGATCCTTAGCCAGCAGGTTGTCAGTGGCGGCGGAAGGTTTGCCAGGGCCGGCCTTGTTGATGGCCTTCACGCGGAACTGATAGGTCTTGCCTTCGATAAGGTCCGGGACGCGGGCCTCTGTT
This sequence comes from Thymelicus lineola, assembly GCA_963932265.1. NCBI lineage: Eukaryota > Metazoa > Arthropoda > Insecta > Lepidoptera > Hesperiidae > Thymelicus > Thymelicus lineola. Next base: position 6,843,253 of record OZ010707.1, on the reverse strand, counting down.
TTGTTGCCGGGGACCTAAGGGGAAAAGGATTTGCTAAATGTTGCTTGGGGTACAAGAAACAAAACTTACTTATAGCCTGAAGGGTTGACCTAAAAGATGATAGGGCAACTGATGATTAGTGGTCACCGTCGCCTAGTGTAACTTAAATTAGCCTTTGTACATTCCATTAGACGCCCATGACAAAGATTCTTAAGGAGTCCTGTACCTTTAGCTAAGATTGGTGAGTTTATGGCATAATGCCTTACTTCGTTTTAATTTAAATATAACGTAGATGTAAATGTTTGTAAAGACTGTTGCAGCGATTAGCTTTGAAATAAACATTTTTCTTTTTTTTCTTGTACTCACCTCAACAGCTTTCACCCATTTGCCGGTATCTCTATCCTTCTTCTCGACGATGTAAGCTGTGATAGGTGCGCCACCGTCGTTGGCGGGCTTTTCCCATTTGAGGTCCACGTGCTCCTTGCTCCAGTCCTTGAACTCTGGCTTGCCAGGTGGGTCCGGTTCACCTGAGGGTAGTTACGTTAAATACTATAAGACTTGACAAGTTGCTGCTATAATCAGGATTACGTAGGATTCTTAATCAATAATTATCTGAAGGTTAAGTTTTCTAAGGCTTATACTCAAAAATAGGCACTAAATATTTTATAAAACCATAACAAATATTAAAAGTATTAAGTAATTTGAAAATAATGTTACTATCAAAGGTAACTTTGAAAGTGTAATGGCTATGTGATTCATAAAATCCAATAAGATTCTCGAGAGAATAGTATCAATAAAAGTAGATTTATCTACTAATAAACTTGCAATACGAGCATAGGGCTTAAAACTATTCATCTATCTCCATATACACTTCCCCATAATCACACTTACCGTATGGGTTCTTGGCAGTTGTAGCCGTTTCTGTAACCAGCGGCTCACTTTCACCCTCAGGATTGACAGCCTTCACCCTAAACATGTAGTCCTTGCCCTCATTGAGGCCAGTGACGTCAGCTTCCGGTGTCTTGGTGGTGCATACTGGCACCCATCTACCGGACTCGGTGTCCATACGCTCAACGACGTAGCTCTCAACTGGCTCACCACCGTCGTCTTCTGGTGGCTCCCATTTGAGCTTGCAGCCATCGGCTACAACGTCTGATACCTAGTTTGAGCGTTAATAGTTTGTTACTTTTTTGTTTGGATGTTTGCAATTAACTGTGCATGGTTCCCCATCTTACTTAATAAGTCAGCTATAATTAAAGTGCATTGAATGAGTTTGAAATAAGACAACAAAAATGATTTAATTGATAGGTAAATTAGGGTACCAAATTAATCTCATTTTTCAAAAAAATTCTAACCTACATTAAAACTTTAATAAAATATTGTATTACTGACATTGCCTATATAATTCAGTTAAAATCCACTTAGAAATTGCAAATGTCCGTAATCAACTATGACTTTATTAGTTACCAATGTTTGCAATTGAATGTTTAACTTGATTTTTTTAGTAAATTAAAAATTTGCACAATTTGCGGTAATAAAGTTGCTTACCTTCAACGGGCCCTTAGGCTTAGAAGGTTTGCTGACAACAGCAACATCAATCTCAACGGTATCAGTGCCGGAGTCGTTCTTAGCTGTGACAACGTACTTTCCACCATCAGCCCTAGTACACTTCTGGAGTGTGAACAAGGTATGGTAATTCTCATTCTCTATCTTCAGCCTGTCTTCAGACTTGAGCGTTTTGTCCTTGAATGTCCAAGTGATGACCGGTTCTGGTTCACCCTTGATATCGGCCTCCATCTTAAGAGTCTCTCCGACCTTGATCTTTCTGCTTTGAAGGTATTTGCGGTCGATCTTTGGTGCCACTGTTAAGGGAAAGAATTTGTTTATGGACTTATATTGACTCATGATTAATAATCACGATATTTTATAAGATATTCAATCCAATTTATCGTACCCCACATTTCTAAAATTAACTCTCTATTTGAAAGTAATTAAATGGAAAAGTTTTATTTAACTGATTCAAGGATAATAATGCAAATTATTGTAAAAATGGTCTTGAATTACTACGACAACCTTGCAATTAGCTTAAATAGAGGTCAACTTAGATATAGCACAATACATATTAGGAGTCATACTTACAGAATCTAGGCTTAGCAATGACCGACTTGCTGGGCTCCGAGGGTTCGGACTGACCAGCCTTGTTGAGAGCGATGACGCGGAACTGGTATTCGTGGCCCTCTTCAACGTCCTCAACGCGACCGGTTGGACGCTCGCCTGTAGTGCGCAGGCAGTCTTGCCATGACCTGGTTAGGTGATTTTTGTATTAGATTTTTTTGTATTAGATGTTTTTTTGTTCTAAAAATTCGACCAATGATTTGGAACTTGAAGGTAAGATCTGCATCGTTCATGAACATTAGTAAAACCAAAGACATTTCCGATGTCTTTCGAAAAGAAGAGGTAAGAAAGAAAGATTTACAAAAAAAATCCAGTTTGAAAGATCTACATGTCACATAATCAGAAATAAACCAGGATTCAGAATTACAAAGCAAGTTATGACGAATAACTACCGTGGTCTCATTACTGGTACGTCACAGATATTTATGAACAAATATAGTCCACAGCTGAAATGCATAGCCATTCCAAGTCTTAAGAACAATAATTATAATTCCGTTATTACGACTAAAATGTCTCCATTTTTGGCTCTCAGCAAAACATAGGTATCTCCTCATAATTTCCCTTATCCTGACCACCTTCAGATTCACCTACTGGCAGAGCTATAAAACTATAATTCCGATCATACCTGCCACCCTTCTCTCGTTTCTGCACGATGTACCCAGTGATGGGTGCACCGCCGTCATCCTTGGGCGGAGACCATTCCAGTTCCACGAAGTCCTTGTCCCAGTTGCGAGGCTCTGGACGACCGGGTTTGCCGGGCTCGTCTGGAAAACACAAAGCATATGAAATATTGTGAACCAAACCAATCCCAAGAAATACTTTAAATACGAAATGTCTAAGAATCTTTGCGAATGCCTGATATTTTCAAAAATCTTTAATTCAGTTCTGGAAATGATTGCAGGTCATAATGGAATTCACGTGATTATTTCGAAATGTTTTGAAAAAGAAAACAAATAAATTGAATGATTTAGTCAGGAGAGTTTGATGGCCTACGCAACTTTCTCAAATTTCCACCGGGAAAACTAAACATACGTTATTTCTCTGTTTGTCTGTTGTATTTAATCATAATTTAATTTAATTGAAAATAAGTGTTCCTGGAATAAATGTGGTGTCTGTTTTTTTTAATAATTTAACTTACCGAATGGGTTCTTAGCAATGATTGGTTTCTCAGTCTCCAATTCCTCAGATTCGCCCTCCTTGTTGACAGCCTTCACTCGGAACTTGTACGGCTTGCCTTCCTGCAGACCGGTCACATTGGCCTTGCAGTCCTTAGCAGTACCACATGGGATCCATGTGCCTGGGAATGGAAATAAAGCATTAAAAATGGTTATGATGAGACAGCAGCTTCAGGTATTTCAATTATATTTTATTTTTATTTTCGCTAGGCATTGAAAAATTTCAAAAGTTTCTTTGAGATACTATAGAAAATCTTTAAAATGAAATTACATTTCGCTTATCTAGGTTATATTAACAATTTGAAAACAGTGAGGTGTGTGTAATTTAAATTGGTTAAGAACGCCATTATGCTTGCAAATATTTGAATTTCATAAAATGTTTCAGTATCATTTAATTTTATTTTCACATGCATGAGCATACTTACCAGTTAGTGGGTCAAGTTTCTCAATTTCATAGTATTCGATGGGAGTTCCACCATCATCTTCCGGCTTCTGCCAAGTGAGCGTGCAACCGTTCTTGGTGACATCGGAAACTTCCAATGGACCCTTGGGTTTGGTTGGCTTGCCTGAAGAAAAAATAACATTCAATAATAAATTTTGAGGACGAGCATTAATTCATTTCAGATAGGTATTTGATTTTGTAATATCTTTCTGTATGTTCCTATAATTATCATTTTCATTTTTACTTACTCAAAGTTTGTCGTTAGTAAAGTTATTTTATTTGAACTCACCAAGAATAGTTATTTCAACTTCAGCCTCATCTTCTCCTACTTCGTTCTTGGCCTTGATCACATATTTGCCAGTATTGGCGCGTTTGCTCTTCGTCATTAGGAACTTGGTATTGTAATCTACATTGATGATCTCAAGATTCTCTCTGTTCTTCAGTTCCTCTCCCTTGAAGTACCATGTGACGGTCGCTGGAGGCTCTCCAAAGACTTTGACGTCGAGGGAGACTGGCAGACCAGCCTTCACCGAAAGTGGATTGAGGTTTGTGCGATCGATTCTTGGTTTCACTGTAAATAGATATTTATAATTAGATTTTTTTATAAGTTAAAATAAAAAGTAAATACTCAATATCACTTATGCCCTTATGCTTATGTGTAAGACCCAAGAGCGAACATTTATTCGTCCCAAAACATGGCAAAACCCAGGGGGGTTTCTTCTCATCAACGGAAGGACCCTTCCTTCTTTATGTAACTAGCCGACAAAAGAGCCGACGAACACATGTTGGAAAGTGGCCACCATCACACATGGATCATAACCATGTGTCGAAAAATCTGATTTCAACGTTATAATCGAAGAGTAGGAAGGTTCTTATTACTTACAGAATCTTGGCTTAGCAGTATGCCAGTGGGTGTTCTCAGACGGCTCAGATTGACCCGCCTTGTTAAGAGCACGAACTCTGAACTGATACTGGTTGCCCTCCTCCAACTTAGGTACTGTACCCTGACAGATGTTGCCTTGAATTTCAGCGGCCTGGGGAAAGAGGTATTAAAATAATTGAATACGCTTACGTAAAGTGAACATTATTGGGTTTAGCTTTATGATCAATTTTGGCTGAAAACAAAAGTACTGGTTTTACGACAATTGGTTGAATTTTTTTGCGGTACACGGTAATTCTGTATTATCTCAATTTATGATCATAATAATGTTGGAATAACAAATTTAGGGCAAAGATTATTAAAATCAGAATCAAATTCACGTACCTTAACAAACTCTCCCCTATCTCTGTCCATAACTTCGATGATGTATCCAGTGATGGGGGCACCATTGTCTCTGATGGGTGGCTCCCACTTGAGCTTGGCTGACTTCTCATCCCAGTCCACGATGTCGGGCAGACCAGGGGGGCAAGGCACGTCGTATGGGTTCTTAGCGAGGATCGCGTGGTCAGTGTCAAGAGGTTCTGATTCACCTTCCTCGTTCAGCGCTTTCACTCTGAACTGGTATGAGTGTAATGGTTCCAACCCTGTTCAGAAAAGTGTTTTAAGAGGTTTTATTTTACTTGGCACTTAATAGCTTTTCACTGAATTGATTTTTATGAAATTTGACGTAATGCAAGGTAGCCAATTAATTTTGCTAAAGCTGCTGTTGAAAATGAATCCGTTTCAAAATGAATCAGTTCAAGAAAAAAAAATTTGGCCTAAACGTCTGACAAAACATTAAAGTAAGACATGATTGCTAGTATTTTTATTAATACTTTAATAAATAAAATACAGCTATGTAAGGTGAAATTTGCGATTGCAGCTTGTATTAGCGAATAATGTTATTAACTTAATTACCAGTGACAGTAGCTTCCAATTTATCAGGGTCGATGGTTCCCGCTGGTACCCACTTGCCAGTGAGGGTATCCATCTTCTCCACCACGAAGGCACTGAGTGGTAGACCACCAGTGTGCTTCGGTTTCTTCCACGCCAGCTTGACATGGTCCGCGTGGATGTCGGACACTTCCAATGGTCCTTCAGGTTTGCCTGGTTTATCTGTGGAACAATAGTTTTGTTAGAATAGTCTACAAAAAGGCTCAATGCATTTTCTCACCTAAAGACTTTTTGGCTAAAACTTTATAAAGTAATATTTTTGAGCATGAATCTAAATTTCTATACATAAATCGTATTTCCAGATAGCTTGATCCTCATGTTTGGGAGTGTATCTTATACGTTGTCAAAAACTAGCCGCGACGACATTAAGTTAGGAATTTATGACTAAAAGACGTAACAGCCTCAAATTAGGTAACAAATTCGAAATGGCTGTCATACTAGAGGATGCGTAATGTTAATAAAAAAAACATAAACTCAAAACTTTATCCATGAAAACATGTTACAATTTGAAATCCCGCTAATGACGATCACTAATCACAACATCATTGGGTCTTTTATTATTTTTCTTTTTTTTCTTGCTATCTACGTTCTTGTGTGTACCCAACTGGCACAGAAATAAACGTTTTTCTTTCTTTCTTCTTTTTTTTTAATTGTGATAAAAATATATCAGCTCAAGATAATAGCATAACGATCTACCTGATACTAAGTGGCCATAGTTGCCCATGGACATCAGCGATAACAAAGGCATCACTGATGCGTTGCCGGTTAAGAAAGAGAGAATTAAAAGAAAGAAATTATTACTCACCCAGCACAGTTATTTCAACTGTAGCTTCATCTACACCAGAGTCGTTTTCGGCCTTCAGTGTGTAGATGCCCGTGTTCTTCCACGTGGATTCGAAGATCTGAAGCTTCGTGTTGTAGTCCTCATTCTCTATCTTAATTCCAGGGCCTGTCTCCAGGGCCTAAAAAGAAAGTTGTGTCATTGTTAGTGATAAGGGTGTACGAGTATAAGTCTTATTTTTGCAGAGAAGATAAAATTATTGGATTTTTTAATTTTAAATTCACATCGCCTAATTTAAAGTAAAGGAAGAACGTGTCGAATGTGTGTATCAAGGCCGTAGGAATTCCATTAAATGCTAAGCCAACCTTTTAATAACTACACATTGACAAAATAAAGAATAGGCCCGTTGGAACATTTTACACAATGTTCTTTAAAAAAAGCGCCATCTCTCTCTCCCTTACAAAGTGAGTGAGATCAACATCGCATAGTCAAATAACATTTTTTAAGCATTTGGTGCCACGTTTTTAGCTTGCGTTGGCCATGTTCTAAGTACATAAATTTTATGTCTATTATTTCCCGCTCAATGTTCAATAGTAGCTAGGTACAGTACAATTTCCTTATCAGCCGTCAGTCAATGTCTACTATTTTTTCGTACCTTATTGGCGAAACTCCATGTCTTGGTCGGTGGAGGTTCACCCTTGATGTCGACGTCCAACTTGATGGTGGTGCCAGCGCGAACGCGGACCGCTACCATCTTGTCGCGGTTGATATGTGGCTTCACTGTGGGTAGATGTTATTATGTTATTATATTGTGGACTGTGGTATATATTCAGGTTGATATTATAAAATATGAGGCGATGTACGAACAAGGTAAGAAATAAATAGGCATACGCTTATTAATCTGAACCTTGAGACTACTTCCTTGAAGTTGATTTTTTGCCCAAAAACAAAAGATACTTACAGAACCGAGCCTTAGCAATATGCGGCTGTGTGGGCTCGCCCGGCTCTCCAGGGCCGGCCTTGTTGACGGCGCGGACTCTGAACTGGTAGGTGTTGCCTTCCTTCAAGTCCGGCACTCGGGCTTTGCATTCCGGCGTCTGTGGACATTGAAACATTTGTGATCATTTTGCAATAACATTTTTTTTATTTGGGGATCTGAGCCTTTTGAAATCTCTTTTGGTATGATGTTACAAGTACGTGCCGCGTTCAACGTGTCTGTTTGTTTTTTGTTTGTTTGTTTCGAATGATTAGTTGCTGTTGGCCCTAAATTGGCCTTTACAGTTTCACGCGGACTATGGGGGTGAACCTGAGAGGACCTAGCCGATGATATAACTAGTACAAAATGGTCAACGGAGGTAGGCCGGTTGATTCGACTCAACAAAGAACCGATCGACGTATCGGGCCAATTTCAGAATGCGCGTGGCAGACGCGCTGGCCCCCAATTCTCATTTCGTAGAGATACATCTCTAACAGAGATATCTCTAAAAAACATGGCGGATCTCTAATGAAACCTAATTTCCTTATTCTCGGGATGTCACATTAGAGATATCTCTGAGCCTTTTCGTGCGACATGCAACGTATGGTCCGGAGCGTTCGAGATTGAAATGTCACGCGTTTTGACCAATCACGGCGTTGTAAAGCGTTCGGGATTGAAATGTTTGACCAATCACAGCGTCGTAAAGCGTCCTTTAGAGATATCTCTGAGCCTTTTCGTGCGACATGCAACGTATGGTCCGGAGCGTTCGAGATTGAAATGTCACGCGTTTTGACCAATCACGGCGTTGTAAAGCGTTCGGGATTGAAATGTCACGCGTTTTGACCAATCACGGCGTTGTAAAGCGTTTATTTTATATGTCTAATGGTAATGTCGAAAGATAAAATCTCGAATGTGCTCCAGAATAACTTTTTTGGATACATTCGAGATTTTGCCGACATGTCTCGTCGAGATTTAAAGATTAGTGATATGTCTAACTTCGAGATTATCTCTACAAAATGGGAATTGGGGGCCTGGCCGTGTCATTCATCGTAATCTATCACACAATGTCAGAACATGTCATCACAAAAAGAAGACAACCCTGACGTTGTCAGAAAAGAGTTATGATTAGAAAGAGAGGCAACGTCTAGATATGAACGTCTGTTGACGATTAGCAATGTGCGACCTGAATTACACTTTATTGTGTCGGAGCAAGAGTGACTCTTCTGTACCAATAAGTACCATTAAGTAATCTGTGCTGCTTGAAGTAAATACCTAATGATGAATGCGCAATATGCGCACAATAGGAATGTGTTATGTCATATATCTAATTGAAAAAACGGGTCTTGTTCTTCAGGAGATATACTCACAAAATTTTTCGTGATCCCTGTAAAATCTTGGTGACTAACCTTTAAAAACTCTTCAAATCCTTTGATATTAATGATAATTTTAAAGTAAAACTTTTCTAACCTCGGTAACCAGCGCCTCCTGCCATTGTCCAAACTTCTCCTTCTTCTCGATGACGTAGCCAGTGATGGGCGCACCGCCGTTGTTCTTCGGGGCCTCCCACTTGAGGTCCACGCGGTCCACGTCCCAGTCCTCGATCGTTGGTACCGAGGGCTTGCCGGGGATATCTGGAAAAGAATGGGGACCATTTTATTCATTGTTTGGATTACTTTGGATATTAGTCGAAGAATAGTTTTTGTGTTTTTCCTTTTTTACCTAATATTAGATAGGCATTAACATGCTTGAGAGTTGAGTCTCCCATTCATAAAGTAATAAATTCTAAGTCTTTCCATGAAAGCTGACAGGGAACTCGCTGAATACGAACAGACAAAGCTTTATTTGTATGGAATTAAGGACAAAAATTTACTCTCACGTCAGTCTATCACGGCCGACAGAAGAAACAATAAAAAACATATTATTATATAAGATAGTGTGCGGGAGAACTATGTCGGGATTTTTCGAATTGATCGTCTATGAGGCTTAAAAGTATGTAAATAAAAGTAAGTATGAAAATTAAATGTTCCTCTAAACTGCTTACCGTAAGGATTCTTAGCAATGATGGAGTGGTCAGTCTTCAACGGTTCGGACTCTCCCTCCTCGTTGACGGCTTTCACTCTGAACTCATACTCCTCTCCTTCCTGAAGACCCTTGATCTCCATCTCAGTGTCATCGGTCTTGCCAACTGGCACCCAGCGGCCGGTGGCTTTGTTCAGCTTCTCAACCACGTAGCCGGTGATAGGCTTGCCTGTGATGTAAAAATTGGTTTTTATTGTTTGCTAATAAAACAAAATGAAAAACAAAACTAGATAAGATTATTCAGTACGTGAAAGCCGGCTTAATTTGCTATCGTCAGATATTCTATTTGATGTCACCTAAAAATAGTTGTTGCTGAAAAGCTACGGGTATTTTCAAACGCAATAACTTTAAATCCTTTTTTTACAAAAATTTAATTTGAGATTTATCTGGACGCATATACCCGCATTTGATCCTGTTTATTTTACATTAAAGATCATTTGAATATTATGTTTTAAATTTGGCTGGAACTTTGGCCTAGCAACAAATTCATTATCCAAAACAGTTAACAATTTCGTAAGCTTCCTAACAATTTACTTACCGCCATCATCTTCAGGCTTCTTCCAAGCAAGCTTGCAACCGTTCTTGGTAACATCAGTGACCTTGAGCGGTCCGGTGGGCTTGCTCGGTGACGATAGCACCGTGATCTCAACATCAGCCTCATCAGTACCGTGCTGATTGGTGGCCAGGATGCGGTACGTGCCAGTCATGGCACGCACTGCTTCCTTTATATCCAACTTGGTGTTGTAGTCTACGTTAATGACGCCTTCTGTCACCTGTTGAAGGTTTATAATGTTTATTGTTAGTGTTGGCTAGTGTGTAGTGGAGGCTTACATCTATCCTAAGTGGTTGACTGAGCAAAGTAACAGCGGATGCGCTCGGTTTATAGGACTAGTAACAAATTTCACGACCTTTTCATGCTTCAGAGATCTCGTTGTAGTTTTTATCCCAGAATTCCATCTCTATTTATTTATTTAACAGGTGATTCGTGACAATTGTGAATTTAATATGGCATACATAGGATTTTTTCGCCCTATTGTGGAAAGACGCTCCAGACTCAGAAGTCAATTCAAGACCAGTAAATAAAATTAACTAGTGTTTGTTTTGTCCCACGACATGCCCCTAAGCTGTTTTTTTCTACTACAAAAATTTCCTCAGAATGCATCTTTTTTTGTCGTTACCTAATCACCGTTAAAATCACTTAAACTTGTAAGTATAACATTTGTGATCTCTTACCTCCTTCTCCTCTGCCTTCCATTTCTGGAACCATTGCACCTTCGGTGCCGGTTCACCCTTGACGTTGACATCGAAGAAGATAGGCTTGCCAGCGCGCACTACCAACGGCTTCAGGTTTGTGCGGTCGATGCGTGGTTTCACTGCAAATAGGTATATTTTATACTCATCATTTTTATAATATTAACTCATCATCTTTATAATAAAACATAATTTTTATTTTTACACCTATTATGCAATAAAACAAAGGGTTATCCAGTAGAACGACTTCAAGTTTTAAAATACGTATCAGAAACGGCCTGATAAAATCCAGAGATAAATGTTTCTTAATATTCTTCGACAAATAACTTTATCGGTGACTGGCTCTATATGCAGACAATCGATGTAGTGTTCAAAGCCCAGCCTTTCATTTATAATAATAAGTAAATGTTTGTTGGATCTTGGTTGTTCTTTGTGTTTTAAAGTGTGTGTTTATCCCATTTGCTTTAAATTCAGAAAATATTGAAAGATATCCAGAATGACGAAGGAAAACAGTTTACTCGTATATGCAATAATTGCATGAAGGTACATTCTGGATCGTGAAACCATTATTTTTATCAAGACCACCAAGACCTATATTTTGTACATCACTATCATAAAACATATACTTGTTTGTAAAACTGATGCTTACAAGCTTTGTGTCTGATGGTGGTCATCTTGGTAGGATCCGAAGGCTCGGACTGTCCAGCTTTGTTGACGGCAATCACGCGGAACTCGTACTCGCTGCCTTCTGGCAGGCCTTCAACCTTGGCTGATGTGGCAGTGCCAGGTACCTGAATTTGGAATTGATGGTTGAAGATCAGTGATATGGTTCATTAGTTGTTAGATGAAAATTGTTGGAGTGAGTCATCAATTCATCAATTCATGGTATCATCCATCCATCATTGACACCATGCCAACCATGTTTTGACTTGTGGGCTAGTTATTTATTTTTCTCTTTTCTATTTTTGTCGGCTTCAGTAATGATTTTGGTGTTTTCATGTTCAGCAGCGATGTTAGCCACTTACCATCAGGTGGATGGCAACTCGTTTATCGGCCTCAAATAACAGTAACAATTATATTACCTCTGCAGCGTTCTCCCAATCGCCGCCCTTTGGTCTTTTCTGTATGATGTACTTCTGGATGGGCGCACCGCCGTCTGACTTGGGTGGATCCCACTTGATCTCTGCGCTCTGGTTATCGTGGTCAGCCACTTCCACGTTGCCGGGCTTGTCGGACACGTCTGGGAAAAATAGACGAGTTCGGTTAATTCAATATTTTTGAATTTTACTAATGGTTACCTCCAAATAATCAGAAAGTTGACCGATGTTAATTATACTGATCTCATATATTGTGACTCCTATTTAGTTTTAAGAAGTATAAAGTTAATTTTTCTTTTCCTATTTTTCCCATCACCAACACTCGATGATTGTAATTAAAGTAGTAGTAAGTCGCTTGCAGCTTACCGAATGGATTCTTGGCCGTAATCGGGCGCTCAGTCTCCAAAGGCTCTGAGTCTCCCTCATCGTTGACGGCTGTGACCCTGAACTTGTACTGATGGCCAGGCTCTAGCCCAGTCACGTCCATTTCCAAGGGTTTCTTGTCGCCAGGAACCCTGAATGTAAACGATTAAATGGATCATGAAGTTACGCTTGAAACATCTCCTAGTTTTGGGAAAGGATTAAGATTCAAGGAACTTTCAAATTTAGCTCATTAAATACCATTTACGTCCAAAATGTCCAACGGTTTTAAAAGGTCCAATTTGAAAAGTTGTTAAAATTGTTCACACCCGAGTAAATGTCTTTATAAAATAAAACATATAACATGGATTGAATGTATTCTCAACAGTTATTACGGTTTTTCACGTTAAGAGCATTATGAGGCGAGGACATGCTGCGAAATAACATAAAGAAAAATTTGATAGAGCGCATTTTGAGGAAAGGTCATTATGCGCTCAGACTTTAGAATAGACTGACCTGCCAACGCGGACCCATTTGCCAGTAGCAAGGTCCATTTTCTCCAACTCGTATTCCTTGACTGGAGAGCCACCGTCATCTTCAGGCTTCTCCCATTTGACTTTGCAGCCCTCAGCGTGGATGTCTGTTACTTCCAGAGGACCTAGAGCGCAGAATGACGAAAACATGTTGAGATAGAATTTTTATGTGTTCTTCCTGTGCCATATGCATGGCTAGGCACATCGGCAACTACTTTTGTAGTTAAAATGAGCTTCATTTTAATTTTAACCTTATAATCATACAGATAAGGTAGGTATATTTCTTTTCGTCACATAAAAATGCCTAAGCAAGCAGTGCCGTTAGTCGGCGCAGGCCCTAAAGGCGTGAATTCACCGCGTTGCCAATTCACCAATCTATACAACTGCTACCTGTTTAACAACTACCATTAAATTGGTGTTAATTCCTTAAAATTGGTTCTTAAGATTTTGTTAATTTCTTTACATCAATGTATTTACTGTAATCTCTTCTTGTTTAACAACTTCCATTAAGATGAGGTTAATTTCTTCACATAAAATTGTTTGTAATCATTTGAATTTCCTTACCTTTAGGTGAGCTTGGCTTGCTCAGCACAGTGAGCTCAACAGTCTCCTGGTCAAAACCGTTGCAGTTCTCCGCGCGCAGGGTGTACTGACCAGTGTCCCTGCGCACTGCGTTCACGATAGTGAAGTCTGTATGGTGATCGGTGTTTTCTATCTTGATGCGCTCGGTGTTGACTAGCTTAATGCCCTCGCGCCATGACCTGAGGAGAAAGATTTTTTAAAGGTGAGAGGACAATATTCTTATAGCTCTAGGATAATATGAGCATGAGACACGAAATCGCTGATGGATTTTTTTAAAAGCATTATCAATACGTGTAGTGTTGCTTATGGTGCTAGTACTACAAGTTTTGTTGAAGCTAGAAATAATTGACCTTTTGTGCTTGACTGCTATAATTTTTAGCTTTGAAGAACTGAAATGATATTTTTTCCTCTAACGATAATCTACTAATATGTACATTAGGAAGTATCATTTTTACGACGTGGTCGGTACGATTATCACTGAATTAAGCTATGGTTTTTAATCACTTATACATACCGATATTTCTTCAGGAGGATGCAAGGAGGAGAAAAGAATTTTATTTCTTTTTTTAAGGATTAAACGACACATTACATATGAGATATTTTATTGGTAACGTCAGGTTGTTGAGGGTATATTTACCATGTGCACTCCGGCGGTGGTTCACCGATGACGTCCACCGACCACTTGTGAGTGCGACCGGCCTTGATGATCACCGACTTGAATGTGCTGCGCTCAATGCGTGGTTTCACTGTCAAACAAATGAAAAATCAGCACCCAATATAAGACATAACGACAATTAAAATATCGTATCACTAACTGGCATAACACAAATAGCATTAAGAATTATGCTTCGGTTAGAAGACCGGGCTAGTGCGATTCATACTTGACCATAATAGAACTGTATTCCTATTTCATTTTGGAGTTTGTTATTAACCATGGTGCACTAGCTGCAATTTTGAATATTTTATAGTGAATGGCAGACTAGGCAAAGCCTGAACCAGTAGATCTAGAAGCATAAAACTTCGCAGAGGTTCCTTATATAGAAAACTCTCATTTTGAAGATTTTATCACAAACTTACAGTTCCTGTGCTTGCACAGATGGTTGTCAGTGGGCTCAGAAGCGTCTCCCACGCCAGCCTTGTTGTAAGCCTTCACGCGGAACTGATAGATCATCTTCTCCTTCAGACCCTCAACCTTGGCTTCGGTCTTCGTGTCTTCGGTCTTGAGAACCTGCATAAGATTTATTTAATGTATAATTTCAGTGTGATTATTGTTTATTTTAGTGTTCTGACTGCGCTTAATAATTATTTTTTATTCCAATTTACAAAATGTTTACTAAAATTAATGAAATTTATATTTTTAATTTACAAAGATCTTAAATAATATTAAAAAAGAAACAAATCAACAATATTCGAAGTAGACATATACTCACATTTAAATTACGATTTTCAATTTTACGTCAAAGCTAAGTAGTTTTTTTTTCTGAAAATGGCGTTGAAATGAGTACGTTCAGCCAAATAACCAGACAAAATTTCAAGTAACTACGACAAAGCTCCTTACCTCGATCCAGTCAGCGGTGAACTTGTCCTTCATTTCGATGACATAGCCAAGCACTGGTCTGCCACCATTGTCTGACGGTGGCTCCCATTGTAAGGTCACCGACACGTTGTCATAGTCCGTGATGGTTGGCTTGCCAGGCGCTTTCGGTGGGTCTGGAGAGAAGATAAATAGTTAAGGACTACAAAAAATAAAAGAGCTATTCACTGTATCGCACATTTAAAGGACTGTAGTATTAGTACTACATTCTATTTATACGTCACAAAGTGACGTCACATCAGATTTACATAAGTCACGTTATCGACGTTTTATACCTACATCGCTGTCATTTGAATAATCGGAGCACGGGCACCCTTCAGGTACAATCTAAAGTCTAGAGCGTGATCTCCTATAGCTAATTAAGAACAATTAATATAAATTATAATTACAGTTTCACAAATTATATCTTGGCTGGTGATGGTTTACCTATAATGCGTCTTACCTATAATTTGTTTGCAGTCACCATAAACGACTAACTATAACATAACTATAAAGTTCGTCAATCTTCCACTATATACCCATAAGCTCCATATTTGAATTCAGCACATTTACTTTATCCTTATCACAACACTTAACGGAGACATACAATACAAGATATTTTAACCAGACTCGATTCAATAATGTTATAATCTCACCGTAAGGATTCTTAGCGACGATGATTCCATCAGTCTCCAGCGGCTCCGACTCGCCCTCCTTGTTGACAGCGCGGACCCTGAACTTGTACTTGTGGTTCGGAGTCAGGCCCTTGACTGTGAACTGCGTCGGTTCAGGGCCGGTCTCACCGCATGGCACCCAGTTGCCAGTGTCCTAGAAGGGAAGGTTATAGATGATTAGTTTAACATAGAAAATCCCAACTAAACCAATAAAAAAGAAATATATGAAAAAAACATGAGAGGTGTCAAGGGACACCCGGATGGAACGAAGTCCTTTCGATTTAAGTATTGTTTTGTTGTACAGCGCCATCTCTGTAAAACGCTCTGAATCACTTCAAAAAAAGTGTTGTCATTCGTAAGAATCAAAAAGTGTCGTAATTTTCCGTCTATAAGGGGGCTCCCTTCCACAACGCGCGATAAGGAACTTCGTTCCAATAATATACAAATAAATAAAATACAAGCTTATGGGCCCGCGCATATTATGGCGGAGTGCAGCACAGAGCATTTTTTACTGTCAAATTATTATCGACATTGTACTCATTGAAACTAAAATCAACAATAAATTCCTGAAGAGCATCGCAGCGACTAAAGTAAAATGTAGCGCACAGGAACGCGACTGTACGCGCGGGCTTTCTCTTTCCGTCGCCGGTCTACACATCTTGACTGCCAAAGTTTGTCAACCTAAAATCTTTTTATTCTTTTCTCCATAATTATTCACTTTTTTAAATTTCTCTTCTTCCTCTTCTGCAAGTAATGTATTCAACAGCATGTCTCAGTTTACCATTTTATTCTCTAAAGTACACATTTGGACTCTCGAAAAATTGCAAAACGAATGACGAGGTCGTCTCGTCATTGCGTACTCTAGTGCATAGATTAGATAGTTACTCGTGGATCCGCGTGGAGACTTGCGCATCTGCGTGCTACCTGCAAATTCGCTCGGGTAGAAGAAATTCGACTAATGTGTCACGCATTTAGAAAACTTCGGGGGCATGCTCTGCGATGCGCTCCACCATATGTGCGCCGGCCCTAAATTGACCGTCTGAAAAGTATGCTTTTACCCCGTATCAACTTATTCACGTGTTACGCCACGCACGGAAATATTTTTTTATTAATGTCTCTTTTATTCATCCTTCATTGATGACAATAACATTTAATTTAATGAAAGAAAGAAACAAAGTGTAAACTGTTTAGAAATAGCAAGATAAGATTAAAATATATCTTACCATGTCCATCTTCTCAAGAGTGTATCCGGTGATATCCGAACCTTGCCAGTCATCTGGTTTCTGCCATTTGACAGTTGCCTTCTCAGCGCGGATGTCCACAACTTCGATGGGCCCGTTCGGGCGGTTTGGTTTGTCTAAAATTATGTAAATTAATAAATAAACCAAAATAATTAAACGTCACTTGTACTTATATAGTCGTTACAACCCAAGAGCAAATATTTATCTATCATAATTGTAAATATCTACTCTGACCAGAAATCAAACCCGAAACCCCTTGCTTCAGACGCAGACTACGGTGTAGTAATTTAACGAACATTTAAAAACAGCTGTAACACGAACAATAGACAGAAAAGGTAATTTGCAGACAGTCAAGTTTCAAAATATTGTGTTAAACCCGCGTGAATCTGTTATTTTAATCACTTTTTGAGAAATAATTGAAAATCCAATCATAGTAAAAGTTTTCATCAAAAACATAAATTACTACACAATTGCAAATTAATACAGCCTAATGAATTCGTGTACTACTTACCCAGAACAACAACATCTCCAATACTCTCGCAGGATCCAGACGAGTTGGTGAGCACAAGTTTGTACTTTCCACTGTCCACCCTGGTAGTCTTCCTGACCGTGATGACGGTATTCCTCTCATACTTATCAATCGTGATGCGGTCACCATCGTCTTTGATTTCCTAAAGTAGTTAAATCATATGAGAAAATGCATTGATTTGTCAATTCACTTTAATGGTGGCTGGATTCTGATGAAATTTCTCTAAAAATCATAAACAATGATTTCCATGACCAAAAACCACCATTAGTAACAAATGTCTGTTGTTGAGAATGTAATGTAGATTAACTTAAAGATATGCAAAAAGTATATCCAGTCACTGAAGATAACTATCAATGCTTAGTGGTAGATAAATATAACAAAAGAAAATGGTGTTAGATGGTGACAGTATTCATATGTATTGTGATACTGTAGAATAATGTTATTAAGAACAGATAACAGATTCAATTTTCATAACTAGAGTACCAAAATGCTCTTCTGGTTCGAATTGAACACCAAAAAAGAAAAACATCAACTAATTAAAGTAACATTTTAAAGATCAGTAAAGATGCATTTAGTGGATTTTTGTTGCATGTTGACTTTTTGTACTGTATAATGAGCATGCTATGCTATTTGTGATAAGTTTTAACTGTAGACGCGTATGGTTAAAATAATTATTTCTTGTGAAAATGCTTGCCTGAACCTGTCCAAAAAGACAGTGATTGTATGAGTAATGAAATAGTGAAATAATTATATACTGATGTATAAATGCATCTTTACAGATTGAATAAAGAAATTACAACATCTAAAGCCTCCGTGCTGTCTAAACAGCTCAAGTTATCGCATTCTTGGCGACTATTCGACCATGTTTAAGTGAATCCTTAAATTAAGAATATTAGTATGTCATATAACAATTAGAGTTATAAACAGCTTAAAATATAATTCAATTAAACATGGTTTCTCTGCAGAATATAGTGTGTAGTCATGTTAGCACAGTTTATGAGTGTAGAATAGAATATGTTTAAGTAAATTTTTAGAAACATTATCAGATACAACATTTATTTTCAACCCATCTAACCTTCTCAGTGTACGGCTTCCCTCGTTTCTTTTTTTGGACAAAATAAAGAAAATATTAATATACATTTTCTTTGTATTGAAAACAAAAGGTTCAGTATTAAGTTACTATTCGTACTTATAACCATGAATATTTTGTTATATTTCAGATAATAATCTTTCTAAAATATATTTTGTAAATAGCGGACAAACGCTGACTAGCCACTTCGTAAATGGTCATCATTGCTCATAGACATCAGCAACACCTTACATAGACATCGGCATTACCGATGCATTGCTGGCCAAAAAAGGAACAGATTTTTCAAATTAATAAGAAAATGATTTAACTTATAATTACCTCTTCTCCTCTGAACCATTTGACCTCTGGTTCAGGTTCACCACCGTACTTGATATCGAAAGTGATGATTTGGCCCTTTTTGATGATGATACTTTGCACACCCTCTCCGATGATGTATGGCTTGACTATTAAATTAAAAATATGAATAAATTTATTCAAGGTATTAAGAACCAAAAAATAATTACTATTATGACAAATTATTTTTTACAGTATAAAAACATCTCTAGGATATGTACATTGAACGTACATACATAACTGTTATGCAACTATTAATACACTAATCTAATTAATCTTGTACAATTATTATACTTACCGAATCTGCACTTAGCAACAATAGGTTTAGTAGCGTCACTAGGTTCACTAGGTCCGGCTTTATTTACGGCACGAACTCTAAATTCATAAGTGCATCCTTCCTTCAGCCCATCTTGAGTGGCAGATAAAGCATCACCAGGCACCTCCTTTCCTTGCACCCAGTCTTTGCCAAATTTCTCCTAAAATCACAATTATATTATTATGATGATGATAATCATATGTTTTCGAAAATATTATTCGAAAGGATTAAATTTCAATTTCTAATTACCTTATATTCAATGATGTAGCCAGTGATTGGTGCACCACCATCGTTATCTGGCTTCTGCCATGTGAGATCTGCGTGGTCCTTGTCCCAATCTTTAAGTTGTACGCTCTTCGGCTTCGAAGGTTCATCTGAAAGAATAATTTGTCATTCATGTTATTGAAATATTTATATTAATCGAAATTTAACCACAAGATATCTCCATAAATACACACCCCATGGATCTTTAGCCACAACAGGTTTGGCGAAAAGACCAGGTTCACTAGAACCAATCTTGTTAACAGCACGAATCCTGAACTTATATGTCTTTTTAGCGATAAGATCTTCTACTTTGACCTTAGTGGGTTCCCCATATGGAACTTCAGCTACGTTATCCCAACCAGCTTTAAGAGATAAGTCCTGAAAGAAAAATGAAAGTATTATGTCATTGCTCTATTTACAATAAAACAAACATAAGATGACAAGAGATAAAACGTAACACTCGTGAATTTATTGCCTTTACATTCAACTAATGATACTCCTTGTACTGTGTTTTACCTGTCTTTCGATGATATATTTGACAATGGGTGATCCACCGTCATCTTCAGGAGCTTTCCATGTAACAACACATGAAGTTTGGAACACGTCGGTAACCTCCACATCTCGTGGCACAGTAGGTACGCCCTGCATGGTAATAGAGACGTCCTTTGTGTCTTCTCCCTGGGCATTGGATAGTTTAATTTGGTATTTTCCAGATCCTTCTCTTGTTGGTTTTTTGATCTTGAACAGAATTTTTTCTTGTTCCACCACTGCTTCAACTTCTTTATTAGGTAAGGGTTTACCATCTTTGAGCAATTTGGCTTCAATTGGTGTTTGCCGGGTGCCGGTAACTGAAGAAATAACAAACATATTTGTATTAATTTTTGTCCCAACGTCATTACTTTTATTTACTTACACACAGAATCATTCAAATTGTGAAGAATACTTACTTTTGTAAGGCACCTCGATGACGAAAGGTTGACCAGCCGGTCCAAAGAACTCATCAGGGCATTCGATCATTGGTTTAGATTCACCCTTCTTAACAGTAAGCTTACAAGATGAGCTCAGTTTGCCAGATTCACACACAATCTCGCCGTCATCCTCCATTTCCAGTTTATTGAAAATCAACTGGTGTTTACCTCCGCCCAGATTCTTAATTTCAATTCTGGAGAGGGAAATATTAAAAAATATAATTTTCATTTAAATATACAAGTGATAATATAAAGCAATAATGAAGTTTTAATTTAATTAAGCTGTATCTGCTTTTTTATTTAAGTCAAAAATAATTCAAGGAAATTCCTTTCAATATATTCGAATGTTGTTCAATGAAATAAATAAATAACAATGCGTCAATTAATGCGTCTAAAATGTATTTTATTAGAATATACTTTTGAAATATAATAAATGTTATAAAAAAATTTTATAGATTAAGTAAAATAATACAGATCGCAAGACATACCTCTCATTAGGCACAATTGGCTGTCCATTGAAAGTCCAAACGGCCTCTGCTGTTTGATCCTGGAGTTCCACCTCCAGAACAACCTTATCCCTCTCAATTGCTTCGGTGTCCTTCAATTTCTTGTTGAAGCGATTCGAGTCTAGAAAATATATTAAAATGATTAAATAACGTAGATAGATCATGTAACATTCTCACATTTTACTAATGCAACGTCAGTAATTTCTTTATTTATTTATTTATTTATTTATTTATTTATAGGATCGGTAGGAGTAATCGATTAAATACTAATGAGCGGGAACATTCATTAGGAACATCGTTCAAGTCTACGAATGTGGGGACGGATATTAATTATAACTGATTTGATCTTATCGTTACTGAAATGATATCATAATTTGGGCAATCTCTTAATTTACAATCAATAAATTACACGTTAAATTATATGAATCAATACTGTTTGCAATTAAATATTTTATTTCTTTATAGGGATAGTATTACTTATCATACTCACAATTGACGATCAACTCGCAAGTGGTTTCATCAGCATTGCTGACACACTTGAAGTTGCCAGCATCTGTTACCTTGGCATCTTTGATTACTACCTTTCGTTTCCTTCCCTCTTTGACAATCGTTACACGCTTGTCGACCTTAAGGGGTTCATCATTCTTAAACCTGTAAAATAGGATAATAGTAACGATTCAACTTTCCTTACACCTCTTATCAGCTTCAACATAATAATAAGATTACATCGGAGGTTTTCATTTCTATACAATAAAATATAATAATATTTTTCCTTTTTAAAATATTATCATACACTTACCATTTCACATCACCACCAGCATCGTCCAGTTCACACAGAAGTGTAATTGTATCTTTTTCAATGGCTTGCTGGGATTTCAGTACCTTAGTGAATTTGTATGGGTATTCTGAAAAGAGAATCAGTATATTAATAATTTGTTCATTTGTTTACAAAAATTTGCTATGTATATTCGTCACTTATTTTAAATAATAATATACCTTTAATTACTTACCAATAATCTTAACATCACATTCGGTTTTATCTGGTTGCTTTTCAATCCTACAAGTATATTTATCAGCATCTTCTAACTTAGCTTTTTTAATCGTAAGCTTACAGATACCAGACAGATCCTTTGAAATTTGGTAATCTTCACCATCTTCTAATTTTGTTTCACCTTTCCACCAAGAAACAATTGCTAAGCTGTTAGATATTGCACACTCAAGGACTACTTCATGTTTGGTGTATCCAGTAATACTCTTCTTAAGTGGCTTGGTGAAGCTGTACGTAGGATCAGGTTCGTCAACTTGCAAAAATGCAGTGCTTGTAATACCACCGATTTCAATGGTAATTTTACCGGTATCCTCAACTTTAGGGTTCATTATAATTAGCTTGTATGAATCTTGTTCATTTGTCATTTTATACTTCGAGCCAGGGAACAGTTCCTAAAAGTTAAAATATGTTAAAATTTTGTGTTGGATTAAAAAAGCCAAGTACATAAAATAGTCTTCTTTAAATTATTAAAATAAATGTTTGGTTACTTACGTCTTTGCGTAAGAGCCACTTGGGTTTTGCGTTTGGCTTAGTGAAGATAGCCTCAAATACCACCTTCTTATCCTTGCCTTCTTTTGCGTTTTGATCTATGAGGGGTTTCAAGAACGATTCTTGTTTCTGAAAAATATGTCCGGCGAGAAATTAATATACCTGATTCATATAAAAATAAAATGGTGCAATAACAAAAAGTGCTCTTCAGACAAAAGCTAAGTGCTGACCAATAAATACCCTAGATCCACATCTTATCACTTTCGACAGACATTTTGAAAAATCAACGAAGTGCGTTAAATAAACGGTAACATAATGTTGTAACCAGGCGTTAGATTCATCAGCCATTCTTCGTCATGATCACCCATCACTTAAAACACCATGCTACTGTACAGACATTGGAATTTCTTTATTGACATTGAAGAGATGTGCAAAGTGGGCGGATCTCGCATTGTTGTACTATCATTCAAAAATAATGAATAAGTGTTTGTTACGTTTGTGAATTTCGTTGTTTGGACGATAACACTTTATCATAATTTCTGAATGTAATTTGGTAGAACCCTGAAACATTGATGACACTGTGCAAAAATCACCGGTGCGTGGTGCTGTTCCAACAATATTGTGTGCAGAAGAAGTTGAACAGATAAGAAAACAGAGAGAACATTTTTGCAGTGTGCTATTTATAGGATACGAGATGACTTCATCAATTTTAATTGATAGCCCAGTAAATTAAAAATTACTTGTACCAATTTCATTTTTATTGTATGTAGAGTGTAAATATTGGAAAGTACAATAGGGATAAAATAGTCATTAAAAACTCTTAAATTTTTATATACATGTCAGTTGAATGTATTATACTATTTAAACCTCAGCATAAGGTTTTGAATTATAATAAAATAACCAAATTTTACTACGGTACTATGGTAAAGTAACTGTGGCCATAAAAAGAAAAACGATGAGTACTGTATTAAGAACTAGCTTTTATTGTTTATAATTTTTGAATTAGTGCAGAATTTTTGTGCCAAAATCTTGCTGGATATATTATATATGCTGCAGTGTACGTGAGACGTTACTCTCGTGCGACAAGTAATTGCTTTAAGTGGTACAATTCAAGATGCATTGTGTCGTCTAACGACGAAATAATGCAATATCATTCGGTGTCAAACCTCGTTTCTTTTGAACGAGTGCAGCACCGGCCAATCCGGAATCAGTTCTGCTAGAGATGGTCTTCTACTATGGGATCTCTACAAAATATCCACAAATTCTTAATAAAATCTAATCATGGTACGTAAATATCAATAAGAAATCAAATTATCGCTTTCAAATCGTGCTAATACTTGAAATGTGTATCTGTACATGTGTAGCCATCGAAAAAAGATTAGAAGAATACACAATGAAATACTGGCATTTAAAAAGTCTGAAATTTCAGCCAGCACATCTTTGTAAATAAAATTCCAAAATCTGCAACACCGGATGCATCAGCTGAAATTAATAATGGTGTAAATGAAGAGAAATAAATTTTAAATGACGTGAAAAAGCTCCTCAATTCGACGTCACAAGTAAACCTGCAAATAATTTCACTAAGTACAATCCAAAAGAGAGTGAACCAACACCCGATTCATTCCACTTACATTCCCTGTAAATGAAGTTAAAGAAGAAACGTGAAGTGGTGATACAAAAACCTTGTGCAAGTTATTTAAATTCATTGTTTATGCAGTTTTTATTTAAATCGCCCCAAAGTAATGGTCTTCAATTTTATTTTGATAAAAAAGCTCATCTTGAATTCCGAGTCTAATGTCTGATTACTAGTTTAATGTCTGATTGTTTTATTTTCTCTAACTCGTTCTATCACTTCTTTGACCTGATTGAAGACCACAATTCTGGGGGACAATTTTAGTTATTTTATTTATAAGTTTATTTCACTCAGTATTTAAAATAGATCATCAGTCCTATTGAAATATCACTTTTAACAACTTGATATTTCGATCACTACTTATTGCTCATTTTGAGTCTTGGTGACTTTTCTTTGTTTTCAATAGAACAGATATCTATATTTTTAAGGTATACTTTTATTTCTCCATTTTATCGAACCTTTATTTTAACAGCCTCCATCAAGTCGGGCCAATCGGGTATTATTTCTGGTAGAGACATACGTCTCTTTATTTGATATATGCCCTAGAATTTATAGCATACGTTACTCATACGTGTTTATTTAATGTATTGTCTGTTTATGATTGAAAGCTACGTTAATTATAAGCAGGTTGAAGAAATTTTATTATAAGTATGGTGCTTTAGGTCGTACGTTCAGTGACGATTTAGAATAATTAATTTAAAGAAGGATAAAGTTTTTCTAACGGAATATCAAAAATTTTGTAAGACTTGACTGTATAACTTAATTAATTTAACAATACGTTGGAGTATCAGCAATTAATTATTAGCGCAATTAATTCTTACAATGCCTCGAACGTTACAAATCTCTTGATGATTATAATGATATGGACTTAATGCTATTAAATGTACAAAAAGAGGTATGAACTATATTTCTTTCTTTGGATATCAAATAAGTAAGCTACTATAACTTTATGTGATAGTAATAAAAAGGTAGATACTAACACGAGAAAAAGGGAACAGCTTTTTAATCAACCACCAAGCCATATTCACAGATTTGTTATTATAACGAATGATTTTTACTTTGTCACAAATCTCAGACACTCCTCGGCCTCAGAGATAAACATTAAAACGTATATTATTTACTTTGTGATTAAAGTTTGAACTTTTGAATTCAACATGCCTTTCAGTGTCAAATTTTTGACATGCCGTTTTTTCTTTGTCATGCTATTAAAAAGTCGTAGGTCTATTATAATTCAATAGATAAAATTCCTTAAAGATTCCTTAGTATAAATATTATTCTGCTGTTAGACATAGAATGTAAAAAATAAGAGTGGTCATAAATAGGTAAATAAAGAACGGAAGTAAAATAAGAATAAACTAAATAAGTAAAATAAATAAACTATATAAATTTAAGGAATATTTGTCAGTATTAATGTACTAGAAAGAGAGTATGTAAGTTGGAATGAATGAAAGTATTTTGAAAGAGTGTTCTGAAATTGTGAGGACCTTAAACCATGACCAGTTGGAAGAGCTTCTGCGCCTCTCGGCAGGGAATCTACACATCTCGAGACCCTCCGAAACGACGATCATAAAACCATCTTCTTCATAATATCCAGTCTCTAAGCCCTAAGAATCAAATATCATGATCATGATGAAAACGATGTTTTGCAGAAATATTCTACTCTTATTAATATTCATATAGAACCATTACAATATAGCTTTTATATTATAACTCTGAAATCTTGTGGTATGAAGGGAGTCGTCCAATTACATTTAATGCAGCTAATAATTAAAATGTATAAAGAATCGTATAAGCCCGATGGAGTCGTATTTTAGTTTAAATTATTTAATATTTTATGTTTTGAAATATTGTTGAAAAAATACCAAACTAAATATTTTTATTTAACTTTCTAACTTTAACATTGATTCTGATTAATTAAATACTGAATTCGAAATACATAATATTTCAACAATATTTCACATTAAATATTTAAGACTGGTATTTATTTAAAATATATTATTTTAATTATATTAATTAATAGCGAATTCATATCACCAACTTCAAGAGGAACTTTAGCCTCAAACATTTTCGTATTTGTTGAAATATCTTAGAATTTTTACTCTCCTTGAATTGACAGGGTAAAGAAGGTCATAATATCCTACCTTTTCAACTTTCTTAAGTGCTGGTATAGGCTTTTCAGTTTCCTTCAGGTTCCAATCGGGGTCTTCCTTCTTCTCACCCCATTTGGCGTACTTCCTTTTCTTGAGCATAGCTCGGAAGTCCATACCACTGGCATCTATAGAAAAATTATGACATGAGGCAATTTTATGTAAAACCAATTTTCATATCGTTTATTTAATCATGTGAACTGTCATAATTCTATACGCGTAAGTTATTTAACATCTTTGGAACGTTTTCTTTTTAATTTTCTATATGAAAGTAATTGCAATTTATAATAATTAATTATTGATTAAAAGGATAGTGTATCAAGTAAGTATTATTACCAGAGACATAAAGTTGCGTTTCAGCTGAATCTTCGCCATGGATGTTGCTAACCACAACTTTGTATTTCCCTTCATCGTTTGGCTTAACCTTTCTCATGCAGAGAGTAATGAGACCTGTGTCGCCATCAGTGACAAATTTGTAACGACCACCTTCGATGATTTCCGCCACACCCTTGTAGAACTTGAACGTTGGTGCTGGATTACCCTCCACTTGGACAGTGAGGTAGCCAGTTTGGTCTGTAAAAATATCAAAGAATGTTATTTAATAAAATAGTGTACAAATTAAAAATACATGATATTATGCTGTTTATATTAAAATGCCATTCGAAATCCTTGTTCTTTGTTTGTCATTAAAATAACATTCCCAAAATTTATGCTGGATGCCGCATCACAAATAACAATGCCCTTAAATAAATATTTATCTATCAAAACAATATCAACCCTAACCAGGAATCGAATTTGAGACTTGTCAGTAACATAGATAAGGTCAACATTAAAAAAAACTAATTTCAAATTTTACTTATTTTGTGTTATTTTCGAACTAGTAAAATCATATTAATGATTAGATACTTTAAACAAGGTAATCTCTAACAAGTTGCTTTCCCTCTCTAAACAAAGTATCTTACCTTCAACAGCAGAATAGCTCTCTTGTATATCTACGATTACTGGTGGACCTTCCTTAGCTCCAAGAGGTTTCAGCGGTATCGATGGTTTATTGATAAGATCTTCCAAATCTTGGATTGAAGGTCGTCTAGCATCTCCAGATTTCCTTCGCTATATAATCAATGTACCATTAGTAATTATATCAAAATCAAGATTATTATTAGATGTTAATCACCAAGAAACCAACATAGATTATAATGTAGAAGTTCAAAAGTATCTTAGTTTTGTTTGAAATAGTTATTTGATTTTACTAAATAGAATTCAAAAAAATTTAATGTTTCTTACAAGGCAACAAAGTACAAAAATATTGATACGATAATCAGAATTTAAGGGAAAGTGTTCGTTGTAAAAGAACTTGACAGTAGGATATAAATATCCTTGAACTAAATATGAAAAAGAGCGGTTCTATATCAATTAATTGAAAGTCACCGAGATACCTCTGACAATTTAGATCGTATTAAATATAGATTGAAAAATTATACTGTAACTAAATACAAGATGCATTAGTTCTGTTATGACAGATGCGGTGCATCATACGCGTTAGCCAAATGACCCGACAATGAAGATCTGGACTTCCTGATATATGTGGCGCAAGTGTTGAACGTACGGTAAGAAATAATTACATCTGAGAATTATGTGGCTCTTTTTAAATTGATTAACTACTTGACTAATTAGGGACTTGCTAAACTTCAGCAGTGTAACGAGCAGCTAAAAAATAGCGTTGCTAATACGTCTACTTGAAATGCATTGAAGAAGTGGCTCTGACAAATGGATTTTTTAAAATATAATGAAGTTGTGTCATGTGTGTATTTAAATCCCAATTAAAAATATAAACATGGACATCAAAATAAGTAAATAGTAGCAGATTTGAGAGTCAGAGTTTCTATAGCGGCCGAAAGTTACCAATAATGTTTTATTAATAAGCGTATAATAATAAGCGCTTATAAAATTTTCCAATTACATTACATTGAACTTTAGATTGCGTCCTACAATAATTTACTTGATCGATTGCTTTCGAATGATGACAACTTCTTGAGCCTCTCAAACAATTACTTTATTGCCTTTAATTAACATGAAAAATACACGTAATGGATTCAATAAACTATAATTAACTATGTTGAAATTAAATCATTAAGCTTCTGTCATTGAAAATCAATAATAACTATTATTATATGATGTATTTTTCCATTATAATGTATCATATAATAATCCATTATAATTTATTTAGCATCTATAATAACGTTTATATTAGCATTAGATTTTATAATAGTATTTGGTATGTAAATTAATGATTCTATCTCATACTGTGAAGGTAACAATAAATTCTATCTCAGATATATTTAATCTACGTTAACTAGTATTCATTATTTATGTCTTATATAAACGCGAACGATAATATGAAATTTTTGAACAACATTTATTCATGAATCAGTAATTTGCCGCTTTTCTCAAAATGTTTATATAAAATTAAATACACTTAATCAAAACGATACTAACTATAAAAACGAACTATAAAATAACTTGCAATGGTAACGTACTAATAAAAATAATGTTTTTTTTTCTTTTTATTAACGTTTCCTGAATGAAATGTGCAAGGTGTATGTCGATGACTTTCCAAATAGAAAAAAATTTACTAATAAGGTAAAGAAGAATATTATTATGAACAAAATATTATACTTACCGCATCTGCTTTAGGTTTAGGTATGGCAAGTGTTTTTTTAGCAACCGCTGCCATCGTGTTAGACACATAAATATCGATCGAGATGCCACAAAATAATTACAACTAAAAATATTAATTAATAAATAAATTATCTCAAAATCACAGAAATTATCACAGTTCCATAGATACCTCACACATTTATTTGCACACCAACACTACTAAACGAAAAAAAAATAGTCTCATTTATTTTCCAACAATCCTTATTACTCATAATTATTATCTTATAATTACTGCTTCTCGATTAAATGCTTTAAAATGTTATCTCGTTTTTAAAGTGTTACACCTTATTTATTTTTTATATTTTCGATTTGTGACAGTTCGATTTAAGTTCGTTCCATCTAAAAATGGGCGCGAATGTCAAAAGACTGAAGAAGGGGTCGGTCAGACATGGTTGCCTTGCTATGGTGGGGTGAGGGGAGCGCGGGCATCTATTTGTGCACAACACAAATCAGCAGACCAATTCAATTAATTATCAGATTAAGGTGAGCCATCCATGTGGTGTGTACTTGGACGACTCTGTTAACATATGTGTGAAATTGTCGTCGCCCGATATCTGGAGTGCTTTCCACGGTAAATTTGGCCGTACAGAAGCGTAAGAACTTTGAAATGCTTAGACGTTAGAACATTTGTCATAATTTATCAGCTTTCCAACATACGCGTTGAATTATTACTATGAACGACCATTTTACTCCGGCGCATAGTCGTATCAGGAAATTAATTAAAGTATAGTTTGGCTAACGAAAAAGGTCATGCAACAATATCGACACCAAATGGTGTTATAAATTCATTACAAATAACTAGATGTCGTGGTTTGGCGTAGCTGTCTGTTTTTGTATAGACAAGATTGAGTGGTTGCATAAGGTGTTCGAAAGATTGATTGGCGTCCACGAATACATTCTTATAACTCAAACGATTGTCATCACTGGCAAACAAACCTAGCCTCGAATTTTACTCGCATCGTTTAAGAGGCGACCATTCTGTTAATACATTGCTGACAGATCTAATATTTAATTCAATTTAAATGACATTATACTGCAATATCTTTTCAAGCAATGAATAATAAAGAAGAACAAAATAATTTATTGCAAACAATTGTTCATATCTACATGAACTTGATTGAAGATAAACCTTATGTTTGCAATTGTTTGGTTTTGATAAAAGTATTTTGATGCTTCTACAAACATTATAAATAATGTTACGTTGTTTTAACTCAAAAACACATTAACTGATACAGAGGAATGAATACTTGGAGCTGATCGCCAACTCCACTTGGATACGTGCTGATGCCAAATGTTCCTGCAGCACTAGCATTGTGATCAACCCACAATAAGAATAATCGGCCCACGCGCATCACATAAGGTATTCTCGACCCTATCATGTCTATCAATCTCATTTTAAGCTATCTTTAGTACTTCGCTATATAACTTGTTTTAGTGCACCATGTACGATTTTCAATCATTGTCTTTTACTCAGATTTCTCTATTTATTATTCATTTTGGTTAGTACTTTTTCCATTAATTGTTTGTTTTCTTTATTCTTCATTTAGCTGTACGTCTTGTACAATACATCCTATGTTTAAAATTTCCGTTTGGCTACTACAATCACTTTCATATTGTCTTTTATTGAAATTAACTATTGCTTGTTAATTCGTACATTTACATGCTTGTAATTTATTGGCTCAATTTTTAATGCAACTACTTTTTAATATTACTACAGCTATTTTTAGGACAGTAAAATTTATTGCAGTTTTCTAATTAGATCTATAAAACTCCTTAGGAAAATGTCCCAAAGAGCATGTGATTTTTCAAGCAATTCTCTTAGTTATATTTCAAACAATTATAATACCAATTATAATACCGATTATATTATATAATACCAAAATTTTCGAAACATTGAAAGCCAAATACATAAGCGCTAAGTCTATCAGATTCCGCATATTTTTCTAGCATATTTTAAAACACCTCTTTTAAAATAACAAATCAAGGTTAAAAGATTACTAAAATACATATTATAACATTTGGTTAAAAAAATTACATAATATTATACCCGTATTAATGTAATATGTTTACGCGTATAAATATGGCAGGTGAATTCGTTGAAGATGTTCGTAGTTTTAACAATACATCTTTACAAACATAATTCAACCGTTCTGACATCTCACGGCAGTTAAGGGTTGTAGATTAAAGTTCACCTTGAGTTAGTTCTTGGCCCATATTTATAAAAGGAGCCATCAATCATTCGAAACTATCTGCACAATTGTAATATAAGTGAGTAGACCATTGCTAGATGAAATAAATTGTATTCATTGTGATAGCCCAAAAGTTTTATCGTTACAAATTTCAAGATGTATTTGCTTAAAATTTTGTCTTAATCGGAACCAATTTTATGCCAAAATTGGTGCCAACTGTAAGTCCATACAATTGAACTGTTTGTTGTTACATTTTATTGCAAATTATATTTAAAAATTTAAAAAGTGCTGTTCTGTTTCTGGTATTAATACTATTTTTGTGAGTTATGTCCAGTCAATTATTTTATAAAATGACGTTGTTTATTTTCTAAAGATATCTACAGTTGCATTATTTGCGTCATGGAGACAGATTTTGGCACTAATCTATATTTATTGGTTGTTAATAATAGAATCTTTGTTTAGCATGCGATTCTATATCGGTTTGATTTATAATCGTTCATTACGACATAATTGTACACGACAGTGCATTGGAATGTGAGTATATGTATGTTTACGTTTTCCTATGTTTTGTGGCATCTCAATAACGATTAGTTTCATAAAAAATCACGGTACTTAGTCTAGTTTTATTACAGCTTAATATTAAGAACGTTTACCAACATTAAAGACAGAATGTTCAAGAAGAATTAGAAGAAATGCCTTAACTTAAATATTAAAATAGTGTTATAGGAGTAGCGTGAATTTATACAGTTTTTTAAGCTATAAACTTTCAGAGTTTCTAACTTTTTTTCGATATTCTGACATGAATTATTTACAATTGTGTTGTTAATCTTAAAAATGTTAGAAGCTTCCAAAAATTCATTGTGTTTTCGCAATTAAACCACATGCATGCTTCTAAGGGTTAAGATTGGTATTTCGTTTTGCATTTATATAGAGGTTGGTTAATAAGTTTATTTAAAAAGTTAGAATGACAAGATGTTACTTTGCACTATTTATTAATAACATTAATTTAATACGGTGATATTAACGAATTCTGAAAATTTCTTCCCTAATATTTTTTTTCGAAACCAATCATAGCACGGTTTTTGTCGTTATTATAACTGGCCTCATTGAAGGCTTTTGCAAATATCTCGCGATCTTACTTAAACATTTAATAAATTAATCACTTTGAAAATTTCTATGTTAGCCACGAATCTAGAAGATGTATTCTTCTATAACATTGATATCTAAACATATATTTTTCACACATGTATACCTCGCCCGCTATTTCACCCGGCCTGCCGCGTTTCTTTTTTGGAAAAAAAAAATAATTGTTTTAGTAAATCATTCACTGTTAATTTTGTGCTTGCACGAAAAGGAATATCAATATGTACATGAGTGTGTGATTGTAATTCAATTAGTAATTCAAGTATGGTGTCCAATGTTTTCAAAATTTTTTGTGTTTCAAATAATTTAGAAATTCTTAATGTTTGTTTACCCGTGTTACAGCTTGTTGTGTGTTCAGTGATGATGTGATGGTGATGTGTTTTAATTCGTTTTATTAAAAATGTTAAAATATTTGGTATTATTTGTGTAATTTTTGTTTTAGCGTTGAAGTTCATAATATGTGATTTTTTAATTTTGTAAGTGATATGAATTTATGTTAGTGGAAAACTAGAAAAATAAGCAACTCTAGAGAAAACTATTAAGCTTCGTCTTTTAAATAACTATTTAAAGTTTATTAATGATTAAAAATATTTAATAACTAACAAAATAAATAATTTATTAATATATTTATTCGTTTTGTATCAATATATTCATAAAATAGTTATTTAAAAAAACGAAAAAGTCAAACTGAATTCAGCAGTATTGGAGTTTATTCCCCGCCAGTCGGCAAAGCGGCTTCTAACTGATATGAAAAGAAAAGAACTAAAGTATCTAAAGGAAACGTTACTTTTTGTTCAAGATATCTATGACTATTTTATGGACTAGAAGAGTATGAATAAATCAATTGCGGGTTTATAATAGTTCATTTGTAATATGTTTGCAATGTCACCAAACATAATTAGGGTTCTGAAAATCAAGAAGGTAAAAATTCTGTTTTGGGTATGAGTATGTCATGTATGTATTGTAAAAATTATCAAAAATATGTATGTGGATAAACTTAAAGTCAAATAAAATAAAATTCGAATAAGATAAAAAGAAAGAAAAAATAACAAAATGCTTTGCAAAAGCGAGCAGCGTCCACCTAAAATTGACCAGACCCAAACGATCTCACCTTTTTCTCGTCTACTACTTCTCCAGGACGTAATTTGGTGACCTGTTTTTGTAAAAAAATATTGATAATAACCCTTTAATAAAATACCCTGCCTACCTAGTGTCTCTGCCGCCGAACCTGGGTGACCTACATCATCTGCCCTATTCCCTATTCTGCATTATTTTGTGCAATGACCTCAGCAGTGCAAGTTATTTCGTTATATGCTGCGTCATCTTCATGTTAATCGTTAGTTAGTTCACTTAGTTCCCCGTTGACCACAGTATGCAAGAAATGTTTTCTTGAACACACCATGTCGTAATTATTTTTCCATAAGACCTCATTTAAACGACCAATCATTTTGACCATTATTTGTGTGCGAACGTGCTTACAAGCTGTGCAGTTTATTTTGTGCTTCGAATCTCAAAAGTGTGTGCAATTTAGTTTGTGCCTTTTACGAATCTTATCAGAGATAAAAGTCATGGATAACAACATATGAAATTCATTGTATTATGTAGTATCTGGTAAGTTTTAACCTATTGGTATTCAAGTAGAGTTGAACATAGAACAGTCGCGTGTACTGACCGATATGTCATTATCCAGACAAACGTGAAGAATGTTTTAAACCGCGTCGGATGCAAATGGATTAAGGTAATTCCTTTTACAAAAATACAGTTAAACTTTTTTCACGGCATTATTATAACGGATAGCATTCACGAAATATTTATAGCAGTTTTGCTATTACCTTCTTCTCTTCGATCACCTCACCAGGTCTTAGTTTTCTATTCTCCTGTGGATTACGTTTTGTACGATCTTAATATCTAATTCACTACCTGACTTCTTAAGTGTTTGTGCTAAAACGGTGCGATATGCTCAATTGCTCAACTAGAAGCGAGGAGTGTAGGAGTCTAAGCTCAAAACCAATGAACTCACTAACATAAATAATCACCAAAGCATTTTGTGGTTTGATGTGAAGCATCATCGTTCTATAGATGATTATTAGCAAAATTCATAGGGCATATTTGGGGTGTGTGTTACGGGTTCGGCTTGAGAGAACAGGGTGTCTACAGGTGGCCTTAAATTTTTGTAATTGGTTAGGCGTAAATATCGACACAAAGGTTCAAGATGTCGATAAATTGAATTTGGATAAAAACAAATCTGATTAGTAAATAAAATTGAAAAACTGTTGTTGCCAATCACAATTTCGATATTTGTACCCAACAATATTAACTAAGCTAAGTTTGGACGGCACAATTAAATTAGACATCTAAATATTTTATCATACCTTTGTTCGTATTGTTGTCATTTGAAATGGAGCTATATAGGTAGTAAATATTGACGATCAACTTATATCCTAAATAAAGTATAATAGTTTTTGAGTTACAAAAGTAAATCCTTACCTCGTCACTGATAATAAGTGAAGGACGTCTACCCATCTCCTCGGGGGGAGGGATGAGAGAACCTCGTCTCCCACCAGGTGCAACGGGGGCCAGTGATGGTTTTCTGGGTGCCTCGGGTTTGGGAGATTTCTCACGAATGACCTCAATTTTGGGTGCTGCTGGTGCTTCTTCGGGTGCCTTGATTTCGGGAACTTTTGGTTTCTCTGCCGGCTATACAATAATTGTTTTTGTAAATTAGTTATATAGTTACTTAGAATATTTTATAATTAATTGAATATTTTTTGAAGGATAAATTACTTTTTCAGACTTTTCTTTCTTTGTCGGTGTAAATGACATTTCTTCGTATTTTTCAAGCTCCGGCCTTTCATAATCTGCGATTTCAGGCAGATCTTCGGCTTTCTTTTTAACGCTAGTAACTTTCGCTTTCTTGACCTCTTCTTCCACCTTTTCTTCTTTAACTGCGACTTTCTGTAATATGAAATTATGTAAGTAATGATGATACGTCCACTCACGTTAAGCTGCAAAGATCGATACTTTACCCTAAAAAATACTCCTCGTATCTTGGAAACTATATAAATAATAAACATAATAAATAATTATTAAAAAATAACTATAATAAATAAATATTACAAAAAATGGATTATCTGACATTTATAATACAATAGCACTTATGGAATTGTGCAAACATTCATTACTTACCGCAATATAATCATATCATAATTTGAAAATCAAAATAAAAAACAGTAAATTATTGTTAAGAAGCAAAAGCGAAAGCAGGAAATA
This sequence comes from Thymelicus lineola, assembly GCA_963932265.1. Taxonomy (NCBI): domain Eukaryota; kingdom Metazoa; phylum Arthropoda; class Insecta; order Lepidoptera; family Hesperiidae; genus Thymelicus; species Thymelicus lineola. The sequence continues at coordinate 6,807,819 of OZ010707.1, read as the reverse complement.
TTGTAACTACATAAAATAGAGAAGAGAATATTAATAAGGGCATAATTATATTGCATACACGGACTATTAAAAGTGACGTTGGAAAAAAATCCTGTTGGAAAAAACAAATTGACATGCACTACAGAAATTTAATTATATTTACAATGTGCAAAATATATTTACATTGTTATTTCTAATAATATTCTGTGACTTAACCTGTACATTAAATTTCTACACATACTCGTATTATAAAAAATATCATGTGCTACTAAAAAGGTGGTGCTAGTGCAAATATTGGTGCTGGTGCTAATATAAAATCTGTGACGGTCATGTGCAAGGTGCGACAAAATATTTGTGCCGTTATAAACTAGATTTCTAATATTTATACCTCGTCAGGTGATTGAGGTCTGCTGGTAAAGGCAGGTTGTGGAATTCCTAACGTAGCTTGTTTACTCTCATCTTTGCCCTCTGTTTCAGCCTAAACAGTAAATTGGATTAATGGCGACCATACGACGTGTTTTCAAGATGTCCTTTAATAAATCCAAATGAAATTGACTACTCATCCATAATCGTTTGAAAAACCCGTTCTTATAAATTGAATAACTATATACTGGTTCATTGAAACTGTGTAGTAATAATTTTTTAAAGAAATCAGCAGAAAATTAAAAGACAAGGCGAGTGACCCTAGAGCTGGCAGTTTTCTTGCTCAGCGTGTTAGTATCGCCATACAGCGCGGGAATGCTGCCAGCATCTTAGGTACTGCACCGCAGGGGCCTAGTTATATACATTTATTTTAATTAATTTTACTTTTAAGTATTTATTTTTATTTTATATAGTGTAAGTATTATGTTGTTATTTAATTTATTTCGTAGTAATAATTATATTATACATGATATAAATATTAGTTAGGCAGTCATGATGAAATATAAGGATAATCTAAAATAACGTTTACAAAATAAATATAATACAATGGTAAATCTGGTTCTCTAAAATGTACCTTATATAGGTTTAACATATAACACGAAATAAGTAAAGATTTCGTACGAGAATTTGATATCAAAAATATAAATCTGCCTCATTGCGATTTGTACATTTTGCGTGTTGTGTTCATTTTGCGTTTTGTACATTATGCGCCGAAGGGATTTTATTTTTCTTCTCTGGACGGCGAATCTTTCAGTCTTCCTTCAAAACAGTTTTGTTCCGAATGACGTAAACAATGAAATGGTAGATAGTCGGTTTATAGCTCTGTACCTCGTATTACGGGAGGTAAGGTAATAACCAAAGTGGTTTAGTTGATACAGATTGGACTACCAAATATGATAAACAAATTAATGATAATATGATAAACCAACCAAATATGAAAATATTTATGTTTAAAAATGCACTTGTCTAATTGTTAACTAGATACAACAATATAACTTAAGTTGCTTAAACTTTTTGCCGTCTTAAATACTTACTAAGTTAAGATAGCTTCCTGAGTAGTAAAAATATTTCAACCAAAATATTTCGATTCTCAAGACACAAACAACATATAAAAAACTCCTTAAATCAAACCCAGAAATATAGTATATAGCTCATACATACACTTATGTATGATCATATATTGATGATATTGAATATCCAGAATTGATCTCAATATCAGATTATATAGACAGTACTAAGTAGAAAGAGAGAAAAATAAAAGTATCTGTGTGAAAATATTGATAGTCAATTTCATTTGTACGTTTGTTTGTAATTGAAAGGAATAATTTAAAATTGTAAATTGTGTAAGTAAATTGTGGCGTGGTGTTTTGCGTGTATTAATGTATGAGTTTTAAATATGATATTGTAATGTAAAGCCAGCGCACTTATGTTTCTGAAGATTCTGAAATGTTAAGCGTTGATGTCATTGTGTTGCATGTACCTGTTTCTGTGTTATGTGAACTTCTGGAGATCGCGATCGTCTCCAAGGTACTACACTATCGGGTGTTTCAAGCAGTGTTGGTTTATATTTATCTTCCAATTCTGGCGTCTGTTCAGCCTGACCAAAGGTTTTATATATCTTAATTTATGTATCAATATATAAACTTAAGACAGAATTTGGAATAAATTGTAATTATACCTGTGGTATTTCTGGAATTACTGCCCATGAAAATGGAACTTCATTTTGTTTCTCATCTGGTTCCGGAGTTAAAAGTTTTGGCACCTAGCGAATTTGAAAATTCATATATTTTATTTCTTAAGTTAGTCCAGAAATTATAGTGTAAAACTCGAATATTTAGTAAAAGTAAATTTGAAAATTGATAATAATGATATGTGCATGAATATGTAATAATAATATTACCTCCTTCAGTGTTTGTTTTCGCCATGGATATAGAGTGTTTTGTAGTTTGTCGAGTGTTTTATTTGTTTGTGTTTTATCATCTTGTGTGTCATCTGGTACCTAATAATTAAATAAACATTAATTTTGTTCCATTCTGTAGATTTATTTATTTGAAGATAAAATAAAAAAGAAACTACCTTCGGCGTTTCAATCAAGTCCTTAGGCTGAGGTTTTTCATCTTTGTATGGTTCCTACCAAAAATAATTACCGATTTGTTAGTTTTATTTGTAATATTTGAATTAAGAACAAAATAAATAATGGTAAAATGTGGGTAAAATAGACGAGAAGGCAAATAATTCTACCTCCGTTTTAGATTGTCGTCGCCACGGATAAATTGATTCTTTTTCTTTATCCTCTTCAGGTTTTTTAACCTTCTCAACTGTTTCTGGTTTAATTTTACTGGATGATTTTATTTCAACTGGTCTTTGAACCTGTGCATTATAAAAAGCTTATACAGTAACTTGTCGATAGGATCAAAAAATAATGATTTACTACGAACAATATTTAAAATGGTATTTTATGCAAATTGTCGTAGTTAGTAGAACAAATTAAGTTTGGGATTTATTTCATAAAACCAAAAAATTCTAAAGGAAAAGATTACCTCTGTTGGTTTACTAGGAGTTTTCTCATCCTTTTCTTGTATGGGTTTATCTAATGACTCTTTGCTGTCAACTTTCTGTTCTACTGAGTCTGTTGGCTTTGTTAAGTCTCTCATATCCTGTTCGAATTAACATAAATTTTAAAACATTTTAATATTTTGTTTTTTTTTTCTTTTATTTTACAAAAACAAATTATGATGCAGCTTAAGAAAATGTTACTTTTTCTGTTAAAACGGCAACATTAATATCTATGAGGCCTTTATAGCAAAAATATATTTTTCTTACTGATTTATTTGAATCTGGTACGCAATATGGCATGCGTTGTCTTTGATAATTGGAAATCAAGACAATATTGAATTAAATAATTGAAATTTATACTTAATAGTATACAGGTAAATAAAAGTTTCGTCTACCTCTTCAACATAACTAGGGCGTCGCCATGGATACGTCGGTTCAGTTGGACGATCTACAGACATTCTACGTCTTACTTCGATATTTTCGCTTGATTTGAATATGTCGATGTCGTCCTGGCCCTACATTATAATGTCAAATTAATACATATTTTTTACCAAAATAATTAAAGATCATAACAAGGAAATTAATAATAACATATACCTCGTCAGTATTATTACTAGGTACCGGCTCACTTGTACCATTGATAGAGTCTTTTCGATTAACTTCCCTGTTTTCTATGATATCTTTTTTAGTTTCTTCGTCCTAGCCAAAAATAATAAAAAAATTATTATAGTCAACATTGATACTATTGATTTCATTTAAAAAAATACTTTTTCAACTCTAAATTTACAGTTTCCAAATATCGTAGATTTTTTCTAATAAGATATAAAAATATTGATTCAGGAAAATTATTACACAACTTTACCTTAGCAGGTTTACTAGGTCTACGTTTAGTCGGTTCCTTTAGTTTATCTTGAGATATTTTTGGCTTGGTTTCATGTGTGTCATTTTCAATTTCGTCCTAATAAAAATAAAAATTAATCGGTAAGATTAATGTCTACAAAGCACGGAACGTGTGAAATATATAACATTAAAATAAAATCTACCTTCATATCTTTTTTAGAGTCTCGTCGTTTAGGTTCTGTCGGCTGGCGAGGCGAATCTTTATCGCTTGTTTTTATGATATCCGTTGTCTCAGTGACATTCTTATCATCCTAATTATAATAAAATAATAGTATTAATTTATACTTTAATAGATATTATCTGTTTCATGACAAATTTATTACCAGTAAAGACTGCACATGGTTATTTTATTGCTGGCTTTTCTAATAAGAATTTTCGTCCAATATAATGAACATGAAGTTAAAAAATATATAATTGGAATAAACAGAATTCTCTTCTAAAATTTATAATAAATATGGTGTATATATCATACCTCTTTAGTTTTACTAGGGCGACGTTTTACAAGATCTTTCGGTTGATCAACAGATTCTTTGCGTTTAATTTCCGATGTTTCCACTATTTCAGTTACATCTTCACTATCCTAAATACAGATATTTATTTAGCATTATATTTGATACTTATGAATTGATCACAAAACGACTATAATTTTAAGTATTTACCTCTGTTTTGCTATAACGACGTCGAGGTTTTACTGGTTGCTTAGTTTGCTGGTCTAAGCTCATGCTACGTTTCGGGTGTGTTTTTTCTGGTGGTTCCTAAATGTTATATATTGTTATAAGTAAAGTATAGTAATTGATGTACGAATATAGTGTATGATATGTATTAAGTGTTAAAGTGTACCTGTGTGTCAGTTTGCGTAGGTCGCCACGGATATGTTTTTTCTGAGGGCTTATCGACAGTATCTGGCTTTATCTTTTCCTCTACTGTCTCTTTTTTGTCGTCCTATTTACAAAAATATAATATAAAGAATAAATGTAGTAGCACACATCTTGCAATTGTGATTTTTACACCGTTACTTTGTCGTTGTTCATAAAGAAAACTGTCGTGATATTATTTACATAAAACATTTAGATATAGTTATTTACTAGACAGTAAACACACAATTGTCGAAGGAGTAGAATTGTGTCGACAATAAAGTATTTATTTACAAAAGAAAAGATAGAAGACATTTTGTCCTGGTGTGTTTCATAAGAACATAGAGTATATTTTCAACATGCATGTATTTTTTCGGCAACTTACCTTTAACTTAACCTGATCTAGAACGTTTTCTTCTGGTTCCTTTACAGCAGTCTAAAATCATAATGTTATGGGGTGTAAGCGTTACATGTTTATAAAACTAATAAAGGTATCGTGCTAATATGTTTCTAATACTCACAGTATCTCTACTTCATACAGGCAAAATATTTATGATTGCAAAATTGGAATTATACGCATTAAAACATAGCTTTGTTTGCTAAAATTTTATCACGAGAAGTTTCATATCCATAATTTGTTATTTATTCTGAATTATTTAAGTAATATTAAACGTTGTAGCTTATCGTGACAGAAACTTTAGCTTTGTGGGCTACTCAAACGATATTTGTGGATAAAGTGTAAAGTGGATAAAGCAATATAGTCACTCAAAGTGTACTTTGGGGGTCAGCTCAAATAAATCTCAAATCGACGCTATAAAACACGGTAACAAGGAAATTGCTTTGGGGTAGCTCATCGCAAACATAGGTTGATAATTTAGTAGCAGAAATTGAATTCGCATAAGTGAATAAACTTCTGCAATTCTAAGAAAACATTTCTTTATTTTCCGTAAAAAGTCTACAACATGAGATAAAACTTTAACTTTGAAATCTTAGTTTTCAGCTTCTAATGATATAATTGTCGTCAGTTATATGGTCTAAGATCTGGCCTTAAGAAATATATACTCTCATCTGTTTGGTATAAAATATCCACTATACAGGAAGAATTTTTCAAGTGTGCGTGGATGCCAAATTCGACACTATGAAAAATAGCGAAAAGTGGTCAAAGAAGTCTCCTTTGACCACTTTTCGCTATTCGCATAGTTTAGTAGATAGAAAATATTTAATTAGCATTGTACGTGATTTTATTAGGCCACCTATCAGCGATATATATATATTTATAATATCTAGCAAATAAAGTAGATCATTTTTATTAAACACATGAGTATATTTCTTAAGCAGGATCTCGCACTAATAACTAGCGTTTTGACTAATAACAAATATACATTCTCATCACTTACCTTTACTGCAGTCTTTTTCAATGTCCCCATCTGCTGCTGTTCCGCAATCGAAGATATGGAAGATTTCCTGCTTTCAGCAGTTTCTTTTGTCATCTGTATGGTAGGAAAAATATATGTCGGTTAATCACAAACCGTAATGTCACATTATTCTGTGATTACTCCATTTCCAATTATAATATTCAAATATAAGTTACCAAAAACGGTGATATTTGATTCCTAAGTCAAAATGTTTATAACAATTACTTCACATGGATTTTAAAAATGTATTTTTTTTACATAAAATAAGTTAATGCTTGACCAAATAATATAATATAGTATAATATGGTATAATATAATATGGTATAATATGGTATGGTATTCAAATAATATAATAACCATGATAATTATTGTTTAATGTTCTTTTACTTTCAATTTCAATCACTATTGAATTTGATTTTTTAATCACAGGCGAAAGTTACTTTACTATTCCTAAACATATATTACATAATATATCTAATATCTGTCTTTTTAATTTCCTCACCTTAACGCCTTTAGCTTCCATGATAGAGCTTCTACGGCTCTCACTCTTTGTTTCCTCTGTTACCTTTGGATTAAAAATTATACCATTTTAAACCTTATAAACAGAATGTTTAAACGCAGCTATATCTGAAGCAATAATGAATTACACAAGTTTTATGGGAAGCGCAAAGCTATTATAGAATACTAACTTCAGTTTGAATCGAAGTCCTTCGGCTCTCCGTCTAAAAAAAACATATAATTAGCACCAACACAATAAAAGATTAACACAACAAATAATAATTTGGTACATTTAATATTTACAGATGTAGAATTAACTTGCACAATTATGGATATAGTTTTGTTATCAACAAGAGAGCATATTTTTTAGATTCTAAGATTTTATCCTGAGTCTTCAGTAAACTCATTCAGAGACAAAATAAATTAAATGCCCTCATGTGATACACAATTTTTCACCTGGCTAGAGATAAAATACAACGCATCAGAACCAATCATTACATTATTATGTTTTCCATCAGTATCTTCAGTCTATTCATTATCAGTTTCAGCGATTAAAATATTTCGAAAATTCCTAAAATTTAACTTTCATACAGAACTTTTTGAGCTAGCGAGGTAAAAAATACATTTACAACAAGAGAACTCAAATGAGTCCACCTTATATACAATTTGAATTAAGTACATACAACAAAAAATTGCTTTTCAAATTTTTGGTTCAGCTGTTGGGGCTATGACTTGGGTTTCATACCAAAGCAAAGGTAAAGGATCATTTCTGTCTACAACTAGGCTTTAGGAATTTGTGTTTTTATTTACTTTACATTCAGGGCATTATGATTTAATACAGTGTAAGGGCACAGTACAATTTCTTGGAGGACGTTAAATATGCCTTAATAAAATATTATGATTGTGGGTATAGATAAAAAAAAACTAATGACGTAAACGTTCATGGTGTTTTACGAGTAATGGACAGGGGCACCCTGATAGTATTTTTATCCTCTACCTTCATTTCAAGGCGCTGTTGTGTTGCAACACGTGCAACGGCTAATTCCACCTGTTTTTCGCAACATTGTTGTTAGTTAGCTGATATATTTCCATATTTTTTGAAACTGTTTTAACACAACGTAATTTCTTCATTCCCTTAGAACTTTGTTTAGAAATTAATGCCTTAGAAACTTTGAGGTCTAAACTTTTTAACAAAAAAATTTTTCATATTTCAAAAATATTTTATCTATTTTAAATAATTGTTTGTATTTTTTACCTTTGTAACTTCCTTTTCCTTCTTCTCCCGTGGAGTAGGAGTGGGTGACATTTTCTCATATTTTTCAAGAACTGGCCTCTCGTAGTCATCCACAAAGTCCAATTCATACTGGAACATCAATCATTCAATTCACATAAAATTGTAATACTTAGTTGAATTTTCTACTAAAACTTTATTCACATAATTTACACGCATTGAATTAAGAAGCAATAGAACTTGCTTGAAAAATAAAATTAAGTCTTTTTTCAAAATTACGTAAATATAATGAATGAAGATGATACTTACCACATCTGTAAAATAAACAAACAACGTCGCAAAATAAACATAGCAGCATGCGACTTGCAACGACCCAAGAGAATCAATATATACAACGAATCAATATATACAAATCAATAATATACAACGACCAATGACAATATTTGTATTCAGACATCATCCAGGGATCATCATTGTGTTGTGAGTAGTGTTTTTGGAATAAGGTTTGTGCAGGGATTTAAAAAGTAAGTAGGTATATTGCAAAAAATATGTATAATGCGTTTAATTGGTGCAGACAATCTGTATAAAGAAATGTTAAAAAGAAATAGAACGTAGATAAAGACAGAAATACAGAAAGAGAAAGAGAGAGAGAGAAAGCGAGAAAGACAGATAAACGATCGTACAGATAAAGAAAGATAGATTAAAACACAACGAGAAGTAGAAAGACTGAAAAAAGAGTCGATAGATTCATAGAGCACAAAGTTCAGAACAACGAAACGATGATTACCCCATCTTCAGTTTCTTTATCACTTGTAGTAGCTTTTTTGGGCTTATCAGTGGTCTTCTTAACAGTTTTCTTTAGTTGAGGCTTTTCAAATTTACCATCCTGCACTGTCAGGGGTTCCTAAAGATGCAATATAAGTTTAAAAGGATAGTTCTAAATTAAAGAAGCGTTTGTTGTTTTAGCAAGTTTTAGCAGGTGAAACTATGTGGTTAGCGTGGTTGTGTATAATATAGCTCGGTGATGTTATTCATGCTTTTTGTATTTAGAAATCGAAAATGTTAGTTTCTTTAATTATCTCAGCGTATAATTTTACTAAAACGCCTATTTTGCAAAAATAAAACGTATATTTTGAAACTTTGTTTGTTATGACTACCTCTTTCGGACTTCCTTTCTTGACGACAGCGGGTTTTTTAACCTTAAGTGCCGCTTCTTGAGTATCCTCCTGGACAAGATATTTATATTAAAGTATACAAAGAATGTGATTTCAAAAATCTTATACATATTTTTAAAAGACGATAACATGAATTATAATGTTTACTTCATACAGTAAAAGAATCACTATTTCGACGAACATAATAATTTTGCTGAGATAATTAAGAATTTAAAGAAAGTGAAATACCGTTTGTTTTTTCTGTGCAGGTGTTGTTTGCGTTAGAGATGCTTCCTCGGGCGCAGTAGTGCTCGTCTTGGTTCGAGGCTTATTAAGGCTGACTGACTCTTCTGTGTCCTCAACCTAACCCACCAAGACATTAGTTAAGTGCGCAGCTTTACATCACAGTGTCGAAAAGAAATGTTAAAATAAAACGGAAGGTACGTCTGATTTGTTGACTGTAGCCTTCAAAAAGTGCTAAGTGAGAAGTAGTAGAAATAATTTAAATGAAGTTGTTTGAAAAAAGATGAAGTATTATTTTGAAAAACAAGTGTAATATGTACACGAATAGATGTATGTGTAAAACGTGAAATATTTTTTTGTGCTCGTGTGCATGTGCTTTTCAAAAATTGCACACATTGTACGTCTACCTTCGTAGTAGGTACCTTTATCAGAACAAACACTCTCTTTAAAATAGGTGGTGGTTGTAAAATATTGTTTGTAGGATTCATCTGTGGATTATAATGTAATTACTTTATTCTGGCTTTCGTAAAAAGAACTTTTTGTGGCTCAATATATGTATACCCATATACAATGCCTTGTTGCTGCAAATTAAAACAATATGTGCTGTGCAATCGAATTGATATACTACCTTTTCTGTTTCTTTATCTTTGGGTTTTGGTCGCTTTATTGTTTTTTCATCAACTATTTCCGGCTTTTTAACCTTGAGCTTTGCTTCTGCCTCACCCTCCTGTTAGGTTTTAAATAGTTTGAATTAATAAGGAAGTATGTGATTGACGACATATTATTTTTTCGTGAGTAAAATATTATACAAACCGTTGGTTGTATTTCAGCGGGTGTTTTGTGTGTAAGTGAGACGCTTTCCGGTTCTTGCCCAGGTTTCACTTCTGACTTTGGCTTAGATACCGTGACGTCTTCATCAATTTCCATTGGCTATGGAAACAAGTTGATATTGTAAGTATAAAAAGATAAGTTTGAAGCTAGTTGATTGTATTATGATTGTTAAGTAATGTGTTTGTTTCATACCTCTGGCTTGTCTTTGCTTTTAACAGAACGACGCCTAGCAGCCGTTGCAGAAGGAACTTCTTCCTCAGGCTTAATATCTTCCTAATAAACAATGTAATATTTGTAAGTAATGAAATGAGTAGGTATAAAATATAAAAATATATTTTCATTTAAATTTTTAAGCTTAAATGTGTTGTTATAAGTTTTGTGTACCTTCTTCTTTTTCTCTAGAGGTGTTGGTGTGATTTTTTCATACTTTTCAAGAACTGGCCTCTCGTAGTCATCAATAAATTCTTCTTCGGCAACCTTAAACCATGCACGGAAATGTAAATATTAATAGTGTTATTTTGACGCTTCAATTGATTAAAAATGAGAAATTATTGTGATTTATCGGAATATTTTATGTAATTTAAAAAACCTATATTGTTAGAATAGTTTTTACTATTCTTTATTAATATAACGGCTTTGGCTTTTTTGGCTTTTATTATATCTTATACTGAAAATGAAGTTAAACAGAAATTCAAAGAGATACCTAATTTCTATTAAAATAAATTTAGTTATTCTTTAAAAAGTTCGTTATTAACTGTATTTATGAAAAAGTACAAATCAATAACGGAAACTAACTCAGAATACGTGAGACACCTCGATATTTTTTAAAGTTTTCTCAGCACAGATAATTTTAAGTCAAGCATCGGCTAAATACGCCTAAAACATAGTGTTTATGCACTTTGTGACGACAGCGATTATAAAATAAGTGCCACTTTTTCAACTTACTTTCAGCCAAGTTTAAATATTACTGAACCTATAACTAATTAATTCAAGGAACAAAATTTTACATAAAAAGCAAAGCTTACACAAAGTTATATCAGCGTAATTCATCAAGCAGTCACAAAGCCAAGACTTACTTTTGGTGAAATTATCTGCTAGAATAAAAGATAGAAAATAAAAGTTGTAGTTAAAGTGATAAATAGTTGCCGAAAATACTCATTGAAGTTCGTGAAAATTAATAAACAGATTCGTAAACTTGCCACCCTGAACTACCAAACGCTGTTAAGAGTGTAATGATGGTTATAAAATTCATAATACGTTTAAGTTCTTGTAAGATGTGTTTGTATTGTGAAAATTAACGAATTTTATTAACCGTGTTACATAGGAGGAGTTATATAGTGGTTACATAGTAGTTGTGTAATATTTAGCAAAAGTCAAATATTGAGTACCTCTTTCTCTTTAAGAGAAGGACGTTTTTTAGCCTCAGGCTCAACCTTTTTCGTAGTCTTGGTCTTTGGTTTGTCTTCATGTTTTTTCTCATCCTCCTAAATAATTAATGTCTTAATTATAATATTTTTCAAACTTTATGAGATAAATTAAAAAACATTATAAATTGTTAAGTACCTTTTCTTTCGGCACAGAACGTTTGCGTAGTGTGGGCTTTTTTGGTTCTTCTTCCTTATCCTTGGGTTTAATTTTGCCCTTCATTACGTCAACTTCGTCCTATCACAAAATACTTTCATATACTTGTGATTCACAAAATATTTATCAAATAGTATTAAAATAAATCAAGCTACAGATTATTGAAAATTTTATGTCAACATTATATTACAGAAAGTTACACAGTAAATATGTACCTGAGCATCATTAAGGCGGTTCTTATCTTTAGGTGTAGGGGTAATTTTTTCATATTTTTCGAGTTCAGGTCTCTCATAATCATCAACAAATTCGGGTGATCCCTAAAATGTGAAGTATATTTGTGATATCAATTTTCATCTTTTAAAGTTATTCAATAATTTTGATATTTAATCATTTTTAATAACGGAACAGTTACCTCCTTTACTCCATTTTGTTTTTTAGATCTATCTAGTGGTGTAGGAGTCATTTTGTCGTACTTTTCTAGTTCAGGCCGTTCGTAATCGTCCACAAATTCTTCTTGTTTCTCAGGCTTTACAAAATAATTAGATATATTATTATATATAGCTTTATTTTCAAATGTTATTCCAATTACTAAATTTATATTTTTAAATAGGAAATTTAAAGTTTACCTTTCTTGCTTGTTTTTTAATTTGTGCCACTTGGGGCTCTTCAGATTTTTCTTCAGTTGGTTTAACTGGAGCTTTGCCTAATTTTACTTTTGATAATTCATCGACTGGTTCTTCAGGTGTAGGAATACTTTTTTTGAGACTTGATCGTCGTGGTTTTTCTTCCTCCTATTGATAATTTATACAGTCATTCATATAAAACAAAGAAATAATTTATCAAAATATTCTCTGAATATTGATTGTTTTGCCGTGCTGGTTACAATTTTTTAGAATTTTTACGTAACGAAAAGGTACCAATAAAAAATGTTAAGGTTCTAAAAAATCATAACTAATATAATTACGCTAAAGAAGACAATAGTGTAAAGGATGCGGAAGAGCAAAAGAAAAATACCTTTTCTTTCGTTTCAACTTTAGGCTTTTTCTCCGGTACTAGAGCAGCAATTGATGGCTCCTCCTCACTTTCTTCTTGTTCGCTTTTAACACTTTCTGATACTGATGCTCTTTTTGACTAGATAAAGTGAAAGTATACATTTGAATTATGTAATGTGAAATATTTTCTCTAATACTGTATTTTGTTACATGTAAATATTATATGAGTAAGTGTATGTAATGTAATGTGATGATTACCTTACGAGTATCATCTTGTTTGGGTTTTTTATCGAGTGGCGTCGGTGAAATCTTTTCGTATTTCTCCAAAACTGGTCTCTCGTAATCGTCGACGAACTCCATCACTTCCTACATTCAAATACAATTTAGGACGTACGAATGTTAACACAACACACACAAAGTATCAAAAGAGTTATACATACGTATGTATGCATGTATTACACAATATGTATACTCGTATACTGTACAAATTATACAGAATGACCAAAGATGTCATTTACTGACCTGATCCACCAATGCTGGGCTATTTTAAATGTAATAAATATTTATAATTAACATTTAAGACATAAAATATGCATATGGTATAGTTTTATCTACTTTATCACTAAAAGCTTTATACAGACATTGCACAAAAATTTCAAACGAAAAATACTTACATCTTCCTTCTTTGAAACAACCTTCTTTTTAACGACCTTTTTCTTTTCTTCAGTCTTTTTCGTCTCTTTTTTATCTTCTTCAGGTTTAGGCTCATCTTTTGGCTTAACAGGCTTAAGTTTCGGAATGCCTTCAATTTTGGCCTCTACTTGTTCTTTTTCTTGTTTCTTTTGCTCGATCTTTTCTAAAAGAGCCTTTTTTTCTTCCTCTGTCTTAGCAGTTTTCATTTCAAGAACCTTTTTAGCTTCTTCGATCTCAACTTCTGCCTTTTTAGTTTCTTGCACTTTACTCTCAACCTTTTTAGACTCTGCCTTTTTGGATTCTATAGTTGTTTCTTCGTTTTTGGATTCCATCTTAACTTCTTGTTTCTTGGTGACTTTCTTAGCAGATTTCTTTTCTTCAATGTGATTTTCTTCAACTACAGACATCTCTTCTTCAGATTCAATCACAGTTTTTTCTTCTTCCTCTTCTTCCTTTTCCTCTTTCTTTTTCTGTGATTTTGAAACAAAATGAATAAATCATTGAAAGTATATTCCAATTAAATGTTACAAATTTTTATTATAAAACGTAATACTTTTAACACTAGTGGGGTGTTAAAAATATTCCGTTTTATTATAATAATTTGTGGAATTTTACTGGCGTATATTTTTACAATTTTTTACAATATAAAGCTTTATAAAATAAAATTAAAGATAAATTCAATATTTTGACTGTGCAATTTTTTTATAGTACTGTACCTTTTCTTCGACAATTGTTAAATCAGCACTTGATTCATCTTCACCAAATTCGTTCTTAATAACTACTCTATAATTCGCAATGTATTTGTGTGATACTTTTCTTATAATAATCCTTGCATTGGTTCCATCAAAAGAAGTATTAATTTCGGAAGAGTCTCGAATAATTGTAGAATTCTTGTACCAAGTACATCTACAAGATTGATCAGATGTTTTAAGTACTGCAACAAATTCAGCTTCTTCGTTTTCTTTTTTGGCCTGTAAATAAGAAAAAATAATAAGCTTTGCTAAATGAATTATATGTTATTAGGATGAACTACATATTTGTTTACGAAATGTTTGTCAAAAATTTGGCACATTGCACTTACCAAGCTTCTGAAATGTTTGATAATTTGAGGTTTTTCACCCTTCTCTTCAGGTATTTCAGTGATTTCAACTTGTTGTGATGTTGCTTCACCTTTCTCGTTCTTAGCCACAAGTTTATAAGACCCTTTATCTTGTTGTGAAATGTTTGATATCTCTAGTTTTACTGCAAACTCGCCCTAAAATAATGTGAAAATTGATAAGTATTTTTAAATTAGAGAAGTAATATCTGTAAATTCCATTTTGTTAATTATTTAAATGCAGAACAATTATAAATGTCTGACTAGTACTTACTTCTCTTACTGGCTCAATAAGCACAGTATGCCTTGAGTCTTCTTTAACTGCAGAAGATTCTTTAAACCACGTACATGAAGGTGCAAATTTACTTAATACTTTACATTCAACAATTACAGTCTTCTTTTTTACTATTTTAATGATCTTTGGTTTCTCTTTGATAACTGGAATGACTGTGAACAAAGAACAACATTAAATGTTATTATCTGATTTTTTTCTGTGATAATAAGTGTTTTGGTATTCTTTCAACTTACTTTCAATATTGAGCGTAAGATTTGCATTGAGCTCTCCAAGTTCATTTTTAATGTTACATTTATACAATCCGGAGTCTTCAATACCAGGATCAATCAGTTCTAATATAATAGTGTAAATATCTTCCTTTACTTCGATCCTGGTCTTAATTTTCGACGAGTCCCTGATTTCTTTACCCTCGTGGTACCACACGATCGTTGGCTTTGGATTAGCTTTAACTTTGCATCCCATAAGAACTAATTTTCCGTTATCTTTAGACTGAATCGTTGGCTTTTCAACAAACGTTGGTCCCTCGCCTTCTGGTTCCGGTTCAGCCTCAATGTTCAAATTCAGATTAGCGTTGCTCTCTCCAAATTCATTCTTAACATAACAGCGGTAAGCGCCACCATCCGCTGCTGTTGGATTTGTCAAGAGTAACACCAACTCGTAAACATCTTCACTAATGACACTTGATTTAATTTCTATTTTACTACTAGCCTTGATAACGGTCGTGCCTCGGTACCACGTGACTTCAGCCGCCGGCTTGGCTTTGCAGACACAGCGCATGGTAATGAGTGTGCCATCTTCGTTGGGAATGATTCTGGGTTTCTCAATAAATGATGGTGCGAAACCATTTTCATCATCCCCACCTATAGAATCAACATGCTTGTTAATAATAAATTAAAATAAATCTTACATAATGGTCATACATTGTGTGATGCAGATTTAAAGCTTGAAGCTATCATGCAAATGCTACTGTATGCGTACGTTTGTAGTTCGATCACAAAAGATCATTATTACCTTGAAAGTTGAGAGCAATATTTGCATTACTCTCACCAAACACGTTGAATGCATTACACCTATAATTTCCACCGTCCTCTATAGTTGGACTTAAAATTTCAAGTGTCAAATTGTAAGTGTCCTTTCCAATTGCTTTTCTGGACATTTTCATTTTGACACCGTCCTTAATTTCTCTATCACCGTGAAACCAAGTGATATCGGGAAGTGGATGTGCCTCTAATATACATTCCATTACTAAAACGTCCCCTTCTTGCCTTATCGTTGGTTTTTTAGGAAATCTAGGAGCTTTGCCATCGGGAATTCTGTTTAGAAAACAATAATTTTAAACATCTACGAAAAAATTATATGTGAATTCAACTGAAATAGTAACTTGTAAACCATATTTACTTGGGTTTGTCTCCGCTTTGGAAATTAAGGTTTATTTTCGCTACGCCTTCACCATGTTTGTTTTTTGCTACCGCCCTGTATTCTCCTTTATCCGAATTCTCAACGCCTATAATTTCAAGTCGCGCCATGTGATATAGTGTTTGGTCCTCTTCTAATGTTATTTTGTATCTACTACTTTCTTTTATTAATGTTTTGCCATGGTACCTGTGTAACCGCATACGTTACATTATTAGTAATTATATTCATATCTTAAATATGTAATCCACATTTTCATATTGAAAATTATGAATTATTTCTTACCATGAGACGGTTGGTTTCGGTTTGCCAACACATCGACATTCAAATGTGATTTTGGTACCATCATCCGATTGCCTGGTGACCGGTCTTTCCGTAAACGTCGGTTTGATAAAGTCTTCAGGCACGGGCGCTTCGTCGCCTAAGCGATCAATTAACTTATTAATATCAATTTAAATAACACTTAAAATCACCTAGATGAATTTTGCAGCTAATTTGTCCTTTTGGTGTAATTTTAAGATGTTTTCTTTAAGAATGGTGTACGGATTAATATTTTGCAGCCAAATAGAAGTTGAGAGTTAATCGAAAAAATGTATAAGAAGTAGTTAACACTATTATTGTATAAATACATAAATATGTAGATCGTATATTCTTTCCTTTCCTAATGTACGACAAATCTAACGCACGCATTACAGTTGCTATTGTTATATTATTATGATTATTAAAATTAGTGATGCGTACGCTAAAGCAGTATATTTAACTACCACAAATCTTACATACGTGTGTAAATGTTAATAAAAGCTTTATAGCGAGGGTGAGTCAATTATTACGAAATGGTAGTATTGAACGTAATGTTAGTTTATTATGAGGGAATTGGATATTTTAGTATTTTAATATTTTTTAAATTAAGTTATCGTTATTAAGTCATTTATATTTATTAAGATTATAGTTAATATGACGAAGTGCAAAGTGTGTGTGGTGTTGTTTTAAAGTAAGAGTATATATTTAAGTAGAAGTATGTATTTTAATGACCCAAAGAAAACATCTTAAAAGTACATCGTGTTAAAGTCTGAGACAAACTTAAACATTTAAGTGTTTATTGTAGAGTAACTGGTATTTTAAAATTAGTTGATGATAACAAAAGCTGAGAGCTACAACATTTTAACTGACTATAAATTAACAAATAAAACAATCTGTAATGGATTAAGTTACACGCTAAAATTAAGTTAAAACAAATCAAAGCATTTTAAGGACAACTACTCGTATATGATTTTAAGGTCGATAATGAATTTTATTCAGAAATTTTTATTTAATGAAGCTGAATGTGTCATTCTCAATTTTATTTAATATCAAATAGAAAATTTAAAGTTTGTACCTAAGTTCAATCAACAGTTTTTTTCTTATATTTTGAAATTTTGAAATATTTTGAAATATATTTTGAAATATTTTCCAAAAAGAAAATAAGTTTAAACACAACGTTTGAATTCAACTTTTGATTGAACTTAATTTGGTCCATTTATTTATATTTGGTCAAATGATAAGTGGCAAAAACGTTAAAAAATATCTTTCTGTGTTCGTCACATATTCTCAAATATAATTTACACATGAAGCAGCAGAAAGAGTATTTTCAACCGTATTAACCACGTGATCATAAGCAAAATGAAGTAGCTACGAGTATAAATAATTGCGACTATGATGAATTATCTGAAACACAAATCGAAGAACTTACTATCGAAGTTTAAGCTAATCGTGGCGTTACTTTCGCCGAGTTCGTTCTTAGCCGTCACCCGGTACTTGCCAGCGTCCTCTACAGTAACGTTGTTGATCTCTAAGGATGCGTAGTAGGACTTCCCATCCTTATTAACTGTCAACTGGAAAAGAAAATTAAATTTAGAAAATAACAGACTTATACTTACAAACTTTCAATGTAAATGGACAAGCAGAACTAGAAACAATGATGCAGAGTTTAAAAATGTACCTAGTAAAATTAAAATATTTTTATAAAGGTATAGAAAAGGAATATCCTTTGAATAACATCCTAGAAGAAAAAGATTTAAGCAAAAAGCATCATGTTTTCGAAAATTCGCTGTAAAAGAGGAACGTGTAATGATGAATTCGCTTTTAACTAAACATCGTAACATCTTTTAACTAAACATCATGTTACCTTAGCGTAGCTCGCATTTCAACCTCGGACAGCTTTAATTCAATTGTTTTTTTTTTCGAAAGTTGTAAAGTCTACTAACAAACTCGTAATTAAAATTTATTATTATGATTGTCTGTTAGTTTGTTCTATAATCACATATGAAATAGTCACTAGACGTAGCAACATCTATCTGTAGTTCAAGCCAACAATATTGAGGTCAAGGCCATCTCTAAGTACTTTTAAAATAAACGTTTTTAGGTCATTATTTATGAAGACACAAAATTTTGTGACTAAAAGATTTTAATGAATGTAAAATTAAAACTTAATATAATACAGATTTTTAAAGCAATGAAGAAAAAATATGCATTTTATATGGTAAGATTTGCTTGGTTAGGCAGAAGGATCTACCACAGTATATAACTTACGAATAACAATTTATAACTTGTTACCATTATGCTCATAGATATACATATAATATGTAGATGGTTTTTACGTATTTCGTATATCAAATTCATTTGCAATCTCTGCCGAATTTTTTATCAGCTTTACACCAATTTATGTAAACCTTGGTTTATTTTTGGCTTTAAATTTTACTTCAATTTTAAATCTATCGTTAACATCGTCAATCATATTTTGCCTAAGTTTATCTTCAGTTTTATCGTCTAATTTTAGTATAGTAATTTTAGTATACTATACTAAATAGTATTTTTTTATAACAAGGTCAATCACCTTATGCCTAGGTCCTTGTTTGACTTCATTGTTGCTGTGAAACCACGTCACGCTGGGCAGCGGGTCGGCTTCGATGCGGCACTCGAATATTAGCCGCTTGCCATCATCCTCCTGTCTGATGGCCGGCTTGCGCGCGAACGTTGGCGCTTTTCCGTCCACTTGTCTGGAATTATATAGCGGCAAGATTAATATCACATTAAAAGTGGCTCCAAATGATTGATGTGACACAAGGGAGCTTCGCTAGTTCTCTTTTTTGGCTTGGTCTTGGCTTAAAAAGTTCCCGCGTGTTGGAAACAATTTTGTTTATGTTTTTTCTTTTTTATGGAAATGCTGTAGCTGGCAAATGAGCAGACGATCCACTTGATGGTAAGTGGATGATGAGTGGCTGTGATAACATTAAAACACGGGCGTTCGGATGACTATTATTATTATTCGGATTATTGTTGTACAAATACCCACAACAGTGGATATCATCGCCTGTGGACATAAGTAATATCAAAGGCCTTATTTATTTTTTCTTTTCATTATGCAGTTTATCATTTTAATTCAATCGTAGCCTGCTGCTGTTAGGCTACTTTAAATGATGCCATGTCATTATAAAGCTAGTCCAAAATATTATCCCATAAATTTCATAAAAATATGGTGAATATTGGTAGTCATGTTTTTATAAAAACGATTTAGATAAAATATCTTTGTAAGTACAAAAATGATATTAGTTAAAATCCAACAGCTTGTGTTGAACGTAAGCAGAATGATAGCAGAACTGTATGACAATTTCATAAGATAATAATAACGCTTGCACGTCAACAACCTCGCACTAAGATTCCTCTATTGCGTGTGGCATGGACTAACACCAATGAAACAGTAATGCCCACGGCCCGAGAACAAATATTTAACTGATACATAAATATCGGCCCCATCGGAAATCGAACCCAGGACATCATCTCATCGTAGGCATGTACATTACAAACTATAAATTAACGTCGTTAGGCCGCTGATTTAGGAAGACCTTTTCAATCACGAGTAGTACTTTGGTGTTGCTGATATCCATAGGTGACGATAGCCACTTACCATCAGGTGATCGAATCGTTAGCTCGTTTGAAGGCTATTTCCATAAGAAAGAAAAAGTACTTAAGCTAAATGATCGAAACCATCATAGAGACAACAGGGCAATTAATTGATGAATTAGATTCAAATTTTTCACTCTACTTCAATCAAGCAAATAAAAAAGTTGAAATAAAACTTACTTTTGTTTCTCTTCGTCAGCGGCTGAAACACAAATAAATTCGTTACAGTCAAATTTCAAATTTCGTGAAACAAAGGTCATGTGGATACAATTATAAATAGAAGATCAGAATAGAGGCACAGTTCAATGTTTATAGATATCAGTAACAACATCCAGACGTAAACATTGGAATCACAAGCTGGTGCTAATTCCAGGAATAAATCCAGGTGCTCTATATTTATTCTAGACTGCCACTGTACATTCGATTTCTTAACAATCATATTTTATACTCAAACTGTATTTTTATTTATGAACCTGTTACTGACATGCGTTCTATATTTACTAGAAGTTCAGATACTATTTATATAGTCACTCTTCGTTTTATGATTATACATATTCAAACTTCGTTATCTTATAAAATATTGACTACATTATTATTTTTAAATTATTTTATGTATGGATAAGACATCACAATACAAACTTAGAAGGTTTTGTAATTATGAATAAAAATATCAGTTTTATTTGATAACAATTTTGTGTTTTTTAATTATTATGTATGATTTTTGTTATTTACATATTAGATTTTATCAATGGCTGGTACTTTAGATTTTAGCGTCGCAGAACCAGAATGCATTGATGATTTTTTTATGGAAATAGCCGGCAAACGAGCTGACGATCCACCCGATGGGAAGTGGCTATCGTCGCCGACGGACATCAGCAATGCCAAAAGCATCACTGATGCGTTGCCGGCCAAGAAAGAGAGAAGAAAAAGAAAGAAATAACTGGCTCTCAAGCCCCCAGCCGGAACATGACGAGTCGTTTGGCGGTTGAGTCATGCTCAAGGGTGGTTAGCTATTCAGGCGAACCCTTAACCCGACTTAACTTCGGTGGTGATCGTCGATCCTAAGAACCGAGTTAAGTAAAAATGGGCGCGGTCAGTCAGTCGGTTCTTACGAAGGCACGGAAATCAGTCGTTTCCTGCGATTGTCATTGGGTAGATAGTGTCATCGGATAGTGGTTAAAGGTCAGTGACCTGTAGGAAGTATAAAACTTACGAATGTTCTAGGCAGTTCAGTTACTGTATCTACCTGTGCCCTGTAGTGGGCCATTAATGGGTTAGAGCTGGCCAAGAAATTTTAAAAATGTTTCTGCTCAATGACATAGTTGTTCACACATCATAAATATGTGGGGCTATTCTTCATTATATTTGACGCCACGCATGTTACACTCAGAGAGATTATATGTTCGTTGGCTGACGATTGTCAATAATATTTCACACTTTCTGTGCGAATAGATTAAATTTCATAATATTACATTATATTAGACTCAACTATTGAGAATAATGATTTGAAAATATCACGAATAAAAGGAGATCATTTGTTAATTCCATGATGATTTTGGTGATATTAAGGCTCTGAAAGAAATAAGCGGCCCGAGGAATGTAAAATTTTATCATGACGGGTTATAATTGTTTTCCAAAGACAACCATGGTTATTCTTAAGTATAGTGTTAAGTGTTAACGCCTATCAAAATTTTAAAATTGAAATGCCTAAAGAAAAAAAAACTATTATACATAAATAGTTCGGTAACCAAAAGAGGGACGTATGTTGTAAAGAAACAACAACAATATCTCTCTTTGCTAAACGAAACGCCTCTTATCCGAAACTTTTTATATAAATATAATAAAAAAAAAACTTTATCTATAGTTATGAAAACTACAAAAAACATGCAATATCGATTCCGACTTGTTCTTAGTTCTGTGGACTCGCGCGTCTATCAAAGTAGGAGGAATTACGTAAATTAACGCCTGAGAGATTTGCGTCTTCGGCTAACACATTATAACATGCGGATCAGATATACACTGCCAAAATTACTGCGAAGTTATTTTACAGTAGTTTACATATTTTTGTTATCATGTATTTTCGTCTGGGACTAGTATTATTTTGTAATTTTTAATTATGGTTATTCGTTCACGTTCCATGTGCAATGAATTTAATTGATAATAAATATCTGGGATTAACATTTCGAGCTACTTGATGGTAAAATGTCATCGTCACTTATAGACATCTGCAATACCAGTCATTATCAATGCAATGAATGATGGTCAAGAAAGAGAAGGAAGAAGAATAGAAAAGAATCTCAAGGTCCCAGCCAGAAAAAGAAGAGTCGTTATATTACAAATATCTAGGCATTCCTGACAACACCAATGTCTCTACTCCTATTTCCCTGTTAAAATTTGCAAGTCAAACAAAGATACTCACGGCTAAAGTTAAGATTGATGGAGGCGGCCACCTCGCCCATCTTGTTCTTAGCTTTCACCTTGTACAGCCCCGCGTCCGTCTCGACCACATCGTCAAGCTCCAGCACCACCAGAAACTTATTGTTGGCGATGCTCTGGATCCTGAAAACAGTTACACGTTAGTTTTGTTGACGAACCTGGTTAGTTTTTTTAAAGATAATTTGACAACCTTGTGTCAAGAATCAAGGTTCTGTTGACGATTTGACAACCCAGTGGAACGAACCAAGGTTCGTGGCCGTAGAAGTTATGGTAGGTAGAGGTTAATTGTTGATTATGATTTGACAACTGGCTCGGTTTGTTGGCGTGGAACTTGTGTGTTTGTGTATGGGTACGAGATTTATTCCACGATACCCACAATACGAACGATCTTCCATAATTCTACCATGGTCTTTTCTTAAAAAAATTAGGAAAATATGAATTTGCATATTTCGAACATTTTACAAGAGAACAATTAGTTTTAGATGGAATAATAGTTTTCTATGTATTAATTTACAATATTTTATATTACATTCTATAGCACTGTCCAGTTTGCATTGCGTCTTACCGCTAACGCTTGTATTACGATCGTAATTTTTTTTAGTCGCAATAAACCATTAGCAGTGAACGGGTGTCTCTTTATTATTTAAAACGATCCTCGAACGTCAGTCAAAACATACAGTCCACTACAACCCTTATTGCAAGCACATGTTGGTCCATAATCGAGCGGATGATACGGGACTTAGCGGCGGCCCGGTAGCCGGTTCGCGTTCGGCGTAAACAATTTTTTTCATATGAACTTCGCTGCACCGAGCCACGCGCCTGCATCGTGCATATTGTTCTATTGTTAATACATGAAGATAATATTACTTGTTTACGAAGATGTCTTTGATTGAAGAATTGGTTGTATTACTTCAAGACTTATATCAAATGTTAGAAAAGGCTTACGTTAATCACAAGAAGTGCCCGAAAGCAAGATTAACGGCTGGTTATTTACAATCAAGAATAGGATGTATCGAAGAATACAGAAGTTCATTCCGCGACGCGCATAAAAGATTATTACAAGCTACTAATAAAGAACAACGAGCGAGTTTATCGTATTTTACGGAGGACGAACATAGCAAGTTTGAGGAGTTGTTCTTGGAGTTACGTGGCGATATGAAGGATGTTCTTGCACACGTCACGATTAAATCAATGCCGAGTACAAGTAAAATCGAACATGCTTCGCCGGGGAAGGAGTCATCGAGTGTCATCGAAGCAGAAGTCCATTTACCAAAAATGAATTTACCAAACTTCTCGGGTGCTTATGAAGAGTGGCAATCATTCGAAGACGTATTTAACGTAAACGTGCCCAATAACGCCACCCCAAAATCTGCTTCCAATACCGACAGTTTTTTTAGTCACTATTTTAAGGCATACTATACATTTCATGAAAGTTGTAGCCTAAAAATATTTTAGGTATGTATATTGAGAAACAAAAATAATAGAGTTTGTGTGCGTAAATAATCAGCAAACCGAATAATTCGATAATAACTGAGACGCGCCCGCAACGGACGCCCGTCTCATAGTGTTGCGCTCCCGGCTACGTAAGTAAACATAATTATTACTTAAGATAAATTAACTTAAATAAAATGTGTATACCTGCAGGCAAATGTGTAAATATAATAAATAATATATTGGTTTTCTAGATTCACATCTAATATTAACGTTCTGACTATTTTTTGTGGTTTAATTCGAATTTTACCTTAAAGCGGTAATAGAAACTTAATATTCATAAGTTGCTTCTAATACCGCCTCATGGCGTTGTTAGATGTTTTACAACAGTTAGTATTTTAGATTTTATTTCTTTTAATACGTTATTTTCGATGTTTCTTGTAACTTGTTTCATTCTTAAGAGTATATTACATAATTTGATCAATTAACGCCATACATTTTGTCTCATACATTTTCTTTTAAACAAGATTCGACGTAAGCAATAATTTTTAGTAATGTATGGCAATGTATTTTGAATAATATCTCATATCAAAACTAAGAAACTTTTTGATACCGAAAAATAATCATAGCAATGACATCCATCAAACCACGTTTGCATTAAAGCAGAAATTTTAGCCAGTTATTGTTTATTTTTGCTGTCGCTAATAGAATAAAGTAATCTTCATACTTAATTCTATTACCGACCCATACGGTCTTATTTATAAAAATCTCTTATTGTAATCGGTCCTTCGCACTATGTGGCCAGCCCATTGCCACTTCAGTCGGCTAATTCTTTGAGCTATGTCGGTTACCCTTGTTTGTCTACGGATCTCCTCATTTCTGACGCGATCACGTAAAGAAATACCGAGCATAGCCCTCTCCATAGCCTGCTGCGCTACTTTGAGCTTGTGGATTAGGCCAATAGTATAGCACCATGTCTCGGATCCATATGTCATCACTGGCAACACACAATGCTCGAGTACCTATCGACATGACGCAGTTTCCCAAACGCAGCCCATCCGAGTTGGATTCTACGAGTGACTTCTTTCTCGAAGTTGGACTTACCCATCTGAATCACTTGTCCTAGGTATTGTATTCGTGGGGCCCTCTCATGGCTGATGCCTAACACGGGAGGGCCAGGCGGGTGATGCCGGCGGCTGTACGCCGGCATCCCAAAGAACATGGCCCTGTACGGGGCGCCTATCTGGGCAGACTCCCTTCAAAGAAGGGAGAATGCTACAGCCTTGCGGGCGCCCTAGAGGGCCATTGCGCAAAGGGTGGTGCGGGCTTACCGCTCTATAAGCTTCGTAGCAGCATGCGCTCTGGCTGGCACCCCTCCTTGGGAGCTCGAGGCATTGGTGCTAGCCAGAGTCTACGAATGGACGGCGGGGCGAAGAGCACTCGGGGAGCACCCTGCCCCTAAAGTACGTGAGACTGTTCGGCAGGAGGCGAGGGATGCCGTCGTCCGTCATTGGATGGCGGATCTTGCCTCCGCAGTTTTCGGCCGTCGAACCCTCGATGCGCTCGGGCCGGTCCTGCAGGATTGGCTCGAAAGACCGCATGGTTTCCTCACCTTCCGGTTGGTGCAGACGCTGTCCGGGCACGGGTGTTTCGGGTCGTACCTTCACCGGATCGGGAGTAGGGCATGTGATATCGGAACATTTTCAATATCGAAACTGGTTTACGATATTGAGCCCTGATTCCGGAATTCCGGAACTGGTTTCGATATTGGTTGTTTAAAAAAATTTTTGAAGATGAAATAAAAAGTTTGAAACTATATTTTATGAACTTTAATTATTTATTGAAAATTAAGTTCAACTTAGAAAAATTTTAGCTAATCACGATAACATATAATTATGATTAGCTAACTTTGTTAACCTGTTTTAATAAATCACATTTATTTTTTGTCTTTATAGTAAAAACACAAATAATCAACAATAAAAAAACAATAGCTCTAGCTATAGTCTTGAGCTTAAATCACAGTTTTTGAAGCTACATATTAAATTCTATATTCTTTGAATGATTAACATAACTATACTAACAATTAACACAAATTAACACCATCATCGCTATCATCTGCGTATGGGTACGCAGATGATATAGCACAGTGATAGAGAGATACCTACCGAGTTCCAGGGCCAGTAGGCATGAAATTCAGTCAGAAAGAGAAGCCATGGTGGAACGTGTGAATCTCACACTTTGGGCCGTGTCCGAGAGGGGCGAAGCCAATCTTGTGAGATACAACGCCACTAAAACACAGACGTGTCTCTTAACCGCCAAAAGGAGTCCACTCACCTTGGCTCCTACTTTTCATAATGTGTCTTTGGGTAGCACCGACTGCCTTCAGTTGTTAGGAGTTGAGATATCCTCCAAGCTCAACTTTGGGCAGTTCATCGAATCCAAAGTTGAAGCTGGTGCAAGGAAACTTGGCGTCCTTGCGAAGGTGCGGCGGTACTTCACACCGAGGCAATTGTTAACCTTATACAAAGCTCAGGTTAGGCCATGTGTGGAGTACTGTTCTCACATTTGAGCAGGAGCAGCCAAATGTCACCTTTCTGCTTTGGATTCGATGGAAAAGCGTGCGAAGAGGCTCATTGGTGACCTAGATCTGGTTAAGACCAATCTGCAAAGTCTCGAGCACAGGCGCAGAGTGGCTAGCCTCTCGGTTTTCTATAGGGCAAATTTTGGAGAGTGTGCGCAGGAATTATTTGAATTTATTCCCCCTTCCCCGTTCCTTCATCGCATGACACGACGCACGGCGGGTATCCACCCTTTCGTGGTAAACATCCCGCCGGTACGGACGAGGCGGTTTGCATCGTCATTCATTATGCGCACCGCGAAGGATTGGAATAGCTTGCCTGCGTCTGCGTTCCCACCCACCTATGACGTGGATGACTTCAAGAAAGAGTGAATAGGCTTTTATTAAGTTAGTGCGCTCACCATCCTGGACCATATCTTCACTTACCATCAGGTGGGATTATGGTCAAGCATTAACTTATTTTAAGTAAAAAAACACGTAATTGTGATATTGCAAATTCCCTATAACCGATATTTGAAATAAATGAACACGCGTTCGAAATAAATGAACACTCGAAATCACTACTTTGTATAGTAAGAATGAATATCGAAATTTCGATATTGAAACACTCAGTTCCGGAACTGAAAAATTGTCCGAGATTCCGGAGTTTCGAGATCTCGAAAGTCCGAAATCGACGCCCTAATCGGGAGGGAGGAAAGCCCGTCGTGCCATGATTGTGGCGCGGCGGAGGACATGGCACAGCACACCCTCGAGGTGTGCCCGTCGTGGGTTTCCCTCCAACTCTCAGAAGCTCGGTTGTGATTCCATTCCATCGTCTCCCAGTGCCTTGTTGTTTTTAAGCTGTTTGAGAGCCTTTCTAATCTCATACAGGCTGACGACCAGGATATCTTCGGTGTAGCGTCGGGTCAGTTTAGCTCGCTTGTCGCTCTCCTCGCGAGGAGGTGGAGCTTGAGAGGAAGCATACAACCGTCCGTAGTATCTCTCAGTCTCCCTCAGAACTTCGGGTTTCGACGACACCATGGTGCCGGACTCAACCTCGTAAGCTGACTTTGCCCAATAGACAGATCCCTGGCGAACACTTTTGAGCCCTGGTTTCGCTCAGTAGTACTTTTTACACAATTTGCGTTGTGTTTTCGCAAATCGCGTCGCCTGCACTTGGAAATCTGTTCATTGAGCCGTCGGTATTCCCTCATAGAGGTTGGAGACTGCACACATAGTTCTCGTCGATCCCTCATAAGACCGAGAGTTTGTTCTGAGAGAACCTGAGATCTACCACTAGGGTGGGTCTTGAAATACTTCGACCCTACCTCGTGGACAGTTGTTACCATCCTGGTGTTATACTCATCCACTGACGTGCATGATTCTCGGTACGCAAAACGGTTTTGCAGCTCAAGTTGAAAGTTTTCGGATCCCTGGATTTGGTTAGGTGTTGGGCGAAGCGTAGACTTCATCAGGCGTGACCGTTCCAGCTTCAGGTCGATATTTAATGTGCCTCTTACAAGTCGGTGATCGCTTCCGGTTTAAACCTGCTGATCACAGAGACATCATTAAATATGTGCCATTTGTCTGCCAGAATGAAGTCTATCTCGCTTTTCGTGGAACTATCAGGACTAATCCAAGTCCACTTGCATTGCGGCTTCTTTCTGAAGACGGAGTTCATCATGAAGAGACCTTCCTTCTCCAAAAAGTTAGCCAGCAAGTGTCCTCGGTGGTTCCGTCGTCCAATGTGTAGGACCGTAGGGACCCACTTTCATCTCGGCGCCGCTTTGCATGCCCAGTCTCGCGTTTGAAGTCCCCCATCACAACATTGAAATGAGCTTTAGAGGTATATATGGCTCTGCTTATGTCCTCATACATAACCTCAACCTCATTGTCAGGATGTGTTGAGGTCGGCGCATATACCTGTACAACCTTCAACGAATACCGTTTGGATATTCTGAGTGTAAGGTTTGGGTACCCTGGACGACACGCTCCCAACTTGCACAATGTTGTTGACGAGGGACTTGTGAACGAGAAACCTGACACCACCTTGGGACAGATGTTCGCCCTCCCAGTGATAGAACAAGTTTCCGGATTTGAGTATTATCGTGTCCTCCCCCTCTCTTCGGACTTCAGATAAACCCACAATACTCCAGTTTAACTTATCTATCTCCTCTTCCAGCTCTTTCACCTTGTCGTCGGTCCTCAGTGTCCTGGTGTTATATGTTGCCATGTGCAGAAGTCGTTTTTGAGATTAGTAGCCCGATCTCTGCCGGCGATTCTTAACACCCCCTGCCCCGCCGTTACCATAGCCGCTACCGTAACTAGGAATAGCGGGGCTGCCCTAGACTGGGGGCCGAGGCTTAATTGTGGCTACCATAAGGGGGTTGTAGCCGGTAGTCACCACGCTTGGACAGTGCGTGGTGGTGACCGCAGTAGACGTTCTTAGTCCGCAGGGAGACACTGCTGCCCGTCTCCTGGAATATCCTATAAGTCGCCTTTTACGACATTCCAGGAAGAAGTAGGAGTGGTGCTATTCTACAAAGTGGACCCGGCACCACACGGGGGAATCATACCTATTTACAATGATTAAATTGGGGTTTATTTACAATAATTGAAGTTTTACGTATTGATTTTATTATTTACACAAGCCTTAACAGATGTCCAAAATGCTCACCTCCTCGAGTGATGCAGAGTTCAGCACGTTTGCACAAATTGTCCTTTACGCGGTTTAGCACAAGAACACTTCACTTCGAACTTTATCAAAAGCAGTCGCTATTCTTAATTTTAATTCATCTCTGTTCGAATACTCCGTAGCATACACAACATTTTTAACCTCCCCCCACAAATAGAAATCCATCGGTGTGAGGTCCGGGGAGCGCGCCGGCCATTGCACCGAAGTGATCATCTGAGTATATTATGTATGTCTGTAATATTTTTTATTACTTCGTATCTTCCAAACGGCTGGACCAAATAATACAATTAAGATATCGTTAGATTCGTCTTGATAACCCAAGTGTTCTTAGATATGTAAGTGGAATTAAAAAACAAATATGGTGGCTGTGAGATGCCAGTTTGAAGTATCAAAAAATTAAAATAAATCGAATAATGCAATATGGGTATCAAACTAAACAGCTCAACATAAGGATTTCAAAAAGGTATAATATCATGATACCTTTTTTGATGGCAGGCAGCTTTTTAATTTTATACTAGTTTAGTGGTCGGTAATAGAAACATAAAAAACGGTATTAGAAACAAACATCATCCATGCGTCGGTAATAGAAGCAATCGCTATTTTAGATTCAATTATTATTTATTAAATATTGTGTGATTTAATACTGAATTTACGTACTGAATATCATAGGATATTTAATCATGTTAAAGAATAAATTAAAACAACTTTTCTAGCATAACAGCAAATATCTAATTTTCTGAAGTTCATCCAAAGTCGGCTTAAACTGGCGGTAATAGGCGCGTTTACCTTACTTCTTTAATTCATCGGAATACAAGGCTGAGTGACGTGCAAAGATTACACTACTTGAAGTCGTGTGTGACCGGAGAAGCGAAAAATGCTATTAAGAATTTTCAAGTAACCGATACGAATTATGCTGCAGCTTGGAATACATTAAAAAATAGATATTCGCACAAGAGACTTATAGTGGATTCATTATTAAAACGCTTGTTTTCCATGAAGAAAATTAACAATCAGTCGGCAAGTCAATTAAAGATATTAATCGACAATACAAATGAATGTTTGAGTAATCTTCAAGGGTTGAATATATCTACTGCTTCTTGGGATCCAGTGTTAGTGTTTTTAATTACTCAAAAATTAGATTCGGAGACACACAAGGAGTGGGAGAAATTCGTGAGTAAAGAATACAACCAGGAATTGCCTTCATTTAAAAGTCTTGTAAAATTTTTAGAATCGAATATTCAAACATTAGTTTTAATAGCACAACCAATCATCCCCCGCAACACTAAAGAACGTTCATTTCATGTTAATTCAGTACAGTTAACTTGTATTTTTTGTAACAAAAATCATTTGTTGTTTAATTGTAAAGAGTTTGGAAAATTAAATTCATTTAAGAGAAGGGAGTACGTTCGAGAACACCGTTTATGTTACAATTGTCTGTCGTCGAGTCATGCGGTTTATAACTGTAAACAAAAGAGTTCTTGTAGAATTTGTGGTAGGCGTCATCACTCGCTTCTACATCAGAATGTAGAGGATGAGAAAGAAGATACCGGGTCACAGGTAGTTAAGCAGAATTCAACCGGGCTATCTTCTTTACACACAAATGTAGAAGTGGAGAATAAAAATTTACAAGATATATCTTTAGCATCTCACTTAGCGACGGGACATAAAAGGGCGCTTTTAGCCACTGCATTGGTTTCGGTTAGGGGTTTTTCGGGACAGGTAACAATTTTAAGGGCGCTGATAGATCCTGGGTCACAGGCGTCTTTTATTAGTGAAAGGGCAGTTCAAACATTGCGACTCAAAAGAACTGCAATTAATGGTAAGGTGACAGGTGTGGGTTCATCTACAACTACAGTTAGTCATGTGGTACAGTTGGAGGTTTTGTCTAGGTATGATTCGGAATTCAGCCTCCCTGTAAGGGCATATGTGTTAGCATCACACGTGACAACTAAGTTACCGTGCAAATCAATCATGCCAAGCGAACAGTGGTCATATTTAGAAGGTCTCAACTTGGCTGATCCTCAGTATTTTATTGCCGGTAAGATAGATTTGTTACTCGGGGTAGAAGTTTATACAGATATAATTAAAAATAATTTAATCAAAGGTCCACCAGGCTCACCATCGGCACAGGAAACTAGTCTGGGTTGGATTCTTTTCGGGAGTGTAAGTGAAAATACGCCGAAAGATACAATTTTGGTCATGCATCACAAGATTGAAGTTGATGTAGATAATATGTTAAGAAACTTATGGAATATCGAAGAAACAAAGAAGAGGGAATTCACAGCTGAAGAAAGGAAATGTGAAGAAATTTATTTGAATAACTACAGTAGAACAAGAGAAGGCAGATACGTAGTAAAGCTACCATTGAAGGGTTCTATAGAAAGCATTGGGGAAACAAAGGATATAGCATTGAAGAGATTTCAAATATTGGAAAGAAGATTAGATAGAAAACCAGAAATGAAGAAAGATTATGCAAGAGTATTAGAAGAATACATACAATTAAATCATATGGAAAGGGTCCCAGAGAAAGAAAGAAGTAAAAGATCAATATACCTACCTCATCACGCAGTTATAAAAGAAGAAAGTACAACGACGAAGATCAGAGTTGTATTTGATGCTTCATGTAAAGGTTCAAAGGGTAATTCACTCAATGATATACTTATGATAGGTCCTCAACTTCAAAAAGATCTAAGATCCTTAGTCATGAGATGGCGTCTGAAACCAATCTGCTTCGTAACTGACATACAGAAAATGTATAGGATGGTATTGGTCAACAGTGAAGATGCAGATTTACAAAGAATTTTGTGGCGAAAAAAGACAGATGAAGAAATAGAAGAATATCGTTTGTTGAGAGTAACATTCGGTACGGCATCAGCGCCATACCTGGCTATAAAGACTATAATTCAACTTGCGGAAGATGAAGGTAAGGATTTTTCTGAAGCAGCAAGGGTTATAAAAGAAGATTTCTACGTTGATGATTGTATGAGCGGTTGTTATACAGTCGAAGAAGCTATAAAGTTATGCAAAGAAATTACAAGTATCTTAGGCAAGGGAGGATTTACATTACAAAAATGGGCTTCAAATAGCAAAAAACTTTTAAATAATATAAGAGAAGGAAAAGAAGAAATAATCAAAATGAAAAGGGAAGAAGAATGTATAATAAAAGCTCTAGGTATAAATTGGGATATGGTAACAGATTCATTTCAATATCAATTTAAGTTACCGCCACATCCATCTGTGATCACAAAGAGGAATATTCTTGCAGATATACAGCGGCTATTTGATCCTCTTGGTTGGTTGGGTGCGGCAATCATTCCAGCTAAAATATTGATACAGAGGCTTTGGATAGAAAGATTAGAATGGGATGAATATGTAGGAGATACACTCAAGGAAGAATGGTTAAGAATCAGAAATAGCTTTAACAATTTAAATGAAGTAAAAATAAAAAGATGGATTGAGACAGAAAGGAAGGAACTAGATAATATAACACTTCACGGCTTTAGTGATGCATCAGAGGTTGCTTATTGTGCAGTTGTTTATTACAGAGTTGAAACCAATGAAGGGAAAATCAAAACGGGAATTATAGCAAGTAAAACTAGAGTCGCGCCTGTGAAGCCTATTACCATTCCGAGGCTAGAGCTTTGCGCAGCAGTCTTATTGGCAAGATTAATAACTCAAGTTCGAGAAGCAATGAGACTACCAGTTGAAAGGGTGTATGCTTGGACAGATTCCTCGGTAGTACTGTCATGGCTCTGTGGCGATCCCATGAGATGGAAGGTATTCGTGAGCAACAGGGTAGTGGAAATATTAGACAACATAAGCAACTCTCAATGGTTCCATGTGCAATCAAAGTCAAATCCAGCGGACATTGGCTCAAGAGGACTTAATTTAGACGAATTGATTGAAAACAAGCTATGGTGGGAAGGGCCACAATGGCTAAAAGATAAGGAATTATATTTATCAAGACCAAATATTATTCCTACAGATATGGAAAGGAAACATATACAAGTAAATATGAAATTAGATGAAGAATACAAAGCAATAAATTTTGAAAATTATGATTCGTTAGAAGAACTTTTAAGAGTAATAGTTTACAGTAGAAGATTTTTAAATTATTTAAAAGATCCAAATAATATAGATAAAACAATAACAGTTCAAGAGCTAGAGAATGCATTAACAATATGTATAAAAATAGAACAAAGAAATGATTTCAGTGAAGAGTTAGA
This sequence comes from Thymelicus lineola, assembly GCA_963932265.1. Classification (NCBI taxonomy): domain Eukaryota; kingdom Metazoa; phylum Arthropoda; class Insecta; order Lepidoptera; family Hesperiidae; genus Thymelicus; species Thymelicus lineola. The sequence goes on along the minus strand of OZ010707.1, from coordinate 6,774,381 downwards.
GAGATTAAATAACAAGGCGTATGTGAAGAAAAATAGTAAATTAAAAACTTTAAATCCATACCTGGATTGCTGCAATGTCCTCAGGGTGGGCGGCAGGTTGAGAAATTCAAATTTGGAGAATGAATCCAAACATCCGATAATACTTGATGGTAAAGGCCAGTTAGCGTATTTGATCATTAAAGATGCTCATCGAAAGACAATGCACGGCGGAATCCAGTTGATGCTTGGGTTTATAAGGTCAAGATATTGGATCATCGGGGCAAAAAACGCAGTAAAGGCATTTGTACATAAATGCATTGTTTGTGCAAGATATAAGGCTTCAATAAGAACTCAGATTATGGGGGACTTACCAACAGTCCGGACTACATCTGCAAGGCCATTCCTTCATAGTGGAGTGGACTTTGCTGGTCCCTTGCAAATCTTAATGTCTAAAGGGAGAGGAGCAAAGTCGAACAAGGCTTATATAGCAATTTTTATATGCATGGCTACCAAAGCCATCCACTTAGAATTGGTGGGTGACTTATCTTCGGACTCTTTCATAGGAGCGTTTCACAGGTTTGTTGCAAGAAGAGGAAGGTGTACCCACATGTGGAGTGATCAGGGGCGAAACTTTATAGGAGCCAATAAACTTCTGATCGAAGCATGGAAGAGTACTCAATTGGAACTACCAGGACATTTGGCCGAGATCTTGGCTTCAGAGGGGACTACATGGCATCACATACCACCCTATAGCCCAAATTTTGGTGGTTTGTGGGAGGCGGGTGTTAGATCCGTCAAACACCACTTACGACGTATATTGAGTACCAGGCTCACCTACGAAGAAATGGCTACCACGTTATGCCAAATCGAGGCGTGTCTGAATTCCCGACCATTAACACCTGTTGACACCACAGACACTGAGTTTGAAGTACTCACACCTGGTCATTTTTTGATAGGAGAAGCGCCTGTCAACATACCTAGCCCAGATCTACGCGATATTAACGTAACTCGCTTGTCGCGGTGGCAATATGTACAGAGACTGGTTAGGGATTTCTGGCATCGGTGGCAAACCGAATATTCATCTCGGCTTCAAGAACGTCCCAAGTGGCTAAAGCGTGTTAGAGAGTTTGCGATAGGTGATGTTGTGCTGTTAAAAGATGAACAGTTACCCCCGGGCAAGTGGCCTCTCGGGCGAGTAGTTGCAAAACATCCTGGTCCTGACAATATAACTCGTGTATACAGTGTAAAATGTGCAAGTGATATAGTTAAGCGATCGATATCAAAACTTTGTTATTTACCAATAGACGCGAATTAGAATAAGGTTAGTTCAGCATTTTTATCAATGCGTTTGTTTAAAGGTTCATTTTTCTCTTATACATATCTGTATACCCTAGACTACGAAGTAGCATGTTTAATTCAAATTATTTACATTAGATTAAAATGAAATTACAAGTTTTTTATTTTGTTAGTAAATTAGTTATTATTAGTAGTTAATGAATTTTGATAAAATGGCTAAGATTATTATTTATGTTTAAAGGTGTAATGAAGTTAAAAATTACTCAACTAACTTGTTATCCTTAGGTTCTATAATCTGAACTGTCTATTAAGTTACAATTGTTACTTACCAATCAAATTAATTGGTCTTAACTATTTGTTTTAAATCTTAAACTCAATTGGAATATAGTCTAGGGTCTTGTTAAAAATGAAATAAGTTGTATTTTGTTACTAATTTTATAAGTATATTTTCTAAGTTTAATTTTGTTACTAATTTTATAAGTTCTAAGTTTAATTAAAGGACTATTGTCCTTTGGTGGGCGGTATGTCCAGTTTGCATTGCGTCTTACCGCTAACGCTTGTATTACGATCGTAATTTTTTTTAGTCGCAATAAACCATTAGCAGTGAACGGGTGTCTCTTTATTATTTAAAACGATCCTCGAACGTCAGTCAAAACATACAGTCCACTACAACCCTTATTGCAAGCACAAGCACTATTATTATAGACTGAAATAAAACATATACAAGTAAATTGATAACGCTCAAGCTCTCAATAACTAACTAACAAATTTTATTTCAAAATTGTTTATTCATAATATACATCACACTTAGTCACTTATTTTTTATAGAACCAACTTTTCGGATTATACACAAAATAATACATGTTGCACTTTAGAAAGACTATAAACGTTACCAATTGATGCATCCTGATTGTTTGCAAAGCAAAGCAACAACCCATAATTGTCCCACTGCTGGGCTCGGGGTCTCCTCTCACAATGTGAGGGGTACAGGCCATAGTCTACCACGCTGGCCAAGTGCGGATTGGTAGACTTCACACACCTTTGAGAACATTATGGAGAACTCTCAGGTGTGCAGGTTTCCTCACGATGTTTTCCTTCACCGAAGCAAGTGATAATTAACTTGTAATACGCACATAATATTTGAAAATTAGAGGTGCGTGCCAGGATTTGAACCCGGGCCCCCGCGTTCGGGAGACCAACGTTCTAACCACTAGGCTATCACTGCAAGACTATAAACGTTACCAATTGATGCATCCTGATTGTTTACCGATTATAAAAATCGCAGTTTTATATAGTCTCGATATACCATACCTAATGAAAACTATATTATTACTATTGAGAAACAGAAGCTACCGTGAGTATATGGTCTATTTATTTTATTACACAAAAGCTCCCGTAACCTTAGTTTATAAATAGTCCTAATAGCCCTTTTCTGTAACACGAAAATTAGTTCAATTGATACTATTTGTTTGGCTTTAGTTTGGCTGTTTTACACCACATCTAGATGCTATAATATATTATAGCATTAGGGAAATATATAACTATATAAGCGTAGTACTTTTGATGTCAGTAAATTGCTTTATTTTTCTAACAGTATACGGTGCCTACCAAGTTTACTCGCGAGAGTTTCTACCGGGCCCCACTGAAGTTTACAGTTCAATGCCATCCCTAAAAGACTGTGGATTGCTCTATATTTCATGTTTTCATATTTAAAAGTGCAAAATAACGAACTAATGTAAGACATGTAATAGAGCACTATTTAAACACCCTCAAAATAATTTTTAACCGACTTCAAAAAAAGATTAGACTATTAATTAGACTATTTTTTGTGTTTGTTACCTCAGAACTTTCGACTGGGTGAACTGATTTTGATGATACTTTTTAAGTGGTTTTTGATTTATACCTAAGTTTGAAGTCGGTTATTTTTTGTCAAGAATTATATTTATAGCGAAGAAATTAACTGTGTTTTCTGAGAAAAGTTCAATAATTTCTTTCAGCGTTACATATTATGACGTGTCAGCTGCACCAATCACTACCTGGGCATTGTTTTTAACATACTATAATATAAAGGTAAAAAAAGGACCCAATATTGAGCCCTGTGGTACATCTATCACATCCTATGACCAGATGACTTATCTTCATAAATGCTGACAATTTGTATGCATTTTCGATTATACCCACCTACCCTAATAGGATGACTTAAGAAAGTTAAGGAAGATCTAGTTAATGGTCTCGTTTTTTTGCCGTAGTTATCAAAGTAAATCTATACTATAATAAAGTGTCTGTTTGTCTGTCCGTGCATCACATAAAAACCCTTGAACGGATTTCGATGAAAACTAAAATGAAACGAAATGAAAATTAAAAGGTTTCCCGAAAAAACAGCATAATAATTTGAATAAGTTAAAACATAATTAGCTTATGCAAAGCTGCGAGCAACAGCTATTAATAAAATATAGCTGTTTTCGAGGGAGATAAATACAAAAATAGTAATTCAAAAAGCAAAATATAAAAAATCTAAAAATGATTTTCTATATTTTGGGTTTTATTGAATGAAACGCTTAATTATTATGTATAATATGCTAATGATTATACTGCATTTACTTCCCCCAGGGATAGTGGCATTCATAGTGCCAATACAAAAAACTGAGTAAAGCTAACCGATATAATTATCGTGTTTCGAATAATATCTTTGATTACCGATGAATTATAACGGTTACTTTACTTATTATACTATTGTCATAAACCCGTCACGTGTATAAAAACACATGGATTACCCATTGAAGTATAATGTCATAGAACAGACATCTCTAACAAAATGTGTGTCCCGCCCGGGAGGTTCGATTTTCAAAATTGAGCCCCCGTTCTCCTTTCAAAATCGAACGAGTTCATTGAAGATTGAATCCACGTGGTGCCAATGCATTGGATTGGGACATACATGGTGTTCGCGGTGTCGGTTCTATACGCTAGTAAAACGTATAAACACGATTTGCAAGTTAACCTTTGTCTTGATCAATTTCCGTTCCATATAATTTACCATGATTAAAAAAATATTTTTTTAAATGAAGTAAACCGGAAACTGAGAAACCAAACGAATAAGATTAACTCATTCGCAACCGGATGAGAATGTCAGACTGAGAGTAAATTTATTTCAGTAAATTCGTTTACGAAGAGTAATACTCGTAAATCTACTTATGTTAAGTATGTTCTTACAATATTTCTTTCATGTAAAAAGCTAACAAACAACACTATCCGTATCCGTCGCCCATGTACACCAGCAACTCCACGAAAACCACCATGGAATACCATTCCTTACCCTCTATACTCTATAGGCCACACCAAAGGCATCGCCAATGCGTTACCATCGAAAATGGAAGTTAGTCTCGCTTTTACTTACTTATTTTACAACGACTTTAGTGCAATTTTAAATGTTTGGATAAATTAAATAGATTTTTATTTATAGAAGTAGACAAAGTAACTACTCGTAATTCCTAAAAGGATAAATTGGGATAAAATAACATTTAGAGAGAAAATTTGATATAAACTGGTTACTTGTTATGAACGTAGATGATTGATTTGAGCGGATTTTACCGAACAGAAAAAACATTAACATTTATGAATATACACTTATGAATACCTCTATACACACATTAGGTATATTGTGAGCAATACAAATAAGACACAAATCACAAATACGCACGACTATTGATTTTTTTTATATAACAAAATTATATTTGTTTATATCACTCCATACCTATTTGGCCACTAGGCCAGGAAAACTGATTTAGACGTAGTCGTGTAAATGAAAAAATCAGCTTTCATATCTCCTCGTTATAAAGCAAATGAATATTCTTCTGATCGAAATGAATTACAGTTCTAAATGTATCTCGACTTTTAACGTACTTACAGTTACTGCCAAGATATTTAATCAGTGTTAACATTTGCATTTGTAGTTTGTTGTCGAAGATATTGTTCACGTTAATTAGTTCTTGATTAATATTTGTAATATCTATTATTGTGTCTAGCAACTTTGCTTGTCAATTTGTTCATTAATTAATTTTATGTCACACATAAATTGATTGTAAGTCAACAACAAGCTGATTTATTTATTGGTTTGTATCTTGGTTATTTTAATAAAAATTATTATAAATTGTAATTATATACTCCTTATTTTGTTTGCCTCAACCTAAGGGTCCTACTAATTCAGGATTATTTTCAAATTAGAGGAGGCTGTGGTTCATAACATTATCAATTAAATATAACTTTGTAGATAGACTTGTTTTAAAAACGTTCTACTATTATAGAATTTCACTGAAGGTTTATCCCTGCTTTGCAATAAATATATAACCAGAATCACCGAAATATTTGATTTTGATTTTGCACGTCAAATAACTACACTTTGGAGTTCCGACCCAAATTAAGGAATCTCATGAAGCGTTAATTAGCTTGTTGTCGTGAGTAATCTAGATGAGCAACTTAAGGTTATTATTGGGTTAGTCTTAATGGAGCCTTTAGTCATTACAGACGGCATACCTAACTATGAATTTTTCCATTAGTTTCCTATTAACATAGATAATACGGTGAAAGTGATGCTATAACTTTATTTGCATGTCTTGTGTTGGCAAGCATGCTAGTCTGTATGTAATATAACAACCATGTATGTAATATAATAAAACAGAAGACATAGTGAGAAAACTAAGAAACTTTTGACCATCATGTGTTTTACACCTTAATTTTATGACAGTTACAAGCAATGAATGTTGGTAGAATTATAATCACAATTCGTGCTCCGTTGCTGGACACGGGTCTTTTTTCAAACGAAGGATACAAATTGAAACATTTGTTTCGAAATTGATGTTCAAATAACTAGGACGTAACTACAATGATTGCCCAATAAAAGAAATGTTATGTTTTCAGGAATCATGACTGTAGCTGTGAGAGTAGTGGAGAAGTGAGAAAATATCCATCAATGGATTTTTTTAATGGATTTTAGTGGATATCGCCCTTTATTTCTAAAGCCTGAACAGATTTAGATATCGTTAGAATCTTTATTTTATCCCTACTAACAGTGGATAAAAAATAAAATAAAATATGGCAGCTATATATATGCAGCCATTTTCAAATGTGATGAAAAAAATATTCTTCAATTATTAGGTATAAGATGATTCAACTCAATTCAATTTCAAATGATCTTTATTCAAAAATAAATATTACATATACATATCTAGTGTACATTTTAATCCTAGATATTGTAAACACAGGTATGTGAGTTGCATATTAAACAACAACATAAGATGATTGGATAGTGGATGGTTATCCAATTGAATAAAGGATTTGGAAGATAAAGTTACATAAAATGATAGTGAGTGTAGAAATCAAAACGAATAGAGCTCTGTGTATTTAAATATCCAGAATACCTAGACACAAAAGATCGTGGTCGAACTTCAACACAACACTGTTTATAGATTGTGCTAAACACCAACTGACATTATTTATTTTCTAAAGGCGTTTGTGGGAATTGTGGACATGTTGAAAGCATTTCAAAGAAAAAGTCTGCAAAATTTTTGTTTATCTTCGTCTAGTAACACAATCTGTCAATATTTCAAGTTTTAATACATGACATGGAACTTTGAAATGCAAATTGAAGTTATAATAATTATCTTACCTGAGCTACCAGTAAGATCGTCTCATTAAAAAAATAAGCATGATACCAATTAGCCTGTAGTAACTGCACACGGCTACACTCAACAGGATTTCAAAATCCCGATTTTTTTCAAACTTAAAAGCTAAAATACGCATTACTCCTCCCACGGAATTTGAAATTTATTTTATCATGATACGAATAACCTCTTAGATATTAAACATGAAATCTTTGTTCCCTATCCCATAAAAAAATCAAAAGTCCTTAAAACAAGCTTTAGTAATTATAGTGGCTTACGCACAATATTTCAATGTCCATACAAAATGTTATAGTTGCGGAAATAACAATGGTTCCTACGTATAAGAAGTCATGTCAAAAAATATATATGTAATCATACTAACTATTACTTCTAGTGCTGTTTGAACATTAAAAACACTCTCCTGTGAACCTCGGTTTTTGACATGTCGCTTTATGGTCGTAGCACACATATCAACTCGTAAACGGAACGTAAACGTATCAACTCTTGCATGTCAGTATTCTTTGTATGAAACTCCCTACTGTAAAGCACACTTATCGGATTCGTAACGTAATCGCCTCGCCTCGAGACAAGCTCACGAACCGCGGTACGGTGCGTGGACGACTTGCCGTACCCGCGCTTACGTCGCTCCGTACGCTATCCTTCGCCTTTCCGTTTCCTCGTGCACGCCCCGCGCCGCGGCGCCGCGGCTACCGCTGCGTCGGCGAACTGCTGTCATTCATTCCGTCAACCAGCGGCCGGCGAGCCGTAAGCGCGGCGTCGCCTAGCAGTAGCCGAGTCGATTTGGAGCTGTTGGTCGGTTATAACGCGCTTACGTTAGGTTGACGGCGGGTTATAACGCGCTTACGTTAGGTTGACGGCGAGGCGATCCGGTGCCGATCCCTTTCCGAGTTGATATGTGCGCTACGACCATTATACGTAGTGACCGTCGATAAGGTCATAATTAAATCATTCACTATCAATAAGAAATTTCAGAAAAACATTAATAAAATTAATGTACAAGGATGAAGTAACTAATCATTGTATTGTATGCAATACAACCTTTTAAGTATTCGAGCAAAGAGGTAGGACTCTGAAGAGCCCACCACTATAATATGAAAAACATCAAGAAGACTCAAATAAAATACGACAAAATTAAAGTTAAAGAAATATACTTAATATAATATCAATAAGACGAAATAAAAGACTTCACAACAAATAAAGTTTTGATTCTTATGATATTGAGTTGATGCAATAAAAATCTACAAATGTGAAAGAAAAAAGTTATGGTAAAGTGAATGGTGATGTAGTCTTGAGTAAGTAGCGCGCTAACTTAATAGGAAAAGCCTTTTCTTTTTAATATATCTAAATTATAATCGTAGAGGAATAATACCGATGCAGGCATTGGTGAAACAGATGGAACGATTCATCTTGAACTTGAGACAAATAAAATAAAAGCTATACGGTCGGTAAATTCAATGAAGATAGAAATAGAAAACTGGGTAAGTAATAAATACCATCAGAGAGCGTTCTACTTTCAAAAGTAAATATAGAAAGCAAAATCGTCCCTAATCGTTAATTATTACAGATAATAACAAAGCGATGCCAAGTGTGCCAGCTAAATGACTTTGGCTCAGAGTGCATCAAAGGGAAAATTCTGATATCAAGGCAAACAAAATATAAAGACTCAAGGCAATTTTCTCGAACGTTGACCTGTTTGTATTTAGAGGTTTTATATACAATGTGCAAATGGACAAGACAAATATCTTCAATGAATTTCCTCACTTATTTTAGGTACGATGTGATAAAACTATTATTATAATTTGAAGCATTGTTTTTTATTGCATCATAAAAAACATTATAGTAATATGTTATGTCCGTTAACGGTCATTATTATATTACTTCAAATGTAGTTGATATAATGCATTTGATATAAGACTTCGGATTTTTACTAAATAATATATTGCAGTTTACGCAAATAATTCTCAAAATTTACATGAAGACATATCTCCATCAAACGTATATCTAATATCATTAATCCACACGTAAAACTTACTTGAACTTGGTCCTGTTATCCTCTTTGAGCAGTTCATCGCTGCGGTACCAGGAAATCTCTGGCTTAGGCGCAGCAAGAAGTTGGCATTCGAATATCAGTTTATTGCCATCATCTTCCTGACGCAGCTGTGGCTTCTGAGTGAAGCTCGGGGCTAAGTCATCGGTCACCCCCATAGTGCTAACGGTTATTCATCCCTGGGTACAGCTAGCGCTGCTTGATCTGACGAGCCCTGTGGAGAAACATCAGTACATCAGTATGTAGCCAATCGTATTCTAAATGGACGTTTAAGTCACAACACTTAAATCTAACTGAGAAAAGACAACAATAAACAGTCCATGCAAAATTTATCTATACTAATATTATAAAGAGGAAAGTTTTGATTGTTTGTTTGCATTGAATAGGCTCCGGAACTACCGAACCGATTTGAAAAATTCTTTCACTGTTGGGAAGATACACTATCCCCGGGTTACATAGGCTATTTTATATTTTTTTTTACTATTTTTCCCGAAGCGAAGCGAAGGCGATTTCCTAGTAAGCTATATAATTGAAATACTTCGTGATTTTATCAGAAATATTGTTATATAATCCTATTAATGTTATAAATGTGAAAGTTTGTGAAGATGTTTGAATGTTTGTCCCTCAATCGTGCCACAACTACTTAACCGGTTTGGCTGAAAGTAAGATACAAAAAGTATTCCAGAAAATTTCAAGACTCCCGTGGAATTTGTAAAAAATCGATCACACCGCAGGTGAAGCCGCGTGTATAAGACAGTAAACAATATTTAATAATTTCTATAATCGTATTAGAACAAAAGTAATTAAAGCCACTGGTACACTTCAATTGCAAAATTATAGACAGTAATCAAAACTAAAATGGATCGGACTTTATAAACGATAGATATAAATTAGGATACACCAACCCAATATAAAATACATTTAATAAAAGAAAATATGTTAAGAAACCGGAAAAGTGCGTGTCAGGCCATGCGAAATGTAGGGTTCCGAAGTAGTAAGTTTATCGACTATTACTCATTAACTACTTATGCTAACATAGCCGTGATAGTTTTCTTGTAAATTCATCACATAAACTATTTTCCAGAATTTTTTCACTTCTCCAACTCCAACAATTTAACCGGCACTTGACTTTAACCAAAATTAGTACTTTAAATCGACATATCGAAAAACATATCGAAAAGGGACACCTAATTCAAGAAAGAGCTTTTCAAATATATCCCACACTGTGGGGTAAGCAACGAGAAAAATATTTCATTCTCACGTTACCTGTAGGTACCTTGAAAAAATATTTTTCAATACTTTATTCTACGATTTTAGAGATATAATAAATATGTATGTATATCCATGCCAAATGTCTCATGCCAAATCATAGCAGTAATTTTAGCAACTTTGGATGTTAGTAAAACGTACTTTAGATATTACTTTTAATATTAATATAAAACCTATCGATTCACAAATTAATGTTCATGCTGTTTTAAATATATCTACATTAGCAAATTCCTTTTTTATTGAACAATTAACGTTTGGCGGTTTTCCAAAGAAAATGTTGAAGTTACTCCATATTATTTCCGTGAAATTAGTTTACTGATGAAAACTTTGTCACAATATTTTTCAATTCAATATGAGTAGGTATTATAGATGTTCATTGTATGTATGAAACTGTTAATACAACCATTTTAATTTGTAAAAACCAAGTCAATATTCTTCAGTTGATCTTAATTGAAAGTAGAAGTTGAATTTTACTATATAATGTTTTATTTACGAGTTTGTAGAAAGTAGGAGTCCCTTTCTAATCCATCAGTTGTTTTTAAAATATAGTTGTCATCTATAATACACAACAGTACCCCATAGCTAAGCACTGTAGTTATAAATCTTTACTACATATGTATGTATTTGTTTCAAAACTCATTGTCCGAAAATTGCAAAATATCATGTGAAATAATTGGTGAAAAATCAGACGAAAGTAAATTAAAACGATTAGAGAATTCTTCGATCCATTGGAATAATACTGAACTAAGTATCTTATTAGCAAATAGTATAGTATTCAGTGTACAGAATTGCAGAAGTGTTTGTTTCTTTTTCTTCTCTCTTTTTTGGTCAGCAACGCATCAGTAATTTCTTTGATGTTGCTCATATCCATGGGCGACGATAGCCACTTACCATCAAGTGGATCGTCACCTCGTTTGCCGGTTATTTCCATAAAAAAATGCTTATCCTGTGAGTTTTGCGACTGAAAAATTATGTTTGATATTGGTTTTTCAATACTTAACTAAAAATAAGAAAAAATCATTATATAGTTATTTAATTTACCTCTAGTGTAATAATAGTGAATTCTTTTATAATTTTATCAGTAATAACACAATTATGAGCTATAACATATTTGCAGCTAATGAACTTATCCATTGGTGTAATAATTATTTATGCAGCTGTGAAATAAGTGAGACTGATAAAACATTAAAAGATAATATTTGAGTGAAACCTTCATAGATTAATACCTAAGGGTTTCAGGGACTAAAGAATAAAGTAGGAACAGTGATAGTTTCAAAGCAGTAGGTATCCAAAAACAAGAACCCAAGGACATGATCATTCACGGATATCAAAATATAACTACTGTGAAGTAAACTTCCGGTAATCAAACAGATTGGTCAATAAAAATATTATAATTCAGTGCTATTTCTATTGCTATTTTACATTCTGCATAACGCACCCTCAGTAGAATAAAGGCATAAGATGAAAATTGCAATTTTACAGGAGAGCAAAAAACTGTTAAAATATCAGTAAGTAGTCAAAGGAATTTACATTACGATTTCTTGCACAAAACCTTGGATTAATGACAAAAATTTGAAAAAAATTAAGCATGTGCAGCTTTTGTCCGTCTTTCTAATCATATTAATAACAAAAATTCTAAATAACATGACGGATGCTTTTTTCCACTAAGGGTGCGATATTTCATTGCTCCTAAATCACTAGTATGCCAGACAGCATTGCACGATGAAAGGTATATTATATAGCTTTATCATATTGCTCTGAAGAAATCGAATTCAATCTTTGCCAAAGCTCCGGTTGATGCGAGTGACTCATACGCACTGCGGTCAGCGCCATCTACACGGCAAGGTGAAGTGTATTTGTGTGGGTGTCCAGTGTGAAAATTTTCACAAGTGTAAATGAAACGTCGTGATCTATTTCGGTAGTGCTGAAGGCCCTGAGACATTTTGGAAATAACAGATTGACTTTTTTCAATTTCATAACTTCCGATGGTTATCTAATGTTACTTAACTGAATAAATTATTTCTAGTTCAATTAATTCAAATGTTAAATGATTAACTTATAAGTAGGTATTTTTTATTTAGAATAAATAGATTTAATTTAAAAAATATAATTTTATTAGTTTAATATTAAACGAAATAAATTATAAATATCTGAAAAGACTGGAAACTAAATAAATATAAGAGTCGATCGATTTCCTGTCACATAATTTAAAAATTAAAACTAACAAACCTACCTATCGAATCGGTAAAAATCCAACAGGGTATCACAAAACACTCAAGTCAAAACACAAAACACATCCAAGTCTACTCAAGAGGTTTCGCGTTCGAAATTGACGAAGTTAAGCAAAAGTGGATTCGAGAAATCGGCGGATTGTCGCCGGCGGCGGGACGCGTCGGATCGTTTTCGAAATCGTAACTAAACTATGAAAATGTTGGCTTTCCGCCGAGGCGGGCTGGGAATGCGCGTGGGTCGCTGCAGCCGGTTGGATAACGGTCCGTCACACTGACGTAGCTACTGCAGAGGTGTTTTCCGTCGAAGATAGAAAATGATCTAAGCTAAGATCAACCCTTGAGCAAACAATGCTTTCTATGACTCAGTCATAGTGTTTGTCTTTCGACTCGAGTAGTTTGAATGGAATGATAAATTAAAGACGCTTTAATGGCAACGTAAAATTATAATTGAACCGATAAGTTCATTACTCTGTGATCGAGAGGTAATGGAGTTCATCGCCCCCTTATCACATAAGTTTTATGAAATACATTTCTTCTTTTTTCTTTTACACATTTCTTGGTTTAGTTATGGTATATACAATAGTATAGTTTCTTCTTCCCCTTCTTTCACCACTTAATTTCCAATTACCATTAGCTTACCTATCTGAAACTGAAACAACCATTTTACCCTCATTTTCGTTTTTGTCTGAAATATTAATTCGCGTTTCTAACTGGAACATGTAAGCTGTTCCACTTTTATCGAGAATCGTAAATCAGATGTCATAATTTTTTCACTGTACGTCTAGAACGCCACTTGGCAACTGGAAGTTGGAGTCAGGTGACCTATAAATCGTCAGGTGAGTCCTCAGCCCGATATACTTTGATGACTGAAGTACCATGCATCATTATTATTCAACAGGCCATCAAAATAATGTTCATTGTATTTATATTTATGGCAGTGGCAGTTGCGAAAGATTTCAAGTTCGCAATTACTAATTCAAAATTATGGTTGCTAAATTGTTACGGCTTTACGAGCAGTCTGCTCTCAATAATATAACCGTTATAAGGTTTGGTTTATTAGAATTTGTGCTTCTAGTTATGGACAAAAAAATATAGTTCATTAGTTGCAATAACATGTTTCAGTTTGTGTAGAAAATCAATAAAATTGAAGTGTCTGTCTGTAATATTAAAATAACCGCTTTTTATTAAGTGCATTTGGATTTATACACGGTACATACATAACATATAACAAACAACATTTTTTTACAATTTTTGTCTGTCTGTTTGTTTTGACTAATCTCTGAAATGGCTGGACCAATTCTGACGGGACTTTCACTGGCAGATAGCTGATGTAACAAGGAGTAACTAAGGCTACTTTTATTTTAGAACAAAAAATAGTTTTAGAAAAAACACAATACGAATTTTGCCGGGTCAGCTAGTATGTGAATAAAAATATAATTTTCTCTCAGTGATTCAAAACTGAGTTACTGAGATATTAAGTTTTGTGTATTTTTAACATTACACGCCCAAATTGCCTATCACTTGCGTCACAGAATTTGGATCTCTTCTACTCGCGGGACATAGAAACAACAGCTGTGTTCCGTGATCGTACTAACACTATTGAGTTAACACATGATAGAACAAAATCATTTATACTTAAATATTCTATATTGTTTTATTTATTTATTTTGTACACACAAAAACATTTACAGGATAAATAATTTAAGAGACAGTTTGTACAAGGGCACTACTTATTCCTATTAAGAAATCTCTTCCAGTCCGGCCCATAAGTGGAATAGAGATTCAATGAGGCAAACTCAGTGCGTACCACATAATTAAATACTACTTACATATAAATACATATAGCAAAATGTACGTACATACATACTTATGTATACATACATATAAACCAATACATACATACTATATTTACATACTTACATATTATACTAATAATATTAATACACATTCTAAATAGGTATGTTTTACACGTGTTTTGGGTTCGCATCCTCGTACTAAACCCGCGAATATTAAATCCTTAACAATAAAATAGTAATCAACTTTTTGATGATGCATAGTAAAATTTATAAAAGCAATTATAATTTCATTTAGGTAACTAGTGTATACCCGGCATGTTCTACTACGCTAAAAAAATTCTGATGACAATGACAGATTGGGGCTTTTGTGTTGACAGTCTTTTTTAAGCGCCATCTTCGCTTATTATCTTCAATTTATTGTATGGGAAAAGTGGAAAATCGACTTTATCACTGGACTGAATAAGCCTAATGCATTGCTTTAGTGGTCTTAAACCACCTTCAGATTATTTCCTTTCAAATGAAACCATTTTGAGGTATATTGGTTGGATGGTTTCAGAATCTATAAAAGACATCCGTACAATAATTTTTTGTGTTTTATATATAAATAGCTGTTGCCCGCAGCTTCGCACGCAGAAATTATGTATAATATTGCGACTATAAATTGAGATGTAGGCTATCCTATCTGTCAAGTTAAATCAAACTGCACACGGTGTGCAAAGATTAAAATCGGTCAAGTAGTTTAGGAGTCCACCGCGGACAAAAAACGTGACACGTACTATAAAAATATTAAGAAAGATATATAGATTCTGTTTTGTGACGTGACGTGTTCATTTCATTTTCATACATGGTAACCATTGAGCATCATCTAAAGTTACAAATTAAAACAACACTGAATCATGATATTTTTCTATTTCTATGTGTCCTAAACCTTTGAGTTCGTGAAAGTGTTCCAATGTCTGAGTGTACTTTAAAAATAACACAATCGCTCATTAGGTAATGAAGCATGGACTACATTTGTATTTTACGTGGGTTTCGGTTTGGGCTAAGATTAATTGGCGCTAACACGTTCGTAGAATCAAGGTCTGTTTCCTCAGGATTCGTAATAGTTCGTAGTAAGTACGTGACTGAATGCACATCACTTATAATAATAATCAGTTTTGAAAATGATTAGCATTGATTATTGTCACTGTCTTTGATAACTTATAATTTATTGTCAGGTATAGCACACATTTCATTTCCTTCTTATTCTCTGGTTATTTTTTCAAATATCTTTTTAAGGCGTGTTGTTTATGAAATTTTTCAACATTTCACTTTTCCTTTCTGTACATTTCTCAGTCTGCATTATTTAATTATTGTAATGATCATAATTATAGCAAACAGATTTTACGTATGAATTCCTATGCCATGACAATATTTCCTATTTCCGTATACGTCCGTGGCAGTATTTACGTGATGTTTCATCGGAACGAGAGCGTTGGCGTGAGCTAATACAATGCATTTGAGCTATTTTCAAACAGATTGCATGCTAATGACTTCCTGTGGTTTAAGTTTCTCATTATCTTACTTGAAAGAAGAGACTGTTTGAGCAGGTAGCCCAAACGGGATTGCTTTTTATACATATTTTTGTGATTAAAATGATGATGTTTATCAATATGGAGCTGCCATTTGAAACTCAAATCGAGTTAAGATTGAAAGTCAACTTCATAAAGATTGCATTAATTCCGCTAAAACAAAGATCAAATAGATGTAATTAATAATGACGTGTTAAAGACCTGTGTCAAGCAATAAATACAATTACCCGACGTAGTTAAGTTATACGTGTATGGCACCAAATGTTAGTCTTTAAAATTTTCAAAAGTAGATCGTTATTCTATAAGGTATACTGTGTAGAGATTTAATAAGATAATTATTGGTTAGGATATTTGTAATTCTACATGTCTCCGTGGATTCATGAAAGGACAGATGAAATGATGGATGATGGTTCAGATGAAATGGGCACTCTTTACAATAAGGAGAAATTCCTTACATTCGTTACAACTGAGTATGTAATTGTTTCATATTCCAACATATTAATCAATGTATGTTAGGTATGTAGTGACATGCGTTCTTTTTCTATCGATGCGGCGATGATTCTAGTCTGCATGTGGGTTTAATGGAATGGCGTTCGTCTATCTACACAAAAGATTTCGTTATTGATACCTTTGCCAATTTCTTTCGTGTAGGTACTAGGTACAGTCAGTATTAAGTACTCCATTCCTAGAATTTTCCTCTCAGAATAATTAAGAATTTATAACTCTTTCTTTTGTATACTTTGTAGTCACAGACTTGGTATTTGAGATCACTGATTCCTATTGACTTACATGGATCTATTTAATAAATGAATAAATTGAACTATGACTTTATTAACCCTCAATCACGTGTGAAAATGTTTTGTTCTCTCAACAAATACTTTTAATTTTGATACCCTCTCTTCTTTTAAACTCTATTTTGTACGATAACTTTATCAAGCCGTTTTGAAGTTTGTTATTCAATTTAGGGCTTATCATATTTCTAAGAGCTTTCATTTCATTCTTACTTCCATGCTCTTTTTACTAACCCTAATTCAAGTTTCCGATTCAATTCAAATAATTTCATTTCATTTTCCGTATTGGGGCGGCTTACTTATCCCAATCCCATGTAAGAGGTGACTAAATCCGATTATATTATTTATTTTAACAGTTCATCAATACCATTATTACTATGATTATTTCTTCGTGGGGACCGGCTGGATAGCTACCACCCTTGAGTCAGCCGCTCAATCACTCGTTGTGTTCCAGCTTTGTACTGTTTTACTTACTCCCTTGCGTACACAGACTTAAAAAAAAGAACAGACGGAATGTCAACAACAAATTCAGTGAGGCACCCATAATAATATCAACTCCTATATTTGTACAAGTATCACACGCACACCAATGTGTGCGTGTGATACTTGTACAAATGCTGTTATTAATCGGCCGCAATTACCGCGTCCGACCGCAATAAAAATTACGCACATATGGTAAGCGGGCGGCGTCACTCTCCATAAGACAAGGTGACGTCTGAGTTATTTTTTTGTCTATGCTTGCGTACTTGTTTTCTGGGTTTAGACATACATCACCTACCACATTACTTGGTGTAAAAGTTTGCACTCCGAAAAATTTTGTGTAATGCCTTTACCTAAATAAAGATTATCAATGAACTAGTCTGATACTAAAGCTGGTCTGAACAGACGATGCAAATAACTTAACAATTATTCACGTTAAACCTTGAACATGTCGTTTCTCTACAACCACAAAGAGCACAGGATCTATCACTCAATTATTTTACATTCTCTTAGATCAGTCTTCAAACTCAGTCTTCAGATTTACTAGGAACGCTCAAATTACGAAACAGGTGGTGAAAGATGAGTTTACGAGTGTTTTGTCGACGATGACCTCCAAAGATAGGAGTTGTCGTTAGTTGTGCCAACAACTTGCATAAATCGGTGAATTTTTTTATTATATGTTTTTCCATTTTTTTCTCTCAAGCAACTGATATTTCAGTCAGAGAAAAAACATAACACATAATTATAATAGAAATACATCAAATAACTACAAAACAGCAAAGTCGAACAGACGAAAAATAAACATAATTAGCCGTAGACAAATAAAATCGATGGATAAATGCATTTAGTTAAAAATGAGCGCTGTGCTCTCTATTAAATTTGCATATACAAGTGAAAAAAAATTGTTCTGTAGATCATTAGGTACAAAAAACCGGGCAAGTGCGTGTCAGACCATGTTATTACTCGATAACTACTCATGCCAACATAGCCGTGATAGTTTTCATTGTAAACCTATTTTTGAGAATTTTTCAAGTGAAAGACAAGTGGACAAGTGTTCAACTCCAATTGTTTAGCCGGCAGGGTCCCCCCTGCCTTGATTATTACCAAAATTAGCACTTTAAAGCCAAACATTTCGCGAACGGACCCCTTATTCGAAAAATGGTCTTAAAAGACCCATAATATTTTTGAAAGACCTTTTCAACGATATCCCACACTAAGGGTACGCGACAACAAAAAATTCATCCTCACCTTACCTTTAGGAGAGGTACCCTAAAAAAAAGTTTTACAATATTTTATTCTATGATTCTGGAGTTCTAATAAAATTATTTCTGAGTTGGATAGTCCATTTATCGAAGAACGCTGTAGGCTATTTAACATTATATATTTGAGTTAGAGTTTTTCCTCTACTTAACGTGGGTGAAACCGCGGAGCACAGCTACTCAATAATATTGAGTTAACATCCAAAGATTCCTTTACGTCAAATAATTCATAAGCTGCACTTGAGTTCGCTGTGTTTAATGATCAGTTTAATGGTCAACAAAAAGAAATAAATTATGTACCTACATATCGCGTCTTTAATAATTTTAAGAGATAAGTTCTGGTACTCAAAAAGTGCACGGAGCTAGAATATCATATCAGTACTAAATCTATACAAAAGATTGATGATTGATTGATTGTGTTCATGCCAACATGACAATAAGTACATGTAATAGTATAATACAGTATGAACATGTTTGTGAAATGAATCATCTATACAACAATAACAAACACTGAATAATGCAACGCTACGTCAATAGGACGCTATTTCTAAGTATAACATAGTCTATGTATCTTTTTTTTGAACGCGATAGGTTCAAAAAATACTGCACCTATTTCACGTGTTTTTACCAACAGACAGAGTAATAGACGAGGAAGGTTTAAGTGATAGGCCTAAAGACTAATAATCCCTTGAAGGTCGACTACTTGGCATAAGCATTTCCTAACTTGCGCCACGCTGAGCCTTCTGAATCCAGCGATACCTGCTGTCTTCTTTAGGTCGTATGTCTAGTCTTGCGTTCTATATTCCTTTTTCGGAGACGACCTTTCTTCCCTAACTGTTTTTGGTCCTTCGAAGTATGGGGCCCAGCCCATTGCAACTTCTCCTTTTCCATCCACGGTTTTCATCGTTTCTGATGCCATTCCGTAGAGAAATATCATGCAGAGCCCTATGGATTAAGCTAATAATAAAGTACCACTTAAGCTTAACGATATCTTATTTATGAAACTGGAACGCAGAATGAAATTAAATAAAATAATATTTTATTCATGTAGGTATTTATGATACACTTATGCACGT
The DNA here is from genome assembly GCA_963932265.1 of Thymelicus lineola. Classification (NCBI taxonomy): domain Eukaryota; kingdom Metazoa; phylum Arthropoda; class Insecta; order Lepidoptera; family Hesperiidae; genus Thymelicus; species Thymelicus lineola. Next base: position 6,754,908 of record OZ010707.1, on the reverse strand, counting down.
CATTTTTGAAAAGGTGCTTTGTAATGGAGGAGAAGCCGTAAATAAACTCCTCAGCATATCTTTTAAAAATAAAACTTATATTTATTACAAAAATAGATATTCTCTATCCTGAGCAAAATTGGTTGCCTAGCTGGTCATTCTTCTAGAATCTTTCAACATTCAAAGTGTAATAAAATTAAGTAGGGCAGTGTGTTGGAGGAAATAGTGAATGAATCTGAATGTAATCTATTTATTGGCGGGATTGCATGAACGAATGGAATGAAAGGACGAATAACTGAGTCATTATCGAGACACCGTTCACGTATTTGGTTCAAAAACTATACAACTACATCTGGAGATCAAGAGAGGTACCTAAAGACTGACATTGGATGAATATCTGCGCCTTGTATTGTTCGAAGTTACCCACCAAGACTTAAGTATGGCTATAAGACTAAGTTTAACATCAATCAGGCCTATGATTGGTCGAAATTGTTCATCCAATGATACATGATCCATCAGTTAACTCAAAGCTAGCCATCTAGATGTAGATCTTATTTATAAAATTCTCGTGTCACAATGTTAGTTACATATACTCCTCCGAAACGACTTGACCGATTTTTATGAAATTTTACATGCATATTCAGTAGGTCTGAGAATCGGCTACTATCTATTTTTCATCTCCCTAAGTGATAAGGATTGTCCATCCCTAACATTTTTTTTATTTTTGAATATTTTTTTTTGTTTTATTTTTTTATAATGTGGCATTAAAAATACCCACAACCCTAAATTTTCACCCTTCTATCACCAACCCCTAGTTTTTATTAAGCAATTTAATCATTTTTCATCCCACTTGATAACTGATCAATTGTTATGCGATACGAAGTTCGCCCGGTCAACTAGTAATGTATATAAAGTTCTTGATGACGTATTATAGCTGTTATCGCTATCGTAGAAGTAAACCTTCGCGGTATTGAAGACGCTCTTATTCCAGAATCACCACACGTATCCTGAACAGTTGTAAATACCCAGCAATGTGCGGGAAGGTCAGTGCAAGTTCTTGAACAGTCTATTTACAGAGCTGACCTGGTTATCGAGTGTAAAAATTCAGGGTAACGATAATGACTCCAGGACAGTTAAATATTTTTACATCGATGAAGAGGTAAATAGTTGGTGATTTGAATTGTTAAAATTCGTATTTTAACTTAATGCTTTACAAAATACGAATAACCACCCTCGTTTTGCTTCGGTTTTCTTTATTTTTTACACCTTGGGTTAATTGGAGTTTTATTAAGGATACATTTTTTTGATAGTATAATATAGCCTATGTCACCCGGCGATAGTGTAGCTTCCCAACAGTGAAAGAATTTTTCAAATCGGTTCAGTAGTTTCGGAGCCTATTCAATGCGAACAAACAATCAAATCTTTCCTCTTTATAATATTAGTTTATATAATAAAAATATTCTTGTTTACCAATTTTAACACAATATAATGATACAGCTTTGCCCACATGGAAGGGGAATATACAATACAACCGGGATGAAATCTTTTTTTCCAATCATGGACATGGTCTGTCTGTTTACAAAATTTTATCTCAATCCGTACAACGGTTAGCTTGTGAGGAAGATACAAACATTCAAACATCTTCACAAACTTTTTCTTATTTATAATTTCACAAGGATAAAAATAAGAAAACTATCGCCGCTCTTATGGCTAAGCAGATTTTTTTTCAGCAATCTTAAAATCAAGAGTTTCAGAGGGAAAACATTAAATTCTTTTGACTGATAAATCATGCGCGGCAAAGGAGAATGCCCATTTCGTATGGGGAAATGAACTGACTTCAACATTTTTGTGTCCTGATAAAAATACCTTTATTTGATTATGTTATCTTAATAAATTACACATACTAACTTAAGTCAATATTAATCGTAGAAAATACGAGATTTTCAACAAAATTAGTTTGTATTTAGGTTATAGTAAACTCACAGTAATATGGACTCTATGCAGGCGTATTAAATCCGATTACGTATGAAATAATGTATTGAAATATTTTAATTAAATTTTTTGTCCAAAAATCATTGTGACACAATTATTTTTTTAAGAGTACTGGCTATGGGCATTCTCCTTTGCTCACTTAAGATGGAATATTATGGTCTCACATTTATGTACTTTTGAAATGATTTAGTGGCAATGCCACAACTCCCTGAATTGATTTTGCATAATAAATGATTAAACATTAGTTTAACTGATATGAATTTCGTTTTAATTTATGCAAAAAAATATAGGTATTATATATTTAAATGCCTAGTGAAACTCGCTTCTACAGCTAAGACCGCCTGTTGTATTCTTGATAATTATGCGTTTTTTTATTGTATTATATAATATTAATGTATATATTGTATTGTATTTTAAAGTGAATGATGTTCCCAAAAAATAATAAAACGTTTTTACCTAACGTGCCATCTTATAACAATAAATTTTAAATTAATAATTCTAATCAAAATAAATCATCATAAACCGTTAAATACTAATCATTACGAATTTCAAATATGTACCAATTCGAGTTATTCGAGTTATTTATATGTTAAAATAATGATTTTGATTCAATTTAGAATTGTATTGCTTATTGGGTAAACAGCGCAATTCACACTGTTTGAAGAAGAAAAGTTATTTTAATAAAATAAATCACTTCATAATGAATTTGGCTTTTGCGAATAATGAGATTACACCATTCCGCTCAGATTGACAAAGCTGAAAGGAGTAAGGTTTGTTTCTTTAAAGTTTGTATATCGTCAGCAGTCGCCAGTCACTAATTGAATTAATCGTCTCACGCAGAGTGCAGCGCGTCGTTTGAATTTAAATTCGACCATAATTTATTTTGTCACAGGGTTATTTGGAATAAGTGTTTTATTTTATTTATAATGTATGTATTGTACTTAGATTTATATACTTCCAATTTAAACTGCAACTACTTAAACAACGCCATATCTCACATAAAAATGGTACAATTATTTGATAACATCAGTAGGTACGTTAAATCACTTGAAATTTTATGTGACCGTGTAGCCTTAAAGCCTAAAAATATACCTGTTTCAGTTTCAATAAAATCAGGCTAATAGTTTAACAGTTACGAACTTTTTAATTTCGAACGGGTCACCATGCAAGTGTAACGTCATATTGCAAAGCGCCACCACAGAAGTATCTACATACGCCATTGAAACTTAGAAAACGGAACCGTGAAACAACTTGTCATGTGTATTGTAATGGCACTAAGCGAAAATCTCTTTTTATTTTTAAAATATGAAATGTATAAGTGTACATTATGTTGGTGTCCAATAAATAAATAAATAAATAAATAAATAAATAAATAAATAAATAAATAAATAAAACACTATAACACAACACATGATTTTCTGGTCTACGGATCCGATATTTTTAACAATCTTTAATTCGAACTTTTTACATGAAGGTTAGGAAAACATGCACTGAGCGGGTTATTCCCATTTGTCCCCACCTCGTTTGTCACCACTGGTGACAAATGGGAATTTTTTTCCCATTTGTCCCCACTGGTGACAAATGGGAACAAAATCCTTCCCATTTGTCCCCACTGGTGACAAATGGGAATAAAATCCTTCCCATTTGTCCCCACTGGTGACAAATGGGAATAAAATCCTTCCCATTTGTCCCACTATATAGACCACCAATAAATTGATACGCCCGCAGTAGTGGCGGTGCTAGAGCTTAATATATAGCGATGCGAATGTTTTTTTCGCGAATTATGATATAGTGATTATTTAATGCAAATTTAACTTGGAAAACATATATTTTTAATTCGTCGCGTATGTTTTTTTTGTTTGTATGTTCACCGATTACTCTAAGACGGTTCTACCGATTTGGATGTTTTATACGGTATTGAATAGAAAATTGCTTCAAGGAATGGGACCAATTACACGTTACTTAAAACTATATTTTTATTTATTATATTATTATTTTTATCAAATATTAGTGCCTTAAAGTCTATAAGCAATGAAACAAAGTCATATTTCCGAACACTTTTTTACACATTATGTACTCAACGATTAATTAACAATAATTTACTTATTCTCTATGAAAAATCAACAATCAAGTTACAACAAACTTACAAATACACAATATCTTTTATATAAAATTCTCATGTCACAATGTTAGTTACCATACTCCTCTGAAACGGCTTCACCGACTTTTATGAAATTTTATATGCATATTCAGTAGGTCTGAGAATCGGCTACTATCTATTTTTCATACCCCTAAGTGATAAGGGTTGTCCACCCCTAACATTTTTTTTAGTTTTTGGACAAAAAAATTTTTTTTTAATGTGGCATTAAAAATACAAACAACTCAAAATTTTCACCCTTCTATCACCAACCCCTAGTTTTTAATAGTCATTTTAGTAATTTAATCATTTTTCATCCCGCTCGATAACTGTTCAAATGTTAGGCGATACGAAGTTCGCCCGGTCAGCTGGTATATTATATAAACTATTGTTATTTATTATATTATTTTTATCAATGATTAGTGCCTTAAAGTGTACAGGCAATAACCTACTGTCATATTTTCAAACATTTAACACTTTACTCAACGATTAATTAAAAATTAAATAAATTGGGTAAGAAAAATAGATAGTAGCTGATTCTCAGACCTAATGAATATGCATACAAAATTTCATAAAAATCGGTCAAGTCATTTCGGAGGACCATGGTAAGTACCATTGTGACACGAGAATTTTATTATAGTTATAAGAAATATTGTGTATTAGTAAGTTTGTTGTAAGTTAATTGTTGATTTTTCATAGAGAATAACTAAATTATTGTTAATTAATCGTTGAGTAATGTGTAAAAAAGTGTTCAGAAATATGACATTGTGTCATTGCTTATATACTTTGAGGCGCTAATATTTGATATAAATAATATAATAAATAAAAATATAGTTTTAAGTAACGTGTAGTTGGTCCCATTCTTTGAAGCAATTTTCTATTCAATACCGTTTAAAACATCCAAATCGGTAGAACCGTCTTAGAGTAATCGATGAACATACAAAGAAAAAAAAACATACGCGACGAATTGATAACCTCCTCCTTTTTTGTAGTCGGTTAAAAATATATTATGTTTTCCGAGTTAAATTTGCATTAAATAATCACTATATCATCTGTTTATCATAATTCGCGAAAAAAACATTCGCATAGCTATATATTAAGCTCTAGCACCGCCACTACTGCGGGCGTATCAATTTATTGGTGGTCTATACAGTGGACCCCCGGTAATCCGGCCCCTGTCTAATCCGGCACCCCCTGTAATTCGACATGGCCTATTATTTATTATTGAATATTTTTTTGACAGTCTTCGCTAATGCATGATTGAACAAACTTGTACGCACCACCACTATTGTGTTCGACACGTAGGGTATTGTTTTGATTCTGATTGCTTGTATGATTGATGTATGAAGTATGATTTGTACTTCAAAGTACATAATATATAACATATATAATCTTATCATTGGATCTGTAATTTGTTGGATTACAAGGTACTCTTTTGTAAAAAAATCCGGATTATAGGGGGTTTTAGGCAGTACTCTATAATCCGACAAATTCGCTAGTTCGACACTGCCCTGCAAAACGTTTGTCGGATTACCGGGGGTCCACTGTATAGTGGGACAAATGGGAAGGATTTTATTCCCATTTGTCACCAGTGGGGACAAATGGGAAGGATTTTATTCCCATTTGTCACCAGTGGGGACAAATGGGAAGGATTTTGTTCCCATTTGTCACCAGTGGGGACAAATGGGAAAAAAATTCCCATTTGTCACCAGTGGTGACAAACGAGGTGGGGACAAATGGGAATAACCCCACTGAGCGACCATTGCAAAATGACGTCACAGCAGCGAGCTTCGCAAACGAAACTAGAACTTAATTATTTCGGAAACTATTTGATGCATTAAATAAAATTTTGTTCATAATAAAGTATACTGTAAATTCAAAATGAAATATTGCTGTTATAATTTTACCATAATTATAATCATAGAATTTTAATACAATTCGTTTTTTTAATGTTAGAAATAGAAAGATCCAACACGTACTAATATCGGCATCTACAATACAAATAAGTATTTAGGTACACTATACTTAAAGCAACAACCCATAATTGTCCCACTGCTGGGCTCGGGGTCTCCTCTCACAATGTGAGGGGCATAGGCCATAGACTACCACGCTGGCCAAGTGCGGATTGGTAGACTTCACACACCTTTGAGAACTTTCTTGAGAACTCTCAGGTGTGCAGGTTTCCTCACGATGTTTTCCTTCACCGAAGCAAGTGATAATTAACTTATAATAACGCACATAATATTTGAAAATTAGAGGTGCGTGCCAGGATTTGAACTCGGGCCCCTCGGTTTGGGAGACCAACGTTCTAACCGCTAGGCTATCACTGCTTACACACACTCACACTATACTTATATATATAAATTCAAATACCTCGGTTCCACGGCATCACTTGCCAGACATGAATCAGAACCGAGCGTGACGCGCGGAATACTGTCGCATGATACGAGTCACGTTATCGGATGCCATTACTTCCGTCGACAGATTAACTTCTTTTAAATATAGACTTCTTAAAAGTACTGGTAACAACATTCTGAATTTAAATAAATCGATTTCCAAAATTGTACGTGTTGTCTGTAGAACACATGATAGGCCGTGAGCATCTGCAATGTTCCACTGAGATGTGGGAGGGGTCCAGCTTAGAGCGTGTGTAACAATAACTATTTAGTATTAATAAAAGTACAATACATAATTGTAATAGTCATAGAATCAAATGCAATACACTCAATGATTCGTACCCCACAATAGAATTACCTCGTACATTCCCGAGAAAAAATGTTATCATTCATAAATATTCATATTCACCACTTTTCTCACCTATTTTCTTAATCATAAGCCGATACTTAGTCCATGTCCATGGCCGATGAACTAAACATCGGTTGACACGAATGCTCGTGCGGCTTTTAAAAAAAATATAATATGTGAATATGTATCATGAAACAATATGAGTCGTAAAGACGTTTATCCGATACAAATCTAATTCAACTATTGAATTCACTCCCTCGGTCATCATACAAGGTTACCAACTGAATTACAGGTCCATCTCATGATTAGCCTTAAATATATGGAATTGCAACCTGATTGACCAAATACTTTTACAAGGTTACCAACTGAATTACAGGTCCATCTCATGATTAGCTTTAAATATATGGAATTGCAACCTGATTGACCAAATACTTTTACAAGGTTACCAACTGAATTACAGGTCCATCTCATGCAAAGCAAAGCAACAACCCATAATTGTCCCACTGCTGGGCTCGGGGTCTCCACTCACAGTGTGAGAGGTACAGGCCATAGTCTACCACGCTGGCCAAGTGCGGATTGGTAGACTTCACACACCTTTGAGAACATTATGGAGAACTCTCAGGTGTGCAGGTTTCCTCACGATGTTTTCCTTCACCGAAGCAAGTGATAATTAACTTGTAATACGCACATAATATTTGAAAATTAGAGGTGCGTGCCAGGATTTGAACCCGGGCCCCCGCGTTCGGGAGACCAACGTTCTAACCACTAGTCTATCACTGCTGTCATCTCATGATTAGCTTTAAATATATGGAATTGCAACCTGATTGACCAAATATTTTTACAAGGTTACCAACTGAATTACAGGTCCATCTCATGATTAGCTTTAAATATATGGAATTGCAACCTGATTGACCAAATATTTTTGCACACGCGCAAACAGCAATCACTAAGGCGATAAAGATCCATTTTATTGACTATTTAACAACCATTTTAACGATGGCAATGTTAGCCAAAACATTCGGTAACTCACTGAAATAACTGACACTCTATAAATTACTAGAGCCAAGTCTGTAGTCAGTAAAACTTTAAGGTAAAAAGTTGCGCTGGTTGTAACCATTTTTAGGGTTCCGAAAAAAACGATAAAACGGTACCTAAATAGGATCACTCGTGCGTCTGTCCACCCTTTACAGCCAATTTACTCCGAAACTACTGGACCAAATGAGTTAAACTTTGGTACTCATGTAATTTTTTACTTACATTTATTTTGTCCTTACCATGGACACTTATTATAACATTTTGTACAGAACACTCTCCTAGCAGGTTCTCCTTTAAGCATCGCTTGCGTGAACATCTGTTACATTCAGTTTCTGATTAATGTCACTTCTATTTTTTTTTTTTATTACTTTTTTATTGTTACTTTTTTCTTCAGCATACTGGGCAAAAATTCCCTATACTTATATATGTATATGTATTCCCTAAATATTTATATATTAGATATTATTTATTATATATTTATGTTATTATAGGTATTTATGTATGCCCGTGTATTTGTATGTATTCTTGTTATGTAGTATATCTATATCTCATGTTAGCACCTGCCATCAGCTATTTCCACATCCACCCAGGGTTGACTGGTGGACAATGCCATTAGGCATTAAGTTTGCCCTTTGTTTCTTCTTTTTAAGAGGTGACATAAACATGTAAATAAATAAATAATAAATAACACTTTATCCCTCAACATATCCATTATCTTTTGTTTTCAACTTAAAGTTAATTATAAAATATACCTACCTACGCAACTGTCATGACCGTATAAAATCTGATATTTAACTCTCCAATGGCTGCAAACACAACTACAAATCTAAACATACAAAGTAAGATATATTTATATGTAAAGAGAACATTTATGACGAGAATACACCCATTTATTGTGTACATTATTATAAAATTTGTACACTTTATCCGACAATATATTCATTATATATTTTGTTTTTAACTTAAAATTATTAATTGCCGCAACAGTCATGATACTCATAATAACGTATCACATTTGATACCTAAATCACTAAAGGCAAACGCAAATATACAATAAAATTCTAAATGTACATACAAAATATTATTATTGTACTGAAAGAGATCATTTATTACGACAATACACAGACCACTACAGATACATCTTAATTTGTCTGACACGCAATTAGTTAAAATAATTTAATTAGCTTATTTCTATGGACGTCATACTAAGATCGCTATAAACTCACAGATGGATGGAGATGAAATATAATATAATAGATGGTATGAAGTACAAATCATCGGGGTTATTCTACATTCTCACAGAGCTAAATCCATGCTATAAAAATATTGTATGAAGTTTGTAAGAACTATCAAATATACATGATGGAATAAAACCCAACGAATCAAACCTATAATATTTTTAATTATTAGCCGAAAATCAAGAACTTCCTGATGGTGAATGGTCATTCTTGTGCATTGATATTGGTAACACAAATTGATGACTTTGATCGGTGATGACCGATGCGTGACTCGTAAAAGAAGAGAAAAGAAAAAGAAATTGACCTAAACTGAAGGACAGATACGTCTCAAGAAAATCCTTAGAACATAAATTACGATAGTATTTTTAGTTTCAATATATTATGCTCATCATCACATTGAATAACTTTTGCTATGGGAGCATTTTAATGAATCGATTAGTTTGGTTTATCCCATAGACTTCCAAATCAAGTATAGATACTCTATACTCTAATTGATTATGATGCGGTAAATGCTCAATACGTTGAATAACTTTTGCTAAGACGGCATTTCAATATCTTTGATAGTTTCGTTGATCCCATAATGTTCTTCGTCAACTACCTATTCGATTTCTGGTTACGAACAAATAAAATTAATTTTTATTAATTACATAATTCATTGATTCAAAATTTGAACATTAATACTGTATCCGACAACTATTAAAACAAAGTCAAATCTTATACTATAATATTCTTAATATTAAGAAATTCATATTTCGTAACGGATGACCATTTGGCGCGCAGCCATCTTTGTACGAGACAGTGATAGTTCTACGGTCGAGTGCGAACGGGACAGGTGATAATCTTGTGTGAAAAATATTTATGTTAGGGCCTTCTCTTGGTACGAATCAGTCTATGAATAGAATCGGTTGAGTTGGTTATTTTTGACACTTACTTTGAAGGTTACTACATGGTTTGTGGGCAGATTTTCTGGCTAACCTGATTTTTAATATTTGTCCTTTGTGAATTTTTTTATTTTACACCTTTTCTATTTATCATCTTTTTGATGTTTGGAAGTTACAAACGGTTTTATCTTCGTTAAAAGTAGTGAAGTATGTTTCACGATAGTCAGTAGTACAGGCTGTAGACTAGCTAGATTACATAGAAGTGTTTTTCCTATAAAGCCGATGATAACTAAGGTATTGCCTATTGCAACATAAGACTAAGCTACTGATTTTTACATCAGTTAACTAAATTAAACTTAATTAAATAGAAAATTGTAATGAAAATATATATTGTTATAATAATGATATACGCGAAATCTATTATAGGATCGTAGACTGAACACATTTTACTGTCATAGTTAATAGTGGTACTGACGATATTTATTTTGTACGCCGATATTTAGATTCAGTTGCATGGATCGTGGTCACGGCTGAACTGCGGTGGTACATAGAACATATCGTAGTAGGTACCCTATTATATTTTGTTGAAAATGTTATATGACGAAATAAATAATCTGAGAGTTACCGCAAATCATGCTGAATCCGATGGACCTTACAAAAACATGGACCATCACGAGTTTTAAAAGTAATCACAATTAACGTTTCCAGCAGTTAATCTCTACATTTTTAAACAAAATGACTGTAATAAACACCAAACAATGCCATACACGATCAAGTATAGTTGTCAAGTCTGCAGTTTGATTTCTCTTTGCAGTTTGACTTGACGCGCCTTCCAGTGTGCATGAGATAGCTATATGGCCAGATAGCTTACCGTGGCCATACACGATCAAGTATACTAGATGCCGCGTCAAGTCCGCTTGACGTTTGATCAAGTACACATGATCGTGTACACAGAAAAGACAAGACACGGACCCGTCGCAGTCGCGGCGCCCGTTTAATCTACTTTCATACAAAATGTATGCAGCCGTCGCGACGTAAAACATACAGAAAAGACGGGACGCCCGTCGTTTCTGTATGCGCGCGACCGCGACTGCGACGGGTCCGTGTCTTGCGTCTGTTCTGTGTGGCCGGCGCCTTACGTGTTTCGGTCGAAGAGACAGAAATAATCCCTTTTTTAGGGTTCCGTAGCCAAATGGCAAAAAACGGAACCCTTATAGATTCGTCATGTCTGTCTGTCTGTCCGTCCGTATGTCACAGCTACTTTTTTCTGAAACTATAAGCACTATACATTTGAAACTTGGTAAGTAGATGTATTCTGTAAACCGCATTAAGATTTTCACATAAAAATAGAAAAAAACAATAAATTTTGGGGGTTCCCCATACTTAGAACTGAACCTCAAAAATTTTTTTTTCATCAAACCCATACATGTGGGGTATCTATGGATAGGTCTTCAAAAATGATATTGAGGTTTCTAAGTGAATCCTTCATGGGCGAGTCTGACTCGCACTTGGCCGCTTTTATTTTATAGTGTCTGTTGGCCCTAGAGGCCTTTCTATTTCACGCGGACAGGTGAGCGAGCCTGAAGAGACTCAGCCGAGAAGAAATAATGCGGTTTGCTGTCTTTCACATCGGCAATCAGTGATATCTTTGGCCCTGTGGTTTGGTCAGATGTCGATTGATGTCAGATTATATAATAACTAGGAAATAGCCCTCGCTTCGCTTCGGGAAAAATAGAAAAAAATATATGATATGGCCTATGTCACCCGGGGATAGTGTAGCTTCCTAACAGTGAAAGAATTTTTCAAATCGGTTCGGTAATTTTGGAGCCTATTCAATGCAAACAAACAATCAAATCTTTCCTCTTTATTAAACGCTTTTATTTACTTTCACTTCGGAGCATCAAATCTTGTAACGTTAATTTGAATGACTTCCCTTTAATGAAAATTGATGAAATTTGGCAGACATGTGTATTTCCGATGACAATACACGAAAATCATATTTTAAACTAATTTTCATTGTTTATTTGTTGTTAAATTAAAAAAAACGATTTTCAGACTTTAGACGCATAATTCTCTATGTTCTATTTTACGTAGAGACTTGAAATTTTCACAACTTGTAGCTAATTTTATAAACTAAACATTATTGAAATAAAAGCGTTTAAAAAAAAAATTTTTTTTCATTTCACTTATAATATTAGTATAGATAAGTTTAAAGTTAAAAGAAATAAACTTCAGTGTTCTACTCGTAGATGCGAGCTCTCGGTACCTATCAAAAGTTAGCGGTGTTTGTCATCGATTTGTCTTTGTGACTGTCACTCCGCTAAATGCCACGACACAAGTTTTTTTTGTTCCACGGCGCCTTGTGTGTTCCACAGTGATGTTTCACACCGCTAATTTATAATTAGGTATGTGAGCAAAGGTTATATTGGCTCTTGATTTATTTAGCGGCGACAAGTGCTCCTTGGACTTTCACTTGTGTTTAAAGCTACGTACAATAAGTGGTTTCATTATGTAAAGTTGTTTCATTGTGTAATTATGTATCTATTTAATGAAAACTAGCGCACTGCCCCCAGTCCTGGATTTGTCAATAGGCCGTATAGGCCGCGGCCTATGGGCGGCAGCGTCCTAGGGGGCGGCAGATTTCCGAAATTCTTGTTTTTTTACGCACTTTCTTAGTGACTAATTCAGTGCATTCCTTACTATGAATGGAAAATTGTTACTTTAGAAAGGTACATGGGGCGGCGAAAATTTATTGGCCTACACTCATAAAAAATATAAATCCGGCACTGACTGCCCCTGAGTTTTCAGTGATTTGTGGGATAATAAGTATCCTGCCTTTTTCCAGATTATCGTCTATCTGTGTGGTCTACATGAAAATCCGCGTGATACGAGCAACAAATATCCATACAAACTTTCATATACTATCAAAATAAATATCTTTTTGGTAATAAGTGTCAATTGCTCGTGGACAATGCCAACAAAGACATTATTTACTTAGTTTATTTACTTAGTACTTTATTATTCTGCCCGCGTGAAGTTGTAAGGGCCACTACTCGCTAGGGCCAAACGCAACAGTCCATTCGAAAGAAATTCATAATAATATATTAAATAGACGCGAAGAACTTATTATTAACTAGTACGAGTGTTGTCTTATTGCTCTAAATTTGACCATAAGACCATGTTTACATTTTTTCTCCTCTTGTAGGTTTTAACTCAAATAACATAGTAATATAGTAGTTTTTATGGGGGGAGTTTTCGTGTTATCATTTTTTTTAATTATTATTATATAGTGTATATTATGATACTTACATAGTGTAAGGTTTCATACATACAAGTGACGAACGTAGGCGTTTATCATCAATTATAAAAAATGGAGAATTTATGGTTAAACCAGGAATAACTTCTTTAAAATGGATAACCACAGTTGGTGACAGTTAATCACAGAAATTGGCAAATATTCAACTGAGCCTTTAATTCGTACATAGTATAATTTATAACAAAATATAATTAATTAAAAGAATAGAGAAAATAACGTTGAATGCCAATTACAAAATTGTTTAAATGACTTTGAAAATAACAAAGTATAGTGATACCGTATTTGTAGGTTTGTCAGTTTGTTTGTTTGTAAGTTATTATTATTTGTAAGATGGTTTAAATATTTCATTTATTTAATCTTTACTGACCACAACACAGGATTAAGTTATAAATGGCGAGCTTAATGCTTAATGCATTCTTTGCCAGCTAACCATTAGGCCAAACAAAAACACATTCATCTCTCCATAACTTTTTAAGTAATAATTAAGGTCTAGTTTTCTCGAATACTAATTATAAATAGAATTATGTCTATATTATTTTCAAGTAATATGAGCTAACCGAACATTTTTCACAGCTAGCTAAATTAAATAATCATCATATACTTATACTTACGTTGTCATTATCATCATCATACTTATAATAAAACTGTTTAATCTCAATCGAGCCACCAATAAAAAAGATATGTCAATTGAAATAATACACACATATACAGCATTCAGCATCTTAAGGTTGTCTGGAAGAGATCGCTGTGTAGCGATAAGACCGCCTTTTGTACTCTATATACTTGCCTATGTTACATTGTTTTTGTCCTATTTTTGGTGTGCAATAAAGAGTTAAATAAATAAATAAATAAATATCACTTTTTCCACTGAGTGTACTAAGACTGGTTTCTCAAAGTGAAGCGAGGGCAATTACTAGTTAAGCAATAAAATGTCTAATAATACTTATTGTCTTCAATTTTGTAGCAACACTTGGCATTCACAAACAGTTATTATCATGAAATTAGTTGGAAAGATAAATAATAATTACTCAGCCTGGTTATCAGATCTGGCATTTAAAATAATAGTGTAACAAAAATAAGAAAGTTCTTGTAACAAAAACAGCCACCGATTTGTGATTCAATTTTGTTGACAACGAGCAAACGTCAAGTAAATAAACGAATCTAAAATGGCGGAAATTATCATTCCCGTTCGCACGTTATTCCTGTCTTTAGCGTGCGAGTGAGGGGGAATTATAATGTTCGCCATTTTAGATTCGTTTCTTTCATAGCGCAGCTTATATTGTTGCTGGTCTGGAGTGGAGTTGATTAATGAAAACGTTGAACGTCACTACCAAAAATAAGTAATGAAAATGGAATGATAAACAGAAAAACAATTAATTTAATTTAAATTGGAATATAATATTTGGAAATAAAATATATTGGTCGACCGCCATAAAATTGAACATCCTGTTAGGGTTATTATTGTGTAGGATGTGATATATGACTGTCTTATGTACCATGTTATAAAAATATTGAGTATTGAAAATAAAACGGGGTGTATTTAGAAAGGATTATTAATAATATATCCTCTAGCCGTATTGGGGTGGCTTAGAATACTAACCCCAATCCCACGCCGGAAGGGTGTCGTAAAAGGCGACTAAATCCGGCTCGCTGGTGGTAGGGCCCTCGGAGGGATTATATTGGTAGTATTGATTTTAATTGTTAATTAATACCATTATTACTATTATTATTTTTCCAGGGGGTTCGCCTGGATAGCTACCACCCTCGAGCATGAGTCAGCCGCCAAACGACTCGTCGAGTTCCGACTGGGGGCTTGAGAGCCAGTTCTTTCTTTCTTTTTCTTCTTTCTTTCTTGGCCGGCAACGCATCAGTGATGCCTTTGATGTTGCTGATGTTCATGGGCGGCGATAGCCACTTACCATCAGGTGGATCGTCAGCTCGTTTGCCGGCTATTTCCATAAAAAAAAAATACAGGTAGGGAGAAGGGCAAAATTTTGTACGTATATAAACAGGCCTAAGCAGTCAGTTATATCGATACAAACTAAGGTAATAATAGCTTAATATGTAGAATATATGTATAATATATCACATATTAATACACATTAAGCTATTTTTACTCATGGCCTGATATCTATAGACGAAACCAGCAGCTTACAACATTATTATAATGAGTACTATCAACGTTTAATATGATGAATTCAAGTTATATTTATTTCACACTGTGCACGCTTGAATCGCAACGCGGGTCAGTCTTCGCACTAGGCTCTCAAGTTCGATATCGCAATCTCGAATGACTGTGTCATCGACTCGAATCAATGCCAAATACACTTTGTTAATGTATTTATAGACTTCATTGAGAAATAAATCTATTGTGTATGGAATTTTTGTGGTCAAACTGGTTTTTCTTTGAGAATTTAATAATCAAATTTAATAATGCTTTCAACTAATTGCAAAATCGTGAGAGAGATTCACTGCTATAAATTATCATTGTTTATTCCGTTTTATGGAACCGCATAGTTATCGATTAATTGTTAGTTAAAAAATACCTGAATGGTACAAAATGGTTGCTTAGCTATACTTTCTAACACAGCTACTTATAACTAATTGAAGAAATTAATTGTACATGAACATGTATGTATGTATAAAATTAATTATTTTTGTTTTTTTCTGGAAGTTTAATTTTTATATGTGTCATAGATTACGAACGTATGACAGCCATTATGAATTTTCTGAATTAACCAGACATATCGAACGCAGCATGTACTTATAACGTCATAGCTAAAATGCGGAATGCGCCAAGCCTGGCAAAACATTCACATTCATCCGGCGTAATAATAATGAAACAATGTCACTATGAAAGTCTTGTTCAATCTTTCCATTATTTTCAGCCAATGCTAGCAATAACATTTCAACACAATACACCCACTTAGATAAACTCATAAATATAAGCTGCACATTGTATTACAATACATACAAAATATATAAGTAATTTTAATAACCTCGTATACCAGATGCATCGTAAAAGCCAAATAAACTACAAAAACTAATTTCTGCGGTCGTCGCGCACATAAAACTGTCAGAACAGTATTTTGTACTCTGGATACAAAGTTTCCAATGTCAAAGCTGTTTTGTAAAATTAAATTCGACGGTACTTTGATACGATTCCAAAAGATTCAATTCTGCTTTTACATTTCCATCTCAAGTGATAATTTAGTTTATAGTATAGAATATTGATATTATAATTATACGACAAAGCACCTTTCCGAAAAGACAAAAAATGACGTGCATAAGTGTATCAGTGATACCTATATGAATAAAATATTTTGAATTTGACTTTGACTTTACCTTAAATGTAAGAGCTGATACACAAAGTCAATGACAGATTCATTGACGATTCGTGAAAAAAATGATACGTCATGATGGAAGCAGGTTCAAATTGCATACGGTAACGAGTTTTTTCGTGATTCGTCAAAATATCCGAATAGATGTTGTGAACATCTAAATCTTGATTTAATTTTTTGACAAACGTGTTTTTTAAAAGACGGTACGTCATTTAAAACGTATCCGTCATTTTTTACGATTCGTGATTCATGTGAACACGGCCATATAAAAACCATTGCTGCTATCAAAAAAAACTAATTGTGAAAAATTACGATACGGCAAAAAACACGAATCGTCCTGGTGTGAATGAGCTATAATTAATGTGGTATCTAACAAGAAACTTATACCTACATATATTAAGTGGGGACCACGCTTCAAAGAGGTACCTATGTACCAAGGTACCGTGTGGTACCTTGTATCACTTGATACAAGACGGGGTATAACTGACATTCAGATGTGAATATAGGTATAAGTTTCTCTACATTAATTACAGCTCATTCACACAAGGACGATTCGCGTTTTTTGTCGTATCGTAACTGAAAGTGCTGAAAGTGCGTTAAGTGACTTAATTGACACCTACCCTAGTTTTGTCGACATCAGCCAAATGTGTATTGCAAAAAAGAAAAATTTAAGTGTACCAGAATCTCATAGCATTTTTGACAAGCATAAAAATGGTTTTATAATATGGCAATGCAGTTTTTTAAAACTATAAAAATTGTCAAGTCAAAACAAGAGTTGAAAGGATTTTTTTTTTCATTATCTAAAATGATGATATGAAATATGATATGATATTAATACTGAAATTACCTTAGCGATCACTTTTGGTTAAAAAAGAAAGGATTTAAGGAATACCTGGTTCGATTATATTCTCGCGATTAGATGTTGGGGACGCGCACGCACTCCGTTCTTCCAATTCTCTTTGTGATGATTTTCTTGATTAAATACTACCACTCGCACTACACGGGGATACAATAACTTGAATGTTTTAACGTATTTCTTACCAATTAGCAGAGGAATCGAAGGGAACACGTAGTTTGACCTGATTGCTGCTCGTGGTTGTTGAAGCCGACTTTTTTTACTACTACCCTCAGGTATGGGATATTGAACGGTGGCTGTAGGAGGGGGATAGGATACATACAGAAATTACCGATCAATTACAAACCAGAAATATTATTATCTTTGATGTTTATCGAAAAACATGTGAGAAAATAAGGTGTATTTAAACGACAATGTACAATATTAATATTAACCATTTCATAGGATTGATTCGTTTTGATACTTAGTTTTTTTGATAATTAATCTAATTATGATTTCCTTATATTATGTAAATAGATTTGCAAATGATAATAAAATAAACAAAATTAAGAATACAACAATTGTTACAAATCAAGGCTTGCAAAAATATTGTATTATGATTTACAAATCTATTTAAGCATATATCAAAAACATAATTGGATTATTTACTAAGAAAATATTAACAAGAAAAACTAAGTATCAAAACGAGTTAATCTTATGAGATGGATAATATTAAGTAATATTGTAGATTTTCTTTCAGATACAACTTTTTTCCCACATGTTTTTCGATAAACATTGAAAGTAATATTTCTGGTTTGTGATCGTTAAGGTTTCTTCGGTATTAAATCGAAAATAATCATCATTTTAGAAATGGAAAAAAATTCATACAACTCTTTTTTTAATTGACAATTGTTATAGTTTTAATAATTTTCATTGCCATATTAAAAACCCATTTTTTGCTTGTCAAAAATGCCATGAGATTCTGGTACATGTTCAGTAGGCCCGCGAGTTGAATGCAGTCGGGCTCTGAGGTGAGGGGCAGGAGTGTGCCTCCGTCACCCGCTACGTCTTGCCTCAAACGCCCGGAGTGTAATGTCACTAGTGTCAAAGTAATGTTGTCTTTGCTAACATGGAGGATAGGGTAGAAGGAGGGCCAACCCTGTGTATGAAAAGTGTCCGTAAAATCGCGTCCAATTACGGGTGGCGCTGTGGTGTAGTTTAAAAAAGCTATGTTCAAATATCTATTTATCAGACACTAGCGTCATTCTTTATGGGTGGCATAACTTAGCAAACTTCACTCCGTTTACAACAGCTATGTTCATATCGCTCTATTTGTCAGACAGTAGCGCCATTCGAATGGCCATTATTGGAACCTCTATTTTCAGTAAACAGCTGGACACTTTTTCAATTTCCTCATCATATGAGATTGCTCTCCTTCTACCATGTTTGCTAATTAAAAATAAAGTTTAAAAACTTATGTTTTAATCAATACTAGCATTGCCCCGTACCCTCTGTGCAATTTCAGGATTTAACTTACCTACATACCAGACATCAGATCAAACAGTATATCTCATTTTAGTCGAATTTTATTTTTTTATCAAAATCGGCTTAGTACTTACGAGGACACGTACGTGGTAACAAACATTCGCATGTATGATTAAAAAGCTTTAAAAAATAATGTGATCTTACCCGTGGAACAATTATTACTTACAATTGTCTAAAGGCTTTGTTGTATAACAAAAGCTTTGCCATCCAAACAGAATCTTATAGAAATAACATCGATAACACTTCATCAATGCTACGAAATTAAGTTATAGCATCCTACGTAGACCTCTACGGTGCTACGGAGACCACTACGGTGCTACGGAGACCTCTACGGTGCTACGGATGCTACACCGGTACGTGTTGTCAGAATAATTTATTATTGAGTTCATAGCTTTTCATTATTTTATTAAATTTTCTTGTATTCAAAGTATGTTTTGATTGTATTTTTTTATATAATAAGAAATTACTATTAAATTTATATTGGCTTTTTATAAAATAATAAGATGACCTAATAGTAAATGACCTACGACCCAGAAAAATCTTACTCTTCTAATATAAGTACTACTGACTTAATTGAATGACTACGTCATATTGTATTTTAGTAATTTACAAACTTCTTTTTAACTCATCATTGCCTTTCGAAATTAAAGTGAAAAAGCAACCTTTACTGTTATTTTAGTTAACTATGCTAAGAATTTTATTTTTTTATTATATTTTTAAGAAATCTTATCATAAATCAACGGTCAACAATGGATGTACTCGTAAAAACGGAATATTATATTCGGTATAACATTACATATCACATCAAATGTTACTCCGAAAAATAATATGACGTAATAAAAACAAATATTGTGCAATCTTGGAAGAAAAATCCTCCCAACGATAGCAACAATCTGAAAATAAATGTTATTTATTGCAAAATTGTACTGAGTCAGAATACTCGAATATTTAATATTGTTTACAAAGCAGTCAACAAGTTCTCATAGTCTAATATTTTATTATGTTTCGATTCTAGCTTGCTGTTTTTTTGCATGACGAGGGGAACTATATTCAATTAGCTCTCAGCCCACGGCTTTACTTACGTTTTTCGAAGGAATATAATATTATAAGTACTAATGTCAGTACTAATGTTTACTAATGTAAATTCTGAATTTTTAAATAAGGATGCGCAACTTACTTACGCCATAATTAAGTTTCTTTGTGTATGCTGTGTTTACCTTTAATTGGTTTTACATGTAGCTTAAGACGCTGTTGTTGTAATAAATAGATTTACTCATTGTAAAACTGTTGGTATAAATAAATAAATGTCTTATTCCAGGTCATGGTCTATCGGTGAGCTAAATTTCATGAAAATACGTTCAGTTGTTTTGAAAGTAGTGAATGATTAACAATCATCCTTACATTCTCACAAACTTTCACACCCTATCCTAATCTGTGCTAATATTATAAAGAGGAAAGATTTGATTGTTTGTTTGCATTGAATAGGCTCCGAAACTACCGAACCGATTTGAAAAATTATTTCACTGTTGGGAAGCTACACTATCCCCGGGTGACGTAGGCTATATTATATTTTTTTTACTATTTTTTTTTTACTATAGTAAAGATGTTTGGATATTTGGATGTTTGTTCCTCAATCACGCCACAGCTACTTAACAGATTTGGCTGAAATTTAGAATGGAGGAATGTATATTTTTTTTGTTATTTATATTTTATTAGTTTATTATGTGAGAGTTTTTGTTTACAATATTAACCATATCATATTCTTATAGTACTTTGGTCTTTCTAATTTTTATACACATTTTTATGTGCAAATGAATCATAAATAAAAAATGTTATGGAAATAAATAAATATCACGCAAATATCAACAACATATTGTAAACGTCAACAAGTATAATGTAATACAATATTGAAAAAAAAAACTAATAGAAAACTACTTTGATTTAACATACGGCATGAATATTAATCTGTTAGTTAACACAAATATACTGGGAAATGAGCTCTTGTAAACTAGTTTTACATTTCTTGAATGATTTACTATACAATTGTGTTTCTATGTAGCTATATAGTTTTTGTAATTATACATATAGGTAATAACTAGCTGTTGCCCGCAGCTTTGCATACGGAACATTTATCCTGTTTTCCCGGGAAACCTTTTAATTTTCCGGGATGAAATGTTGTCTTAAATATGACCCAGGGTATCAGTAACAATATTACCAATTTTCATCGAAATCCGTTCAAGGGTTTTATTATAGTATAGATAAAATTAATCGGTTTAAAATAAAATATATCATACTTAAAAACATATAAAATTGTTTTTTGATGTTTTTGTCAGAAGTGTTATATGTAATTTTTTATATAATTTTACACGAATTATAACAAAATCATGCCAAAATAATTATAAGGAATAAATATTTTTCGTAAATTAATTTTATAAAAATATTTTTAAGCTAATAATTTTTTTATAAAAACAAAATACTTAAAGCTTCCTCATGTTACGTGTTTCAAATTGAAATTTCTTTAATAGAAAAACATCCAACCATAATTAGTATATAGATATATATATGTATCGCCATCTTTATCAGTGAGTAAGTATTATAATATAACATTCATCACTTCTCAGAGCCGTCACGATGACGTCGTGAAAGCTCAACTCTCAACGCTCAACGCTCAGCGCTCATTCCCAGTACGTGAAGCAAGCGACGTCCGCGAGCTGCGGCCGCGTTCACAATACAGCCGATACGCCGGCCCTGGCGTCGGCGGTTCAAAAATAGTCCGCGCCAACCAACAACGGCTGCATACAAAAGTGGTCTGCCGCCAAACGTATCGCCTTATCAAATTTCTCTGCCCACACCCAACGAACGCCCACGCACCACTCAAAACCCATTCCAAACCCGACCACCGCACCCCGCGGACATGCATTAGTATGTTAGCACAGTCACTTATCACAGAAGCACTTCGAAGCATTAATCGATTAATAAGCTCCGAAACTTACACCGGTGTTGCACTGCACGACAAATCACTGCTCACTTCGGTAACCGTTCGCGAGATACTAGCGCGCGCTCGGCGGTCGCCACTGCTTCTCGTCTACTGCTCCCGATCAACTCGACCAGTGGACCGACGCTCCAAAAATACCCCTCATTGTGTGTACATTCACAACACTTATAATACCTAGGCTTTGGAATAAATATCTGCAAAGGCTATAAATAGACGATACAGCAAAGGTATAAACCGCAGTAGGTGCTATTAACCCAAATGATCCGGCCTGGTTTGTTGGACAAATGGTGCGCGCGCGCAGCCAATGCGAGAGTTGGATGCGATTTAGACCGAGTTGTGACCGGTACTGAGAAATGCAATATGCCCCATTAGTCAAGTCTCATTGCAGCCATTATTCTCTTTCAGCGTGCACTTTCGAGGAAAGCCTGTCGAAATGTTTGAATTTAAAACTGTCTGCTAACTCAGTGACATATTTCATTGTGACTTATGTACTGAACATATTATTACTAACGGTATATACGTTATTCAAAAGGTCAAAGCAAAGAATGATTCTTAATTTATTTAAACTACACCAAGAGCGTCCAAGACCATAATCATAAGTAGTTAGCTTTAAATTTCCATGTGCCTTGTATTCAAAACTACAAAGTATAAATCCAGTACATATAAATTACTTGAAAGCCAAGGATGAGAAAGTCCGGGAAAGCCTTAAGTGAAGTTTCGGGATATAAAATAGTTATCTCAAAAACGCGTCAATCAAACTGAATCACTGAGATTGCTTTGCAGCGATCCTTACACTAGAAGCGATCCTTACACCAAATGGCGAACTTCATCATCACCAAGTCTTTTTTAAGGGCATTACCTTAAAAAAACAACCTAACGATCCACCTTGTGGTAATTGGCTATCTTTGCCCATAGACATCAGCAACATTAAAGGCGTCATTAATGCTTTACCAGCCAAGGAAGAGAGAAGAAAAAGAAGGAAAATATTCCTAATATAAATTTAATAGCTCATAAAAATTCTTATGTTTTAATGATGACTAATGTATGATGTATTATATTATTATTATATCCTTTTTTTATATACCGCTCATCGGGTTTTTCTGTTTGGCCTAATGGTTAGCTGGTAGAGAATGCAATAGCATTAAGCTCGCCATTTGTACTTCAATATTTTATATTGTGGTCAATAAAGTATACATAAATAAATGTCTGTAAGAGGTCACCGTTGTCTATGTATATGAACAACACCAGCAGATTTAGACTTAAAGTGCTACTCCGGCCCTGAATGAGAACTCTTATTACACTTTTCTTCAAAAACCCATGTTCCACACTCTGCGAATACTTCTAAAGAAATCTCACTTCATCGTTCGCATGTGCACGGCAAATTCTCCACGAGCCCAATTGATATAGATGGATCTTTAATCTTGAGCGAGGGGTGTAGTGATATTAAGCCGAAGTAGGCACCAGGTTTAACAGTTCCTCTCAGCACTCACCTTTGTAAAGTCGGTAGAACACATACAGAGAACCGTTGTCCTTTCCGAGACCAAGGTGTTTTAGCCTATGAGTGATTCGTGGATTGTTGACAATTCGGATTGCTCTGACTGCCTTGAGACAGGAACAGGATTCCATTAGAGGCCTGATTTGAGCTTTTCCCGCGTTTTCTGAGATTATAAGTACCATATAGCTTATTCCATATCGTACCCTCAGTGGAAGAAAGGCATAAGATGGAAATTTCAATTTTACAGGACAGCAAAAAAACTGTTATAATAAAATATTAGTGAGTAGTGAAAGAAATTGACATTACCATTTCTTGCAAAAAACCGTCAAGATAAATGATAAAAATTTGAAAAAAAATTGAGCAAATGCAGCTTATATCCCTTTTAATAACTAAAATTCAAAGTAACACGACTTTTTTCCACTAAGGGTGCGATATCATGGTCTACTTGTACGCTTTTCATGAGGATCCGTCCAGTAGTTATTGCGTGAATTAGTTAAAATATCCTCACAAACTTTCACATTTATAATATTAGTAGGAATAATAGCATGAGCCTTGCAGTATAGTACTGCTATGCCTCATTCAGGACTCCAAGGTTTTTTTTGAGATCAACTGGGACAAACGAAGAACGCCACAGGAATTGAGATAATCCAACTAAGTTTTATGAGATATCTGCTCCATGTATGTTCTTTATCACTACACAATGCTAGCCTCCAACTATTTTCTTGTAGGAGTATTAAAAACACTACAGCTAAACACTAAACTACAGCCAGTGTCAGATGACATCTCGGAATTTTCTGAGAATTTGCTTCTAACTGACATAATGGGTACCAAAAGGTTATCAAAATATGAACTCTGCTATTCATAGCATTGTGTTTAAACAACAGACATATTTTGTTGTGGAATTTCCATGTGGAAAATATCTGTAACTTAATATTTAGTTCGTCTTGCGCAACAAAACGAGTTAACCTAATTTTGTATAAGTAATGTAGTGAAACGAAGCTTGAAATACAATAATATTTTATTAGTAATTATGTTCTATAACGCCTTTTTAAAGTAATTGATAACAAACAACCCGGCAGTAACTATGCTGTTGATAATTAAATTGAAAAACGTGGTAACAAATTTTTGTCAAAGTATTTATAAGATATAAGGAGTTGAATTCATTCTGAAATCCAAGGCATTTTCTCTTACCTCTCCTGATGAGGTTAATTAAGCTCTAAGTCACTCATAATAAAACCCTCTGAAATCCTCTTTCTCAAATCTACCGAGTTTTTTCAATGGAAATAGCCGATAAACAAGCTGACGACTTACCTGATGGTAAGTACCTAAAACGTAAAGTTTTTACTGGTTGCTGATATTTGGTTGAACCTTTAAAGTCACTCTGTATATAAAGACAGATAAACAAAGCAGTTACTTACAACATTTCGTCATGTTCAGGCTGGGGGCTTGAGAACCAGTTCTTTTTTTCCTTTTCTTCTCTCTTTCATGGCTGGTGCTGATCACTAATGCCTTTGGTATCGCTGATGTCCATGGGCGATGATAGCCACTTACCATTAGTTAGGTCAGCTGGTTTACCGGCTATTTTCGTAAAAAACTTTTTATCTGAATTCGCAGGAGAATCTTTAAAGCATATTTAAAACTTATAGTTAATGCACATTGAAAAACAGGTATACGTGTATATAATACGACATCAGCTTATATCACCATTTGGACCTATTTCATCATTATGTGTATTTCATTATGTTATTTTTTTTACGAATCGTTCTAAAAGTATAACTTATGATCAAACTCACTACAACACATCAGTGAAAACTGCTTTCAAATCGGTTAAATCTGAAATTAGCTGAAGAAGAGTGGATTAGATTAAGTTAACGTAACAACATAAGCGCAATGAAACTTATTACTAGATATTACAATACTACTTAGCAACTCATGAATAGCTAAATAATAATACTTAGTAATATTTAATTTTAAATTTTCGCGGCCTGCGCGGGCGTCTGCACGTCGATTCACTCAATGTCACTTCGAGTTTCAGCAAGCGACCTACATTTAGATGTGGGTCAAAACTCAAAACATATGATTGTAATCATTTTGAAATTAGTATTCAATTCTCTGGCGGTTGTCTTTGAGATTTTGATGTCCGATTCTTCCAACTGTTCAACCAATTTATTATTAGCGGCATACTGTAGGGATTTTTTCTTCTGCTTGACGAGACTTTTGCCCGCAACTTCGTACGCCTGAAATGTTGAAATTCCTATTATTAATATAATAATATCCCGACTTCCAAGCAATGTGGCAAGATGAAACTTGCACCAGTTAAATTAAAGCTCCGCAACTAATTTCATTAGCTTTTGTGTAATACGTGGTCAAACATACGGATAGACAAATAACCGAATTACTGTTTTGTTTTCTACTGCTTCTATATATTCAGCGTAACAGTAAAGTCTAGGAGATTAAACATTTCCTAGGTTTCCTAGCAGCCGTTAGCCGGAAACGTCTTTGACCAACATTCAATAAATAACATCCAAGCTCATTTGCTAGAAGTCAAATTGTTTACAAGAAGCAAAATTATAGTTACATTTCAATCGTAAAACACTAACGAATTATCGATGATGTTTGAATAACTTATGTTCATGATTTTAAACTTAAGTCATCGTGGAATGCATACATATTATGTACTAGGAAATCGCCCTCGCTTCGCTTCGGGAAAAATAGTAAAAAAATATATAATATAGCCTATGTCACCCGGGGATAGTGTAGCTTCCCAACAGAAAGAATTTTTCAATCGGTTTAGTAGTTTCGGAGCCTATTCAATGCAAACAAACAATCCAATCTTTGATCTTTATAATATTAGTATAGATAATATAATATTCATACATATTATATTATACGGGTACACATGATATATATTTTGTGTTTACGGAGGTCTCCAAAAGTGCCAATTGTTGTGCGCCATGATGTGTAGTGTATTTCTAAATGGTTCCCAGAGCACAAAAACGAACAAGAAGTTAGGTATAGACGTATGTATTAGTCTCACGTTATCCGACATCCGGCATTCAATATACGACATCCATCATCATTGAAGTACATATTATCATTGAAGTACATATTATTACTAGCGTATGGAACCGACACCACGAACACGATATATGTCCCAATGAATTGGCGCCAATGGGCTTCAATCTACAATGGATTCGTTCAATTTTGAAAGGAGACCGGGGGCTCAATTTTGAAAATGGAACCTCCCGGGCGGGACACACATTTTGTTGGAGATGTCTGTACTATGACATTATGCTTCAATGTCCATCATAGAATAATTCTTATCAAACGTCGTCTCTCAACCTGTCGTGAGTTTCTCCACGCTACCGCAGTTTAGCCGTGACCAAGATTCATGCATCTGGGTTGAAATATCGGCGCACAATTATTATATCAGTACCCGTATGATAGTAAAACAGGTTATGTTCTATGCATTTATAATATATACTAATATTATAAAGCTGAAGAGTTTGTTTGGATGAACGCGCTAATCTCAGGAACTACGGCTTCGAATTGAAACATTATTTTTGTGTTTGATAGTCCATTTATCGAGGAAGGCTATAAGAACATCATACTCGTATATTTTAGTAGTTAATTTTCACTAAATAACGCGGGTGAAACCGCGGGGAACAGCTGCTAGTCACTAATAAATTTTCTGATACGCTCATAGTCTGATGACGTCATTTCTAAGGGAGTTAAACTCCATGGTATAATAAATTTTTTGAAGGAAAGAGTATTAAAATTTCAGTAGCTCTTTTGCGAGTTAGTTATAGGTCCAAGTTACCTTCAAATATCAGATGAGCTTTGGCTAGAATGAAAAGTGACAGCATAGGTTTGTAACATTTTTTTAAAGGTAACTAACTAATCGATCAACAAGTATACTGGAGCAGCGTAGAGAATAAAATCTTTTGCCTTATTCCAAACCTCCAGAAGTATAGGAATTCAAGAAACAGTTCAGCCAAGTCCATAATATATGGTGGACAATTATTACAACATTGACCTAATATCTGTGGACAAAATTAGCGATAGGCCACTCATACAGTTAGACAGAAAATGACAATTTGACTCGTAATTTAAGCTAATTTACTGTTAGAAGATAATTATCATACTTGCCTTAGTAATGTGGCCGATAAAATAACTGGGTAAAAGATATGCCACCAGTATTGGACTATGCACGATTGTTGAAAAGATAATAAATTTCATCAAAAAAAAAATTAAATTCAGAAAGTATTTATTCAAACGAATATTTTATCAATAACCTTATAGACGTTGTAGATTTTTTTACTTAATATAAGTTATTTCTTGACCACAATCCCACCTGATGTTAAGTAGAGATGGGGTCCAGGATGGTAAGCGCACTAACCCTCTTGTCTGTTCTGTGGCATTAACTTAATAAAAGCCTATTCACTCTTTTTTGAAGTCATCACGTCATAGGTGGGCGGGAACACAGACGATAGATAATACCATACCTATTAATATATATTATTATATTTAAAACGCACAAATTAAGTTACTTATCTACTTTCGTGATCTATTTTCAGGCGAGTATAGAAACTTTAACGAATCTAGTGAAATGTTTGTATGCACAACTTAAAATATATGAACATCTGTTTATAAGGTGAAAATTTTTCGGAATATTTCATTACATTCAACTTAATACGGGTGAAGTTAATTACAAGCTCATCACACAATATTTAATTACATACTCTCATAAATGACACCTATAAGCAGAACTCAATGCAGCACTGAACTGACATTAACAATACGACAGAAAAGAATAAACCATCCATCAAATCTATTACTCATCAAACGTCAAATCAAAATTCACAAACCAAAGCAAAACAGGAAACATGCAAAAATAAATAACAAAGTGCAAAATGTGACGAAGTGATAAAACTTTTAGCATGATATGTGTCAGAGGTTTGGTGGTGGTGATGTTGAGAAGCGCATTCATTGCTGCCTTCCTCAGCATCCCGAAGCCAGTGTCAGCCATCTCCGGGCTGAAACACTGGTCGAGGAAGACCCTGTACAACAAGGTCGATCTCTGCACACAGGCGTGCTACAGCCAAATCGTTCCCGGTCTCTATCTGAGCAATGCCCGAGCAGCAGCCGACAGGAGTGTCCTTCGACATCTTAAAATCACCCATGTGCTCACAGTTGAGGCTCGTCGGATACCGAAATCTACTTTCATTGATTCAAACATCAGTACACTCTTCATTAGGGCCTACGACACTCCTCAAACCAATCTCCTGCCCTACTTCCCAATGGCCAACTCGTTCATTGAAGAGGGGATTCGGAAGGGCAACGTCCTCGTCCATTGCCACTTCGGGGTATCCAGGTCGGCAACGATAGTGATTGCATACTTGATGCAGAAGTACAAGCTGACATTCGAGCAAGCGTACGCCTTCGTTAAGCAAAGACGGAAGTTCATCAACCCCAACTCGGGCTTCATAAGTCAGCTGAGACATTACCAGGAACTGAATTATGACGTCAGCGGCTTCCACAGGTTCGAAGCCTACATGAATGTGAATGCTAGGAAGCATAAGTATAAAATTGCGTCCGTCGCTGCCGTGGTGGTTGGAATTCTCGTGCCAATAGCTGTCCTGGTTGGTTAACGTTTCATTCAAGGTCTATAACTATGTAAATTGTGTAAAATAAAATAAATGTTTGAATCATATTTATCTAGTTTATCAATCATTTCTTTTTCAGGTTCTCCTTCCTGTAAAGTAACAAGACAATACAAAATTTGAATAATTTATTAATAATATTTGTATCAAAATCTTTTTAAGGATTTGTCACTCATGTTTGTAATACGTCAACATTATGTTTTGAAAGTGTATTAAATTGCGCACAAATTATAAATCAAACATCCCCCAAACTTTGCACATTAAAATTATATTATGTATAACCTTTGTTAACATTTTTCCCTCAATTTACATTAATAATTCTAAATAAAGCTAACAATGTATTGTAGCTATGGTCTTTGTGGTGGGACAATAATAATAAATGTTAATACTTTATTTACTTGTTATATTTTTTACTCTCTTGTTATACTCAGAAGTGAGTTTAATGATATAGTCGCTGGATAATATGAACAAGAAAGAAAGAAGAAAGAAAAAAGAAAAACATTTCGCACACAGAGCATTGCAACAGATACAACAATCTGCTTAAATCTAATACTATGCTTAAAATTATTTAAATGTAGTGCCATGCAGGTGGAACAGAAAAAGATCACATTCAGCGAGGTCCGTTATTTTTCAATGTGACCACGGGGCCAATGTAGCTCGGGGTGCACGCAGGTTTGGTGCATGGTGAACTTGATAATTCTATTTAAATAATAAATAAGGCGAACATAAAAAAATATCTAAATTCTTAACTACATTTATTTATTTAACATTTATGTCACCTTATAAAAAAGGATGAACAAAGGGCAAACTTAAGGCTCCGTGCCGCGATATCAACAATTTCGGTCAATTTTAATCACTGTTTGTGTGAATAGGATAAAGAAATTAAGCTTTGTTTATTGTTACTATATGAGTCTAATTCTTGTTCTTACCGATAGCTCAGACGAATTTAACATATTATTTATAATAATGGCAAATCACCACTATTTAAAACCCTTCTTTTCCGAAAAGTAACGAGCAAGTGATATTTGTCTTCGTTTTACAACGAAAATACGAAGTATTTCAAACATTAAAAAATATAAATAACATAAATATACGGTCTAATATTAAGTAGCCTAGCCAGTTTTTTAAATTTCTATTCAAATATAGCAGAAATTTTGTTTGAAATAACGTAATTTCGTTCGAAGTAAGTATTTTTTTTTCTATTAATTAGAAACACTTTAAGGAAATTTTAAAAAATAACATTAATCTTAAGTTAATCCTTTAATATAATCAAAATTTTATTTTATGAAAAAATAATGTTTTCGTTTGTTAATAATAGTTGCAAACTGAACTATATTATGGACTGCATTAAATATATTAAATCAGTGCCGGTTTGGCAGTGACAGCGTGAGGACGTATTGCGTTTTTTCCCGCCATGCTCGCGTGTTTTACGTAAAAATTTACACAAACTGTACGCCGACTACCACATTTTGATCCAATTATTAAATTAATTATTTTTTATTTTAATAACACCACGAATCGTCATATTTCTATGTATTACCAAATTGGCTGTTTGAAGGGGGGTGGGGTAGTTAAAGTAGTTCATATAGTTAAGAAGAAGATGAATTTACTGAATTCAACGAACATACCCGAGTGGGGTATCAAATGAAAGGGTTTGATTTGTGTAGTGCTAAATTGATTGTTTGAGGGGGGGGGGGGGGGTAGTTACGAGGAAGGGGGTGAATTTAGTTAATCAACAAGGGGCCATCCATAAATTACGTCACACTAATTTCATGACTTTTTGACCCCTCCCCCATCGTTGTCACCCCTAGTGTGACGTCACATATTATAAATTTTACTCCTAGAAATTATTAAATTAAGTTCCATTTTTGTTTTTCTACTTAGTAATTCACTTAGTAGTACTTCAAGTGTTTCAACTTACATTTTGAAGTGAAAACTTCTTTAGTACGGGGGTGCTTTGAAATTCGATGAAACGAAACTGTCCAGTAAAAAGAGACAGACACATAAATTCTAAAGTGAGATAGGAAGCATTGTACAGGGGAGGGGGAGGGGAGCTGAGTTGAGTTGGCGCCGCTGTGGCAAGGTTGCGCTCCAAAAATACCACCCCGGGTCCCGATGGTGTTCCGGGTCGAGTGCTGGTTTCCGCCCTAGACGCCGCAGAGTCCCTAAGGGGACTCCTGAATGCCTGTCTCGAGCAGGGAAAATTTCCTAAGGCGTCTACTATGTTTTACTGTTTTCTAAAACAGGACGAAAATTGGTCGTGCAAATCCAGCAAACAATTAATAATAATTACCGACGTACGTCAAGCCTATTCATGACTTTTGCATCGTGCATCGTGCATTGCCTTGGCGGGACGTACAGCATGATTGGGCGTGTATAAGGTTTAAGCTCTGAGTCTGAATAACCTGCTTATGTTTTGCGGCGCAAAACTGAATGACCTGCTTATGCCCGGTATTTATGGGTACGCAGACGATAGCACAGTGGTAGAGAGATACCTACCAAGTCTCAGGGCCAGTCGGGACAAAATTCAGTCTCAAAGAGAGGCCATGGTGGCTAGTGTGAATCTCACACTTCGGGCTGTGTCCGAGTGGGGCGAAGCCAATCTTGTGAGATTCAACGCCGCTAAAACGCAGACGTGTCTATTTACCGCCAAGAGGAGCCCGCTTACCTTGGCTCGTACTTTTCGGAATATGCCCTTGGAAGATACCGACTGCCTTCAGTTGTTAGTATATAATATAGTTAATATTATTAGATTTTGAAATGTGACGTCACGAAATAGTAGCACCCCTTCCACCCCACACTACATCGACCCCCCCTCCCTTCTCCCTAACGTGTGACGTAATTAATGGATGGCCCCCCAATGGTAAAACACGATTTGTTCTTACCTATATTTCATTTTGAAACAAGAAAATTTAAAACCCGTAAAATAAAACTAAAATTTAAAATTTAAAAAACCCCCACTCAAAAAAGAACAAAAAGTCTGAATATGTCATAAAATAAATTTTCAAAAAGTCATAAATAACATGAATATTACAAATGTACTAGCTGACCCGACAAACTCTGTACTGTCTAACAACTCACCCCTCTCGAGGTCTCCCTCGAGCCCCATCTCCCTTCTCTTTCCCCTCTCCCTCTCTCTCGACTGTCAGTTATAAAATAAAAAAGTTAGATATGTCGCTGATGTTACATTAGAAAGATAATATGGTCGTTAAGTTTTCAAAGAAATCGGACCTCATACTACAGCTATGAAACAGACAAATTTCTGAACGCACCTATAAACATCTGACAACCAAATGACAATTTGACAAAAGATATCAAATGTTTCACAGCTAGGAACAATTTGTTTGTTTTTAGTATTTTTCATTACTTATTATTCATATTTCTCACCGTTTACACCTTCCCTGAAGTTTCACAAATATTTCAAGATCAAAATTAGCCAAATCGGTCCAGCCATTCTCGAGTTTTAGCAAGACAAACGAACGGCTATTGATTTTTATACATAGATTATTTAAGTTAACTAAATAAAAAAAATTGAGAGGTGTCAAGGGACACCCGGATGGAACGAAGTTCCTTTCGATTTAAGTATTGTTTTTTGAAGTGATTCAGAGAGTTTTACGCTAGTAGCGTGATTCAGAAAGTTGTACAGCGCCATCTCTGTAAAACTCTCTGAATCACTTCAAAAAGTATTGTGGCAAATTTTCGTAAGAAAATTTTCCGTCTAGCCAGCCCCCTTTCATAACGCGCGATAAGGAACTTCGTTCCAACTTTGTCGTGTTGGGGGACGGTTCCATATTAAACTCCATCCACCCATCCATCAGTCTTGATAGGTCCACTGCTGGACATAGACGACATTTTTCCGAGACGTGGGCGCCATTCGAAGACCTTTCTTCCCCAAAGGTTATCTTCGAACTGTGTGGCCAGCCCATTGCCACGTCAGCCGGCTAATTCTTTGAGCTATATGGGTTACCTTTGTTCGTCTACGGATTTCTTCATTTTTAATTCGATCACGCAGAGACATACCGAGCATAGCCCTCTCCATAGCCCGCTGCGCTACTCTGAGCTTGTGGATTAGGCCAATAGTGAAGCACCACGTATCGGATCCGTATGTCATCGCTGGCAACACACACTGCTCGAACACCTTCGACTTCAGGCACTGAGGTAGTGTTTTGGACGACAAGATATGACGCAGTTTCCTGAACGCAGCCCATCCGAGTAGGATTCTACGAGTGACTTCTTTCTCGAATTTGGGCTTACCCATCTGGATCAATTGTCCCAGGTAAATGTATTCGTCTACAACTTCGAAAGCAGCTCCGTCAACAACAACCGGTATGGGTGTGACATGGCATGGACATTTGATATGATTTTCGTCTTGTCCATGTTCATCTTAAGACCCACCCATTGTGAGGCGCTGTTCAAGTTTCCGAGCATTGTACCAAGTTCCTCCAGGGAACCCGCCAGGATAACTATAAATCATCATATCGTAGGTGTATGATGTATTTACTATTTTTATATACCAGTTTTTATCAAAATTAAAATGTTGAATAACTTTATAAAATGACTGATGTAATGAAAACTGGCCAAGTCAAATCTAACCTACTTTAAGATCTCACATGTGCTAAGGAGTTTCTTTAGGCTTTTCTTCTCCTCCACGACAAAGCACCTTCCGAGAAGCCAAAAAATGACGTGCATAAGTGTATCTATATGAATAAAATATTTTGACTTTGACTTTGACACATTTTTGAAGTTATACTTCTTTTGGCGCGATGGTGAAAAATGATGAGAGTGAATTTCTACGATGCGCGCGCACACCGACACCTAAATTCTACAACGTGAAGTTAGCTAAATTCTGTATTTTTTCTGTATGCAAAAAAGTTTTCACAGTATTTACCTCATTACAAACGATTTTATAATCGATTGAATTGATTCATAATAATCGATTGATGGAATATAATAATATATTTTTATTTGTTAATTATAATTATAATATTAATTTATTTCTTACATGTTTTCGTATTCCATACATATTAAAACTATGTAATATATTTAGAATTACCATTCAATCGTTACGCTAATTTTATTAAATTACATTTCGAATATTTTGACATCGATTAATCGATTGACAACAAAGATTATGTAATCCCTAATAATGTCATTTTGGTAACCATAGTATTTATAAATAACACCACTGTACTGTCATATTTGTCATCGATCTTTCATGTTTCTACGCGTGGTTTTTTGTATTTTTCTATTAAATATTTTCAGCGTACCTATTTGGAGTCCTATTTACTATTGAAACTCATCGACACGCACACAGTTATTTTAATTTACTGTTGTATTCGATTTCGTACTTGTGTTTTGGTGAATGTGTTTTCGCAGTTTCGCTACAATTTCTGGCAAACCAATACTATATGAATATGGACTACTTAATCGCCTGTTTTGTGACTGACAAAGGTTCAGAATAAGTCCTGAACACTGGATAACGTACCCTATACATCTTTAGAAGATCAGTAGTTTGCTGTGGCCATACTTACAATGAGTATGTTATGGTATTTTGATTGGGCAAGGTACCAACGAAATATAGCGCCTCCTGCACAACTAGACGAAATATTAATATAAATGATAACTAATAAAATCTCTTGAAATATGCAATAGCTTTTATTATACCTTTTTATGACATTCGTTTTGGGTAAAAACCATTTAAGTAGTAGATAGTATAATAGACACCCGCCAACTTAGTTTTAACCATTAAACTCGTAGATTCTATTGGCAAGTCACGTATTAATTTTGGGATTTTATTATAGAAATGTACACCAAGCCCTATGAAAGATCGTTGCACTTTACTTTGGCGGAACGAAGGCGTAATTAATTGATACATTCTTTTTGTTTGGCGATTATTAATATCAAAATTTTGTTTATACGCGTTTATATTCTTCCTTATAAAAACTACATTATTAATTTATTAAGTTGGTTAACCTTAGCTGTGTGTTGTAATGTTTAGTTTGTACGATTCCCTAACATGAAATATTACATGTTTCTTCTGATGTATATAAATATTATTTACTAGGTTGATCCAAAAGTAACGATAGTAAAAATGATACACGTTCAAATAAAATAATGTATTATTTTACAGTCTCCTAAGTAATCAGTTCACATTCTCGGTAGTTATATTAAAATTACAACAAATTGAATTGCTTTAAATTGGGTTGGCATACGAATGATCCAAACGCACGCCTAATGATAAATAATCACTATCGGACGAACATGAAACATCAAAACTGCTCTCAGATTCCGTATCACACTCGTCTTTCAATTCTATAATAAATTTATCAATTTCCGCGTCTAAGCTTCCATCCATTTTACAAAACTTATCCTCAATATGTCGCACATGTTTTACCTATACGCAGTCGGGTTTTTTGTATTTTTTAATTTTTTTGTGTGTAATAGACCTATCATTGATTCAGTTGGAAAAAATATTAGAACACGATTTCGTGAGCCATGACCACGTTTTATGCTATAATATGTACCTACGTTTGCCCAAAATTCTTCTGTATTTTCATTGAGCGACTCAATTTCTTTTGTTTTTTGTATTTATAACACTATTTTCTATTTTAATTTTCAGTATTATATTACATTGGTAGAAAATGCAAAAAATCGGGAGAAACGGTCGCTAAAACGGGATATCGGGAGACGATAACCAAAATCAGTAGATCTCTCGATAAATCGGGAACTTTTGCAACACTCGTCACTTGACAGCAAGTAATGCTAATCTAATGGGAAGGTAATGACAGCTTGTCAGAGGTAAAATAACTGTGAACGGACTGTAGTAGTAAATAGTAATCGATACTTGTTTTTGGGACTAGCAGCCCATTCTTTTTCTCTCCTTAATCTGTATTATTCTTCAACTGAACTGAATAAAATCTTTCATTCCCTCCCCCCCACAAAAACTGGTTTTACAGCATGGTATCGTAATAGTTCTCG
The DNA here is from genome assembly GCA_963932265.1 of Thymelicus lineola. Classification (NCBI taxonomy): domain Eukaryota; kingdom Metazoa; phylum Arthropoda; class Insecta; order Lepidoptera; family Hesperiidae; genus Thymelicus; species Thymelicus lineola. Next base: position 6,718,733 of record OZ010707.1, on the reverse strand, counting down.
TAATAGAACATAGATGGTGTTTTTACAATTGTAAAAACAGAAAAAAAAAGATTTACAATTGATTTGTTTTTGCAATTGTAAAAACACCATCTATGTTCTATTACGAGAACTATTACGATACGTAGCAAAGTAATATTAGAATATACTACAAAATTAATCACAGATGGCGCTTAACACATATAGTTTGGCTATAGAGATTCGTAAATTAAATTATTTCAAAATATTATTTCATTTTTATTTTTAGTATTGCTGTTTTTGAATATTGTATTTTGAACAATGTTTTTTAACATTGTTTTTTGATTTTTTTTTCATTCAAAGAAGTATAACTTCTCACGCGCGTACAAAAGTACACGCACCCTTTTTTATTAAATAACAGCAATTGTTATAGGTATCTAATAAAGCAAAGAAATAGAGTTTAATACTTGTTCATAATGTTATTTTGTTCCTATAAATACATATTTCGATTTTGCATAGAACTTTGCACTCATTTAGATCTCCGTTCTTTTTGCGGCGAAGCCCACAGCCAAGCTTAATTTTTGTATTGAACTAGGCTCTCCTTTTTTACATTTATGTTTTTGGTGGGATATCATTACTTTTTGTAAAGAAAACTAGGCAATGCCACGCGCCGCCGTCGACACACCGTTGGCCGGTTGTTTAGCGCATATTACAAGTTTTTTCTGCGATGGGGACACCACTTATTTTTCGACTTTTTTATTTTTTGATTTTTTCCTACGCTTACACACAATTACCGAGCTAAATTCCAAATTTCATCCTTCTAGGTCATCAGGAAGTAGGTTAGATTTAGGTCTATATGTCAGTCAGTCAGTCAGTGCTAAAATTTACGACTTTTTGACCTTCATATCTTTATAACCGTTTGAGCTAGCTTCATGAAATTTGGGCTTCTACATGTCCTTATGGATGTAATGAAACACACGTAGTTTTATGTGTTTAGGTTTTTGTTGTAAAGGTTTTGAGTTAGGGTCAAAAGTGGCACCAAGTGGTTCATGTAATATTACACTCGGCGCTGGCTAGCCAGTTCCTTTGCTTGAATTTGGCTTGACACGCTGCCGCGTGTCTAGATTTATTTTATGATTTTTTTACTTTTTACCTATTCAGACTTTTTTGTTTTTTTGAGTCCGGGTTTTTTAAATTTAAGTTTAATAGGTTATAAATATGATAACATAATTATTTAGTCCCAGAGCTCACAAAAAATTTTTATGGCCTAAAATTTTAATGTTTTGCATTTTCAAAAACATTTTTTTATGAAATCAAGACTCGTTTGATTTTCGGGTAGGTACCAATGAAACATGTTAAATTTGTCTGTACACTCTAAGCTTATCGTAAACATAAATGACATCTGTGATGCAAATCACTGAATAACCTAAATATGTACCTAGTGTGTGTTTATCTAAAACTTTTTCATTTTGATTGTAATAAATATACTAAACTAATATACAAAAACATTCCAGACTTTTATTTCTAAATTTGTTCATACTATGCATCCTAAAATTATTATCAACTAAAGGATCAAAATTGTTTAAGCTCGGACTTCAGCCAGGTGTGCGTGAATGATGCACACAGACATAGCTTCGCAATGAATATGACATAACTCTGTCAAATAAATTTTCAGCACGGCCTCTTAATGCCTAATGGCATACACCCTGCATAATACATTATCTATCTTATGCGCATAAGATATCAAAAACATTAAACAATTATAATATGTTTATACAATAATTTATTTCTATAACAATTTCTTGTGTAGGTATCGTTAACAACAATTTCTGGAAATATAACAATAATATAATATAACGAGACTGGGTCGAACACCAACGGAGTAATGGAATAATTTATCTGCAATGAATAATATCACACAATTTCTGGTTTTAGATTCCCAATGGAAAGTTTTCAGTATTTGATTTTAGACAAGAACAGCTATAATATTACTATATCCGTGGATTTTATACAAGTATAATCATAACCAGTCTATAAATTTCAGTTCTGAATGAAATATCCTCATTACGTCTTAAGTTGTTCATTAGATTTCCTTAACTTAGAACAAAGTTATTCATACTAAATAATATTTCATGATCTTTATTACAGCAATATCTGTTGTAATTAAAATAAAATATAATAGCTGCTGCCATTAAATTAATAGTAAGTCTTCGTTACTTCGTTCGTGGGTTTGTACATGTTATTTCCAGATTGAGTATATTGTACTCTTTTGTTTTCTCCCTCTACCTTACTCTCTTTTCAAATCATCTTGTTCTTAAAGTCTCTAGGATTTTCCCTTTGTTGTTTTACTTTTTCCTTGCACCTTCTGGGTCTTTACAGATGAATTTGGTTTCAGTTTGAAGTCAGTAACACAATGAAGGTGATATAACTTATGTGAATATCACTATTGTAGTAACAATGCAATATGAAAAATTTCAAATATGAGACTAGATTCCAATCATGTTCAATTAAGTGAGTTATTCGATATCAAAACGTCAAGGTTGATTATTTATTATCAAGACGTCAACGCTGCCTATAACTATTTACTATGGGATGGCCAGTCCTCGTGAGTGGCCATTTAAATAAAAAAAACTATATCCAGGTGATACTATTGTCTAATATCTATCAAAATGAATTAGGTAAGTACTTTCATATTTTTTCTTGAAATAATAGTTTTATCGTCCGCTGTCATAAGATACTACGAGTATATTATATTTTTCCTTCATCACATTAGCAAATTCTCAAAACTAGTTTTTTCAAAGAATCTCGCAAAACTGTGTTTAGTCAGTGCCAAGTACATATCTCTTGTTCGCGCCCGACTATTAATTGGTTTAGTATTTTCGTCCGTCTATATATAAAACAAAGGTTAAATACAGGTGCGCGTTCGAGTTGCTGTCAAGAACAATCTTCTGAGTAAACAGAAAAATACTATACATTTTGTAAACAATATAAACCTTTATCTTATTGTTTTAATTTGTGGTCTTGGTTTAGTCTTGTTCCTCTGTCTGTGTCAAACTCCTCTGCTCATAGTGCTTTCTGCTGAACAAGAGTTATGTTTACAACGGTCCCTTATGATGAAGGTCACCATGATCTATGCCACCCATTTTGATTTCAACGTTGTTTTTACCAGCTGTTTCAGAAAGCCAGTCAGTAATATGATCTCCTGCAACTTTCTTCATCAGCAACATTGGTGATGCCTTTGCTTTATGGGTAACGGTGACCATCTATCATTAGATTGCTTGTTTGTTCGTTTGTCGATTGCTGACTTAGAAAACTTAATACATCAAGAGTCTTTTCAACTATGACTTCTCCAAGATTTTCTCAAACATCAGCCAAATTCAATTTTACCATTGTATACTGCTTTGCTCTTTCTACAAGAAGAATTTTAAGAGAAGACTCGAATCCAACAAAGGGGTAGTAGGTTCCAAGTACATTGATCTCATTTGTGTCTATCTTAAAGCTAAATATAGTTTTTTTATTAGATCACACAAACACATCACAGCTGTCGTGCATAACTGGCAAAGTGGAATAAGATGATTTATTGTTCTTTAATTGAACACCTGCTGTCGTATTTTAGAGTAGAATTACTTTTTTATGTCAAACTGTACTTAGCTGGCGACACATCTTTTTGTGTTTTGTGTTTAGTTGTAACAACTTGGAAATGTCTAGTCGGTGACTCAACGACGTTTATGAATTGTGATACATTAGTTTATTTATAACTAGCTTCCACCCGCGGCTTCACCCGCGTGGAAAATCATAATGAGTTATACACTAAGCCTTCCTCAGGAATCACACTATCTATTGGTGGAAACCGTACAAAAATTGGTTTGGTTTTTGAGTTTATCGTGTTCATACAGACAGACAGACAGACAGACAGATGCAGTCGGTGGACTTCGTTTTATAATATTTATTTACAATAGTATATTTTTAATAAAATAATTTGAAAGCTTTTTATCTTTCAGTTGAAGCAAACGTCTCTGCACATGTTTTCTGATGAATACCTAAGCATCAGCTTAGGTCTTATCGGTTGCTGTGCTATAGGCCATCCAGTTTATTTCAACCTCCACTGTATTCTATTCTGCGTGGCCAGCAACTTCTTCTTTTGAAACCAACCGTAAAATGTCAGCGTCTCCTAATTCTTCTTAACCATCGTCATACTTTGTTGGTCTATTTTGTTTCCTGAGTAATATACTCGTAATTTGGAGCCAGTTTATAAAAGGGTTGTAAGGCTAATAACCGAACTATTGCCACTAAAAAGTATCAGTAGTTTGGTTAACCGGACTAACCGAACTACTGACACTAAAAATTTGCATTAGTTCGGTTGACCGGACTAATAACCGAACTACTGCCACTAGACCATAAAAACGATTTGACCTGGAAATTAAACATGAAGCCAAAGAGAGCTTTTCTTGTAAGATACATTTTACATTTCGTGAAAACTTTTTGGGGCGAAAAAATGAACCTTTAACAACACAAGAATTGTAGTTCTCTAGAGAGAGTTAGTTACCCCTAGACTGATTGAGGAATATAGAACCATCATAATTCGCTACTCCAATTAAATCTTCTAGGCCTCTCTGTGTTGTGAAAGTAGTATGTATGTATGCATGAATGGTAGATACGTTCTTTTTACATCGATTTTTCTCTTTTACATCAATTCAACTGTTCGGCGTTCTTCATCTCCATCTACTTTTTCACGTAAAAACTACTAAACGAACGAAACAAAAATCACACAATTAGACTATGATTTGGAATAAAATATAGGATACTTTATAGACCGGACAACGGGGGCATATCCCTAGTATTTCTATAAAAATCCAAACGAACCACTTATAAGTGTAGCTAAAACATAAACAGAAACAAAATTTTATCTTCGATATCTCCGCATCTCGATCTACATTTCAGCTCACATCTGTTTTAGCATCACAACGATTATTAACGGGACCGCTTCGTGATTTACAGCGTATTGTTACGAAGCAATTAGATCGAGCGAAGAATCTAGCTGAAGAATAATAGAGGGTATAAATATTAAGGCAGTTTTAGATTTATAACTGAATTGCTCAATCTACAATTGCATTTTATAATATGTACAATGTCCGATAAAGTTTACATTGATTGATAAGTTGGTAGGAGCTGACGTGAGTATCACTTGCTAACAACTCTCACGATTGAAAGAACTTATTCATCAACTTCAACGTGATACAACTTATATTTTCTAAAAAATTTTCACCATCCATTTTCTACTACTGTAGATTGTACTACAGTACAAACAAATATAACTATAATTTTTCGTATCAGACAAATGCACTTGTCATTGCGCCGCCATAATACCAATTGCCACGTCTTTTATTTTATGATAGCAACAAAGTCCGTTGACTTTAAGTGCTCTTAAGCACGGTTACGCTTAAGAAATGTTTGCCACTGGTCACCTACCTAATTACCGACCGTGCCCGCTGTTACTTACCTCGGACAATAACTAATAATCGACACAAACTATGATGCACTATTACATCTTCCTTTTCCTAGAAACGTGCACTACGAGCAGCCCCTTAAAATGAAATTCAATTGACACTTATTGAACATTACATTTTCTATCAAAGTTGAACTGAATATTCTGAGACAATATAATCAAAAGACCAATCAAGTATTTCAGTACAAACGAAGTTAGATGTTCAAGTGTCCATGTATTTCAAATGGACACTGGCTGATAAAATTTTTAGCAGGGGAACAAGAAATTGGTTACAATTCGAACACGATCAATGATAATTCTCTCTTTTATAATCCATCCATCCATCCATCAGCCCTTGGAGGTCCACTGCTGGACATAGGCCTCCCCTAACTTGCGCCACTCTGACCGGTCCTGAGCCTTCTGAATCCAGCGGATGCCCGCTGTCTTCTTCAGGTCGTCGGTCCATCTTGTCGGGGGGCGTCCTGTACTTCGCTTTCCGAGACGCGGAATAATACTTGGTATAAAAGAGATGATTTTCATTGTGTACACTGACCAACGATGTATACTGACCATTCTTCAGAAATAGCCGGCAAACGAGCTGACGATTCACCAAGTGGCTATCGTCGCATGGACATCAGCAATACCAAAGGCAAAGGAGAAAGAGTTATGTTGGAAAATACTGTAAATTAAACCGTACTTGGTAATTTAAATTTGTATCTTGGAAAATACTTAGACGTTAGTGCGAATCTTACAAATATAATGTACCCTTTTTATAGAAATAGTCGGTACAAACGAGCTGACGATCTACCTGGTGGTAAATGGCTACTGTCACCCATGGACATCAGTAACACCAAAAGCATAACAGATAAGTTGCTTATCGAGAAAGAAAAGAGTGAAAGAAAGAAAGTGACGGTCCCTATCAAATGTCAGTAAAAATCTACAACAACCTACATACCTAATGTAATAAAAAACAAACAAAAAAATAATATAATAAAGCATCAAAGGTGAGTTTTGAAGAAAAATTATATTCAGTATTCGAGTTGTTCATGTTGTTGTCGAGTCAAAAATATCCAACGGCGCTGGCAATGGCAAATTAGAAGTGTCCTTTGCGCCAAAATGATTCTTGAAATAAGATTTAACTCGTATAGTAAAATAACAAAAATAGTGCCAAAGAAAAATATTGAAATGTAATAACAAGCAAAACTTTAACTATTTTGTTTATTTTTATGAAATCATGGTCAATACATTTATCAGACGACAAATCCATCGCTGGAGTAAGTGACTAAGTGGTCGATGCTTTTACAGCTGAGCAAATAATGTCACAAACGCGTTGCTACAACGAACCCGTTCTTCTACGGGCTCTCAGAAATTGCCGTCGAAACGCGTGAAAAGATCTGTTTTAGTCTGTAATGTGATAATGCTATAGCCATTGGTTTATTGTTAGTAATCTATCTACCTACCTTACCATGGGATAAAACGCAAATATGAGAAGTTACATCACAGCTTCACAGAATGTGAAATTAATCCCAAAGATTTTTTATTACACCCGCATATTGATAGCGTCTGCTGGCAACTTATACCAAAATAAATAGTCTATTTTCTCTTTGCATGACGTAAGCTTGGAATGTATACGACAACGATGTTATTTCTGTTGAAATATCCATGCTTTTCGAATGGATGATGTGAGCTTTGAAATGATTTTGAAACATGTTAGAATGATTTTTTTTACTTTGTACGATTTGAATAAAGGGGTAATAGATAGAATACTCTTTATTGCACATCCAAAGAAACAGGTAGGTACATCAGATGTCATTAAACACAGTTCAAAAGCCGGTCTTATCGAAACAGCAATTTCTTTTAGACAACATTTGGACAGAGGACAGAGTAGAGAGGAAGAACGTGGAGGATAAGAAGATTATGACATTTTGATAAGCATGCGCAAGCAATTTAAAGGTGATCTTTCTGGTACAAAGTGAGAGCAATTTCGATCAGACAACGATAAATTTTAGTTATGAAGGAATACATACATATTTCGATTTCGAACACAATTAGTTCATTAATTTTATACTATGATGCCATCAATCATTGGGTAACTTACTGTTAAACTATGTAAGATAAAGATAATAAATAAGATGACAGAGAAGAAAATTGAATGCTGAACTTGAGAAGAGGCAGTTTTCGCGCTTGAATTTGAAGGTAATAGAGAAGAAAGATTATGTATATGTAATATAGGCACAAAATACGAAATACTTAGTTATATAAAGATTATAGTAACACAAGATTAATAAATGTGAGAAACTTGATAAAGAGAGTTAATAAATACAGAGGGATTCGCAAAGGGAAGAGGTGAGTAATTACCGTGTTCAATTCCAAGCATTTATGTAACATGTCTTTCGGGAGAGTGTTTGGATGTTCTTGAGGTCTCATTTCTGTAACTATTTCACGGAACTAAGAAGGGATTAACCCTAGTAACTGTTATGTTAATGTTAAGAATAGGTGTCCCTTGTAGGACGTGTTTACTAAATTCAAAAACATTTATTCATGTAGGTATTTTTATCTACCAGCATTTCCGAAAGGTGCTTTGTCTTGGAGTAAAAGAATTGCTTTTAAGAAACTCCTCAGCAAATGTTTTAAACTCCCGTAGATACAGGTAGTTACAACAGTAGTTACAAGTTATTATAATATAAGTAATTTATTAAAAAGTATAAACTAAAACCTACTAAAATTAAAAACGAAATAATTACTAGGGATTTTATATTTTTCTTTACTAATGAATGACACAAAGCAATCAAGTAATAAGAATTTTATTTAATAAATTTTATTTAAAATATTGTTCATGAGTTACAATGAAGTTTTTTACAAACAGTAAAAACAATAATTTATTACAAAATACAGATTCTTTCGTTCTATTACAATTATTTGTGCGTCGCCATTTAATCGTATATTTTAAATAATAAAAAGTTAACAAGTACCTACTTATTTCTAGTAATCTCATAAGAATGTATAACTAGGAGATTCGACGTCCTCGAAACATGTATATTGCTTTAATTTATACAACTAAATAAAGTATAATCTAATATCTTAATTATCCCTAACATATCAACAACACAGTAAAAATTCTAGAAAATGTCTACTTTGTACAATTACATGTTTTAATAATCTCAAAAGGAAATTATTTAATAACAATTACATTAAAAATAACCAATTTTAAGCTCGAGATAATAATGTTCTCCGAGGTACGATTAAACTGAATTAAGTTAGACTTTATACATTCGCAGGCACTTAGATATCACTTATAAGTAATGATATAACCATAAAATTTCATACAAAATCTTATTGTACTCAACTAAATTGGAAGACCTTGTATCTAAAGTTTACAATATTTACAACAAAATCGTGTGCGTGTCTTTTACGTTGCAACAAATAAAATGCTATTAATGTACTTTTAACTTTATGTTACCTAGATTTAGAATTTATAATTAATCAGTCTCGATTAGAGCAAAATTTAGCGACCTTTCTGCACCATAAGTTTCATTAAAAATATTTTTTTAGATAAAAATTTCAACAGTTCAAACCTTTATTAAAAATTCTATAAAAATTTCAGCACCTTATCTGTAAAATTCAAGTATGGCTTTGAAATCTACTGGATCATTTGGAGATATTGATTTTCTTCATAAAAGGAAGTTAAAGAAGTCTGCAGATCATTCACAACCATATTGTCGCCACCCTGCAAAGGATGTGTGCTACTGGATACCATTTCAGAACTCTTCCAATTCTCACAATTCTCCACGTATTCCAACGTTCTCTGATACGTATCTTGACGCATATTATTTTGGTTCTTCTTTCTGCCGTTAGATGCTTCTATTTGAGACTGCGATATGTCCCAAACTTGCACATCACTAGCTTGGTTGTTTTGGCTTCTCAAACTATTCATGCTACAGTCGGTCTGTTGGTCGCCTACATTTTTCATCATCTGGTTGCAATTAACCGAAGCCCGGACACCGTTGGGTTTCTGACTCCCCGTCGACATATTCACAGAGTTCTGCACAGATTTCTGAGGATTATGTTTGTTGAACTGATGCCCAGGGTAGTCCCATTGGTTGTAAGGCCTCTGGTGATTATAATATTGATTGTTGTTCATCATAGCCTGGTTGTATTGATGATTGTTTTTCGGTGGCGGTGGTCCCATGACATTTGCAGCGTTCACCACGGCGTTATATGGCGGAGGTTGGTGATACTGCATGTTCTGATTGTACTGATTTTGTACTGGAGGGCACGTATTCGGCTGATCACAGTAGCTGTTCATAGCTCCACGAGCCATGTTACCGCTGTTGTCCACACTCATCATAGAAGATCTTGACATTTGCATCGGATTCATCTGGTTGGGTTGATTCTGTGGATAATTCATCTGTTGAGGGTAGTTCATCATTTGGTTATTATAGACCATGTTTTGGTGATTGGGAGGTATCGGCTGCATCCCTGGCATTTGATTCTGATTGAACTGTTGCATCATTTGGTATTGCTGCATATTTGGATTCCTCATGTTTACATTTGGCTGGTTTTGGACAGGATATGGGGGTACTTGATTAAAGTTTTGGTATTGGTTAGGAACATTGTTGTAATTCTTGTTAGGAATCTTTTGATTACAATTCTGCCGATTGTTGTATGGTGAAGGTACTGCTGCCATTTGAGGTTGTTGATTCATGCCCATGTTCATGTTCATCATCATACTTTGATTCTGATTCTGTACAGGGGGTGTATTCATGGTCATATTGGACATGTTTTGAACCATGGGACTTGTCATCGGGCTTTGCAATCCTGGGTTCATAGGACTGGGCATGCCATGACTCATAGGACTTGCGATGTTTTGAGCATTGGGGCTCGCCATATTTGCCATGTTGTGCGAGATCGGGCTACCGATATTGTTATGACGAGGGCTCATCATCATTTGGTTAGGCATCTGAGGGCTCATTAGGCTTTGCATGCTCTGGGGACTCATAGCATTATGTTGTGGAGACATAACACTCATAACACTTTGTGGACTGAGAACGTTATATACGCTGGGGGGACTCATCACACTATGAGGCATGTTGTGAGGACTCATTACACTTTGAGGACTCATGGCACTGTGGGGGAGACTCTGCGGACTTAACATACTATGCGCTAAGTTAGGACTCATGACTGTCTGGGGACTCATCACCATCGTCTTTGGACTCATAGCTGAAGTCTGTTTCTGAGGTAGTGGAGTGTTGATTCTCATCCTATTGGATTGTTCATTCTGATTCCCTGCCATTGTTTGTAGAGACTGTAATGGGTTGTTCGTCTTAGGACTGGGTTGTTTTGTTGTTTCTTGCTCACCTTTTTCAGGAACGATTTCTTGTATAACCTGTTCTTGGAGAGGCGGGTTCTTGTCGTCGGGCGATTTAGCTAGCAGCGAGCCGCTGTTACCTGACATACTAACGTCTAACGATCTTAAATCGACTGGAATATCACTTATATTGAGATCACTTCCTATGGCACCTAAGTTTTTGAGTAGAGAATCGTCACTTGTCGCAACATCACTTATTTTATCACTGGAGTTGTTCGTGTTCTGTATGTCACTGGTTAAATTGTCTTTGGTTGATTTATCTTTATCTTGATTGTTTGTTTCACTGTTGGGATCAGACGGATTGGTGGAGTCCGTTTTGGCTGGTGTTACCGTGTCAGTGCCCAATATTGATTGGTTAAGATATTGCATCATTTCATCTGGTATCACCAGCTTGTTTTCCACCATTTCTCCTTCGGCCACCTGGTAAAGGAATTAAAAAATTTAGTACGTAATACAAACATATATTATATTTTAATTTAATTAGTTCTTGGGTAGACTAGGATTGTACGCTGATCGTATTAAATTAATTTAAATTGAAAAATCGTGAAATTAACAAAGACTAAATTGTCGGATGAAATGGCAATGCATGAAATGGTTTTAGAATAAAACTATCCACATTTGCAGAGTTTTGTTAAGATAAGTAATTGATATATGGTTGCTAATTACCTGTTCCAAATTGACTTCCTGATTTGGATGATGAACCTGCGCCGTAGTGATCACAACGGTGTTAGTGGAGTTTGAACGAGAATCCTTGTAAGTCACAGTTTCGTTATCATCTTCCGTCTTGAATGGGAATGGAACATCGCCCTGACAATAAATTCATTCTGTTTAAAATCTGTATATCATAAAATCCTTATATTGCATTGCCAACTAAGTCACTAAGTAAACTATTCTACGTTTCACTTTAATTTTTAGGTTTTTAAACTAAAAAACTAATATGATTCGATTCACATCGCAAGGAGTTTATTGTCAAATTCAAGGTCACATATGAAGTAACCATTAAATTACTTAGATTTCAAATTCCTTACTCAAGCCCTAGCAATGTAACAGATCTAATCCTTGGTCATGATACTACTACGTAAAGGAGCCTGTCAATAATACATCTCCAACTCACCACATCATCACCGCCAGAGGGGTAGGGTTGGTATCCCTGGGTCTGATCACTGAGGTTGGATTGCTCTGAGAGCCGTCGTGCTTCTTCCTTCACCTGGACATTGGGGTCCAACTCCAGAGCCAACTCCTCAGCTCTCACTTCAGAACACGTCACGCCTCGTAAGAGAACCGCCTGAAAATTGATATTACAAATTACTTGTTGTAGTGATATTAACAATGTAATGTGAAAGGTATGGTACGAAATATAGTTAGTGACAGCGATACTGATAGCAATAGCAATAGTGATAGTGATATTGATAGTGACAATGACAGTGACAGAAACAGTGACAGTGATAATGTGTATATATACTGTATTGAACTGAAGCCTGAGTTGATGTACTATGTACCTTAAACACAATTATCAGTATAAGATACAAGTTAACTTACCTGATTGCCCTGAGAGGTCCTCACAGCCTGGACAGCTGCCAAAGCCGAGGATGGAGCTGGAGCGTATCCCACACATGAGACTTGACTAGATCTATAGCAAGAACGAAATTATTGTAAGAAAAATAAGCAAGGGTTTATTAAAAAAAATATTTGGGCAAGGGAAGAAAAATTCCTTCGATACAATTCATGGATTCGTATTTACTAATACGCCTACTACTGCCGAGGACTTATATTTCAAACCACAAAACCATGACAGAATTATTTGAAATTGTGTCTGTTTATTTGAATGGTAAAAGTTCACTGTTTATTTGAATTAGGTTGGAGTGCTTCGTTCGCGACATCTCGTCAAAGAGTCAAAATTAACATTGTAGGACGCAGATAGAGCAGACACATAAGAATAACGTTATGGTTATTTTGACACATCAGTCACAGTTATTATGACAGTCCTGCAGTCTAATTCACGTAATTTAACAAGTTCGATTGCAGTGCAGTTGCAGTTACGTTCCGATCAAAATGACACTTTCCGTATTCTCTTAGCTTTCGTGAGCGCTGTCAAAAACGCTCACGTCACAAAAAGGTATTCTGTTGATGCGTGTCAAGATTTTTTTTACTAATTTCATTATGACTTACGAGGCAAAGTGAAGACCTTCATTCTGCCATATTAAAATAACATATGACGTTTTTTGTGAACTGAAGCACACATTTTTACTTTTTTTTATAAGAAATATCATTAAAATCCTTATTGGGATAATAAGTAAATATTCTTCAACGTTTTTTAATGGAAACATAATAAATTGTATTAGATTAATGAATAATTTTATTTGTTTTCTCATATGACAACACAAACACAGAGTACTAAATAGTCGAAGAAAAGTTTGGCAGGCGCGCAGGATGCGTGGCAGTTGACGCGCAGTTCAAAAATTACGAGAATACGGTTTAGACGCTAAACTTCAACATGATTGCAGCGTCACTGCAACTTCATTGCAGCGTCACTGCAACTTAATCGATGCGTCTTAAAGTTACGTGAATTGAAGTGCTGGTGATATTACAGCGCCGAAAATTAAGCAAGAGTCACAAGCCACGTAATAAGATTACTTATAGATAGATCCTTAGAAAATCTTCAAATGAGGCATGGGGGCTGAGCCAATAATGATAATATTTAAGGGTTAAACTACCTGCGACTGCTATCAGGAGACAGCTGGTCATATGCTACAGTGTGTTGAGGCACCAGCCGAGGTGGTCCTACCACGCCGGCACCCACCGCTCCTGACACCACTGAGGCCTGGCTGCTCTTACGGGAGATGTCTGATGACCTGGTGGTTTACGGGATTGTTAGTCTTAAGAAGTTTGTTATGTACATAGTAAAATAAGCCGGTTATGTTAGGTACAATCAGCAAAAGAGTTAGGTATGCCCTATGATAATATAAGATTAAGACTTTTATGGTTTTCTCATGGATGCCATTGTCAGATCTCACTCAAATTTAAGTGGGACTATATTATAAGCACCAGCTTTTAATTAAAAAAGCAATCATCAAAATCGGTTCACCCAGTCGAAAGTTCTTAGGTAACAAACATAAAAAAAACAGTTGAATTGAGAACCTCCTCCTTTTTTTGAAGTCAGTTAAAAATAACTTACCTGGCACTGTATAAACTGCTACCGGATGATATGCCAGAGTCCCGCCTGGTGTTAGGGTTGCCGGTCTTCAGTTCTACGGCAACGCTTGTGTTACCCAACTCTGTTCGGCCTGGTAAACCACCTGGAAAAATATTTGTAAATTCAAAACCTGAATTTAATGCAACTTGTATTGTGCGAATTAACGTTTTATCATAAATATCTTATGTAGTTACCTTACCTTATAATTTCATATCTTAATTTAATTAGAAAAATTCTTATGCTTCTTTTTTGACTACCAACCCCACTTTCACAGCAGTAACAAATTAGGTCCAGATAAGGGAAGTTAAAAACTGATAAAGTCACCACAATTCCATTTCTAAATTCTTAATTTCACATTAATTCCTCACTTCAGTTTTTTCTTAACCAGATTTTAGTTTGTTAATTTACCATCCAATATCTAAAATATATACGTACTTGAAATGGCTACACTCTATCTTCTTCACAAGTACACACTTCAAAGCTAGTCTTTATTTAAGGACCCCTTTTATTTTCTATAGCATCATTACTCACCACCACCCATATCAACAGCATGTGCCGGCGGCATGAGTCGTCCCACGCCCATCTTGTTCCCGAACCGTGGGGTATGATGGTGGGCGCGCGGCTCACCGATAGCCACCATCGCTCGTAGCATCAGGGGTAGCTGGCCTACCTCACCAACCACTTCTTGTTCCACCTGGGTAAGACAAGTTTTTGTTAAGCAACATCTGATTTGAAACTGGTTCAACGGTTTTTAATAATTTATTAACCGACTTCAAAAAAAGGAGAAGGTTCTCAATTCGACTGTATTTTTTTTTTATGTATGTTACTTCAGAACTTTCGACTGGGTGAACCGATTTCGATGATTCTTTTTTTTTTGGAAAAGATGTACTTCATTTGAAGTCGGTTTTTTTTGTTAAAATTTTAGATTACTATTTCATAATCTCTGAACAAGTTGGTTTCAAAAAGGCAAGTGACTTGAGGTTTATGGATAGATATTATATCGTAGATATTTTAATACAGAATTGAGACCGGTCGTATACCATTATGGATTTTCATGGTGGGTGTCAATTTAATTCTTAATTCACTGTAGGTTTAACGGTACAGAGTTTAGTAAGCTTAACTTACATTTGTGAGGATGGATGGAGTCTTTTACACAACATTATCATCATCATCATCCTGCCCATTTCCCAATTTTCTCTTCCACACTTCCCTATTAGCCTTCATCTTAACACTAACTCTCTTATCTTTCATATCATCTGTAACACAATCTATCCATCTTTTCTTAGGTCTTCCTCGTCCCCTTCGTCTATCCATCACATTCATATCCATCACTCTTCTGTCACATGCGTTTCCTCACGCCTCATCACAGGAGTCTTTTACACAACACACGTGTGATAAATAAGTATGTAATTACCTCTCCATCAAGCCTGAAATAAGGTGCACCATTCTCGTCGCTAAAGCCACCAAGTCCAGCTCCGCCGAAATCTAAGTCACCTCCACATTGTGCTGACAGCTGTAAAGATACGAAAATGGATTAATTTTGTCTTGTATTATTTATGCTGAACTATAGTCCTAAATAAAATATGTAGTCATATACACGCGAGTGAGAAAGCACAGTATCTAGCAGTAACTATCCTTTTCTCTATTGAATTAATAACACACCCAAAGTAATGGGTTCCCGATTGTTTTTGGCTGTTGGTCACATTGATTAACCCTTTCGATGTTAACGATGTGTATTTGCTCAAGTGTTTATGTTTAATATCATATAGCCTGTCGTATTTCCACCACAAATACTAAAGTGTTACAAATACAGTAACTACTTTGCTAATCTTGGTTTTAAAACTTCAGTATTTGTGGAAGCTGGTCCCTATATTTAGTCACTTATGATAGTCTTAAAACTGTGCATGTCATCTGGGACAACCTCTTCCTAAATCTAAGAGTGTGGTATACTAATTAAACTTCTTACAATAAACGTTTTCATTAGCTATAACTATGATTATGATAACATACTTCTGTACATGAGATACTTTTCCAATATCTATTTTTTCACTTACACCACTACCTAATAACTAATGAATTTTCAAGTTACCTGATGTGCAGGCGTATGCAAGCCATGTGGCAATGGCGAAGCAGGACTTTCACTCTTGACTGAGGCAGATGAGGTGTGACCACGAACTCCCATCGGGACTCCGCCTTCTTCAGACCTGGGTGATGAACCAGCGCCTCCACCTCCAGACTCTGCAGAATCGTCACCTCTACTGCAACCTGAAAGACAAAATTATTAATCAGAAAATAACGTCCATATCGAGGTAATAACTTTGGCAATTATTTTTAATTGCTATCTCTTTTTATTGGTTCCTTTTGTTTGTGAATCTCATTCACACTGAAGAAATGAAAGTCCCTGTTTGGGCGCCACAATTACTCGTGATATTTTTTAAACAACGAACGATAATTATGTCAGTCTGTAAAACTTGAATAATATGTACAAATTAATAAAATTCAATATCATACCTTTATGTTTCTTGCTTGCGTAGAACTCAGCTCCATGGACTGTTTTGACATGTTTTCTAAGAGATGATGGATCTGTGTATCTCTTAGTGCAACCAGGGGCTTTACATACATATGGTTTCTGAAAACAGAACAATTTTATTTCACCGTGTTCCATATCAATTTCACTTAATTTTTTTCATAACCTATAATCTCATAGGTGCTTTACATAAAAAAATATAAAACATTGTTTGAAAAGTAAAAAAATACTTTTCACGGTTTTATGGGTCATTAAAATTTAAAATAAAGTAATACATTTTTTAACGTTAGATTTTTTAATAAATAAAAAGGTAAGACATAAAATAAATAAATAAATAATAACGCTTCACACTCATAGCCAAACACTAGGATTCCCTGTGTTGTGAGTGCCATGAACAACACACAAGACAAGGACACTCACACCCAGACCGAGAACAGAAATTCAAACTCATCAATCAAATTTCCGCCTCGCTGGGAATCGAACCCAGGACCCTTGGTGCGGCGGTCCGGCAAAAAAATCAGTACAACATTTTAATAATTTCTTTACCTCATTACTATGAGTTCTGTTTTGATGTTTAGCACGGTCACTGGCGTTGGAGAATGCTTTCGCACAGCCAGGGTATTCGCAGGTATAAGGTTTCTCCCCCGTGTGGCTCCGAAGGTGAGTCTTCAAATTCTCTAGCCTGGAGTAAGCTTTGCAACAGCCTTCAAACTAGAATTATATATAAGATAAATTTGAATTAATAAAACTGGAACTGAAAAAAATATAAAAGATAAATTATCATTTATAGGATTAGTCTGGCAAGGTTTTCTTTCTTATTCTTCCCTATTTCTTGGTCAGCAACGCATCAGTGATGCCTTTGGTGTTGTTGATGTCCATTGGCGTCGATAGTCACATACCATCAGGTGGATCGTCAGCTCATTTGCCAGCGATTTCCATAAAAAAGCGGACTTCTATAGTATAAACAGCCACAAATACGATAAAACTTGTACAAAACTCTTTCTATAACTTCTCTTACGGGTCCATAAAGGTCATAAAAGCTATAGATTACCAGAACATAGCAAGAAACAAATAATAAATAACAATAGCTAAATAAAACTGACAAAACTCCTAACACAAACATTCATGACCTTTAAGAAATGAATGTCTTACATGATACTTACGGTACATTTGTGAGGTTTCTCTCCCGTATGCCTTCGCATATGCACAACCAGCATATACTGCGCCTTAAACGGTTTCTCATCTCTGGAGCAGCCAACCCAACGGCATACGAAGGCTTTCTTGCTAGCGTGGATATGATCTGTGTTTATGTGCTTTACTAAGTCGTCTTGGGTTGGGAACTCGAGTTTACAGTCCACCTGAAAGAGAAAATCCTTTTAATATACGAGTAACTCAGGAATTACCAAACGATACAATGGTTTATCATGAATTTTAAAATGTGGTACGTGATGGCTACGTCATTTTACTGAGAAAAAACTAACTATAACTACATGGCTTCAACCTTTTAAAAGCCAAAACTGAGCGTGGGTTTTTCCTCTAGAGGAAGCCTAGGGCATACCCCACCACACTGCTCCAGTGCAAATTGGTGGACGTGTTAGTGGCCAACCCTTGGGTTCGAGAGTCTTCATGCCCTACGAAGGCTATGCCTTAGCGAATTCTTACGACAACAACTGAGACTAAACTAAATATCAGACAAAATTGGAGATTTCTTGATTTAAATTAGAATACATTACCAGCGGTTTCATTTAAAAATAAAGTATTTAAATATAAATGCTGCTTTTTAGAATCTTTATTATTGCCTTAAAAGTTACTTTCCTATTATGTTAAAATCTACACTGATACAGTCTAAATTTTGCTATGACTTTATAAACATTACTGTTTATTCTTCATATCTATACGACTTACCTGACGACCCTGTAGCCTAGTGGTAGCGACCCTGCCTGAGAAGCGAGGGGTCCCGGGTTCGATTCCCGGCCGGGGTAGATATTTATGTGACCGATAAATATTTGTACTCGGGTCATGGGTGTTATTGTGATGTGTTATATGTGTTGTCCATGCCACCCGCGACACAGGTGAAAACCTACTGCGGGGGTATGAGTGTAAGCATTTATTTGTTTGTTTATTATATTTACCCAATGACAATTAGTTTCTATAAAATCTCCTGGTTCGTCTTTGGAGTCCAAGCCATCATGGACTGTGCTCTCAGCAGCGGCCGACAAGGGTTTGTTGCTATGAATGTTTTCCCGATGGATCATGAGGCTTTGCGGCGATTTGCGTTGGGTGAGAGCATTTGAAGCGCTATGGAAAAATTAATAGGTCAAGTTAATTGGAAATAAGTTTGGAGTCTAACCTCAAAAAAAACTTTAATAAATGGTCATATTTCATATTGATAACTTGTCTTTATTGTGCTTTTTAGCGTCAAGTAACCATTTTTCGGCAAAACTCATCGTCTTATTCATCTTACGATTCGATTTAGGATCTGCGCACAATTTAATTTCTAGATGTTACGTGCATCTAATCATACTGTTCATTGTTGAAAAAATATTCAGCTAATTTATACGGTCGTCCGATTATGATATTCTCGGCGAAACACACTAAATTACCGCCATCGATATGTTTCATACTTCCCAAAGGTTGACAGAGAATGTTCCGTCTTTGTTCATTTAATTTTTTATAAGGTTCAAAAGCATAAATAAATTTTAATATACCTATCAGCTTCCATAACACTAGTGATTTCAGGTTGCTGAGGCGGTTGCTGTAGATGTTGCGGTGGAGTGCCATCCAAGCCTAACCCTGGTCTGACGTCAACTGGTGCACCGATTAAGAGCTGCGTTGGTGATGAAATATGAGATCTAGAAGGAAAGAATTAAAATAAATAAAACTAGAAAAACAATACGATGATTATGCTACTTCAGACATACTTTATTACACAATAGTCATCGTCACAATTATCATCGCTTCGCTTCGGGAAACCGATGGGTTAACCTAATTAACCATCTTCCAAAAATTTAAATATATTTTTCACTTTTTTATTAAGATTACTCAAATATCAATCAGAACTGCAACCACTCATCTGTTTTCTAGATAAGGTCAAAGAGACAAAAAATCTATTATTTATTCTGGAGTCAATATGTCAAGATGGTCAATCAAATCTGCTTCAATCACACCTATGTATTCCAGCTACAAGATGGGCATGGGCAGCATGGTGCGCGGCTGCTGCTGCTGCTTGCTGATGAGCTGGATCCAGCAGCACTCCACCAGCGAGGACCCCACTACCACCGACCACACCTCCTCGAGCCAGAAGCTGCTGTGCCAAGGACGCATGTGATAGGGATAGGGCTGGAGATATTGCTCCTGGAAAAAGTAAAATTATTAGACATTATTAATCTTGAAAACCAAAATTATAGTATCTATAAATCTTTGTATTTTTACGCCATGTCTGGGTTTGGACACTTCGTTCATGATAGGTTAATAAAATGCAGTCAGACATAAAAAAAGTCCAATAATACCGGTCTCGTTGGCGCATTTCAGAAAAGATCCATGTCAGTATCATATTTCCTGACGGCTAGATACTATCTACAAAGTCTGTTAAACGTATTATCTCACGCTTTGTTACAGCTACCAAAGCAGTCGTCAGTATAATGTGTATTAAACCATTTCTTTTAAATTTGCAGACATCCTATCTATTACAAAGGTCAGTGGCATAAAAAATTAAATATTTCTGGGTCTAGATGCCGACCGCAGTTAGCAACAAGATGGGTTCGTAGAACTGACACAAAATAGTACATCACCCTATGGTAACTTAGGTATTACCATAGGATTTTTCCCGTAAATAATATCTTACCAGCACTAAGGTGGCCATAGCTTCCAGTAGAAGCCGCAGATGGTGCTCTCACAGCTAAACTAGCTGGAGAAGCTCTGATTACTGCCGCCAGGTCTAATGATTCTGCAGAATATGGACTCCAAGATACAGCTCGCTTTCGGTTCGCTGAAGCTCCTATAGCCCCTCCTGATAACCTTAATCTTGTTGGAGAAGCTATCCTTGAACCTGAAAATGAGGATATTAAGCCTTGTAATAATGTCCTTGTCAATGTAAATAAAAGATAAGTTATTGCTTTGCATATTCTAGACAAAATACCTTCTAAACTAAGTTGAAAGTCCTGACTGGCCAAGGTACTGCCCGCGTGGAGTTCTGGATGTAAACTTCTCGCTGCACTTAAATACTCCAAACCTACAACAAATAGAGATAATATTAGATACATAGATAGTGAAAATGTACACTCCTGTGCAACCTTTTGCGTCGAAGTAAGGACACAGATTTAAGCAAAAGTAATTTTGTTAGGAGTTGGAAGAAGAACAATTTAAGATTCGCTGTTGAATTGGCTTAAACCCATTAATGGCCCACTACTGGGCACAGGTTTCTCCTCTTGAGGAGGCCTAGAGCATACTCCTCCACGCTGCTCTCCAGTGCGGATTGGTGGAGGATTAATCGCTGTTAATTAATTCGTTGTTGAATTAATGCAACAATAAATGTTATTTCTTAAATTTATTAAAACATTACGAAACTATAGTGCGTCTACAGAACAAAGACTGGAATACATTAAAATTTTATTAAGAACTAAACTATCACACTTTATAGGTCTGTCAGAACATTTTATTACCAAAATTCTAATCGGTGTCTAAGTAAGTTAAAAAACGATTTAAATTAATTCCAATACATTAGTTATTCAATGTCTGTCTTTGGCTATTAGGTTTGCGGTGACGAATGACTCAGTTGCCTGCATTCAATAATTATAACACTACGAACATTTGACATTTAGTTTGACAAAATTCTAGTCATGGATCGCTGGCTGCGGATAGACGAAAACGATAAAACATTCGCATATATTTTGCAACGGTTTAAAAATTGCGTCAATAGGTACACCACGTATTAACGTCAATACGTGGTCAATATTTTAATAGCTACGTATATCTACTGACATACGGCAATAGACATAAACTAGTGTAATAAAGCTGAAGAATATTTTTTGTTTGTCTGTTCAAACGCACTAATCTCTGGAACTAAGTACAAATAAGGATAAGGCAATAAGGATTCCAAACAATATTTTTGTGTATGATAGCCACATTCATGAAGGCAAAAAGAAGTTAGTTTAAGGGTATTACAGAGTATTGAGACTTAAGTGCCTACCAGAGTCGAAGGCGGTTTATTAGGTTTTAAAACTTTTAAGTTAAGTTTAATTAAAGAAGAGTCTGTGATGGTATTAATAAAAAATATGCAGCCTCAAATGAGCCTATAATAAAAACAACACTAAATGATTATTGCTCTAACAAAGTAGACAATGTTACCCAAAATAACATAACCTAGGCAATAACATCAGCAAATTAAGATGTCAATGAGAGAGACCAGTTTGAAGACATGTGGTAGTATAATGCGGTCGTTTAGCACTGGAGGCGATTAATAAATAGCCTCCGTTGTCATTTACGAGTATTTCGTGAACTGATTTCAACTTTTGGACACTTTTCTGACTGTCAGAGAACAAATATTGTCTAGTAGTAGCTTGAGTTATCCGTCACAAGCCAAGCAAATAGTTCAAGAGATTTCACTTATTACTTACTTAATATACATATAGAATTGAACCATGATTTCCTAAGTGTTTTTTACATGTACATAATGATAATTTAAAACTTAAACATTTGAATAAAGATTTTCACCTGGTATGAATAATAATATCAGGTCATGATAAAAAATGTCTAATTTTACTCTATATCAAGTGTAGGTAATAAGTAATAACTTATATAAGAGTTTTATATTATTATTATTATGTAGTATCTCAATTTGTAGAATCTCGGGTTCAAGATCTAAGCGGACCCGGTATTTTGAGAAGGCTCGCTTATTATTGTTACTATTGTTTGTACTGTGTGTGTTTTTATTTTCTATTGTGTTCTTCGTTTCAAGCGAGCAAAATAATTCGCTTAACTTCGATAGTGAGACTCGTGTCTTAACTTAGTACCACCAAATTCGTCGAGCTAATTGGCCGATGAGATGGATCGGCGATTTTCCGTTTTCGACAATGCCGGTGTCGTAACTCGTTTCGAGGGCGAATTTTATCGCCAGCTTTATTAGTTGTTGTATACCGTAAATTATATCGTAAACGAATTTATGACAACGCTAAGCATTAAACAAGCCTTTATTGGGTGCCGCGATACCTCATTCAGAGGAAACGGGTTCGATTCTACTCGATTAAACATCAAAAAGAATTCAAAATAATTGTACGCCAAAATACTTGATAAATGATATCCACAGTGATTGGACCCAAACAAAATTAAAAACAAATTACAAGTTTAAATTCACAAAGTTACCCTAACAAGCCATTACCTTATGCTGATTATTTAGTTATTAATCAACCTTAATAAAGTTTATTTCTCTTCGCCGGCGTTATTTCAGCGGCGAATCTCCATAATAATTACATGCCTCGAAAACAAACACGTTTTTTTGAATCGCAAAAAAAGGAAAACATCTTGATTTGTTGATCACGCTCCTTTGGCGTTACGAGGCGGGCGATTTGGCCTAAAATAATAGCTTGATTCGAGAGGCGTGAGAGACCACCAATTTGGTGAACACCCAGCCAAAACAAGAAAATGACACGATTCCGAAAAGCTCACGAAAATATCGCATGTGGTCCGTTTTTGATACGCCGCACCGACTTCCAAAATTTTTATGTCTTCATTCTGTGAGAACCGACGCGGCATCGAACATCGATATTCGAATTAAAAAACAACCGTCGAATGAGTTAGACCGTTTCGAATTCCATTCGGCTGGTCACCCTGACGACATTCGTGTAACCGCTCGCAAAAAGTTTAAACGAAAACTGTCTCTATGTCCTTTTTTCGAATAGTTGAATATTGAGCGGATTTTTGATTCGATTGAGTCGCTTTTTGTTCATCGGATGATCGGATAGGTTGGTGGGGCGAGATTGGCTGACGTATTAATTTTTATCGATGTCGATTGAGTGTTAAATAAGCGTGGACGACATCTAGCGGTTTCGCGGTCACTTTGAGCGTTAAAATATGAATGTCATCGCTTTGTTGCGGCGTCTTTGGAAGTTACGGACGGTAAAGCCGTATACTAATGAGTTGGTAGTAAATTATGATTGTTATTCGAATGCGCGGCGAGATGAAGGCGCTGCGATGTAAATTCGTTAGCAGCAGATATTTTTACGCCATATTCACGGGTGAATGAATGACAAAGTTATTCAATCTATTTCGTTACGATTCAACGATTTTTAATCGGCTCCATACACGAGAATTTCAAAATTAATATTTGGTCACGAGTAATCTTTTGTTATTTAGCTTTAAAATGTACTGTATGAACTCGACACTCCTATGTTCATAGGTAGAGAGGTTTAGTCGAGAATCCAGTCTTTTTAAGGTTGCTAATACCGCTAAATATCTGCACTGATTTTAACCGATTTAGCGTGCATTCCAAAGCACGGAAGCGCTCCCAAAATCCCACATTCGCCAAGCATACTACCGAAGCGCCCGAAGCAACTTAATGTAGTTTTTGTAGATCATCAATTAGCATTTATAAAGGCAGCAACATTGACGTTAAGTGATGTGATTGATGTGTTTCAAGTGCAGTTTGAGTCGCAGATAAATTGATCATAAAATGTTTTAAAGATGTCGTTATTAAGTCGCAAACGTCCTTTAGACCGGACGTTTGCGCCCTCAATAAAACATTTCAATTAGCTATAAATAACTAAGTCAATTTAATATACAGCGTATATTATCTAGATAATGGTAATGATAAATAAAATTTAAACTTTAAGATAATTCCTTAAGTTTAAATTGTTTGCTATGAAACAAGTCAAGTTCAAGTCTGTCTGTCAAGTTTGTGATGCGCAGTCGAGGGTTCGCCTCATTGACACAAACACCACACCACCTTTATAATATTCCCCATTCATTCACGATAAAGATTTAGCCGTCACTTCCTACTATATACAGTCTGCTCTGCCAGCCAAGAAGAACGTAGTAGATATGGAAGCTTACCAAGGTTCACGGAGACTTGGTCGTCATCCCCTAGGTGTAAAATAACCATATCGGTCACCATACCCGATACTCGGTTGCCAGCTGTTAAAATAAAAACTCTAACCCTAAAGACAAAGAAACTTAACCCAAAACTTCTGCGAAAATCTGATACTAGGTACCCAGAAACATGATGCTTAATGACGCCACCAAATTCCCATTAAAACATCAGATGTCATAAAGCGGTTAATAAGCCGGTGGTCGGCTGCAAAAACCTTAGTTCTTTAACGAGGTTTTTATTCCATAATCAAAGGTGATAGCAGGTAGTCAAAACCATGCAGGTGTTCGTGGAAT